>WNYF01000025.1:0-385010 GCA_021396225.1 Sporothrix inflata
CTGGCCGGCCTCGCCCGGCGCCGGCCCCACACCAAGGCCGCCGAGGGCGGCGAGCCGGTGATCGACGACATCAGCGCCGGCGGCGTCAGCAGCAGCATCCGCGGCGCCGGCATCAAGGACGTGCTGGACGCCCTGCTCGCCTACACCGAGCGCCACTACCGGCGCATGGCCGAGCTGCTGGACGAGAGCTACCTGGTGGACTACACGCTGCAGGAGATGGACGCGCTGCAGATGCCGGGCGGCCCCATCGCCGGCGAGATCGAGGACGTGGCCATGGCCGGCGCGGAGTAAGGGACGGGGCTGGAGGAGAGAAGATCCTGGGTGGGCTTTTCAGTCACTATATAAAAAGGGCGTATTGGTTTATTGGAGTAAATGGATTGCATCTATTTACATTGATTTTGCACTTGCATTACTGTTTGTTAGGTTACTTTTCATCAATCACATAGGCACACAGTATTTTCATATATTTTATTTCTATTTTAACTTCATACCCTCTTGTTCAGATCTTACGAGCACACGACAACATCACCACGACGAGCTGGAACATGAAGTAGCTTGTCATCTTGCCATCTCTCTTACATCCCTTTCGTGATCATCAGCACCAGATCACCATAACAAGATTACCATCACATACATACTGCCCATATCAGGGCCGATGTCTTACAAGAGATGCCGAAGGCAACCGGCCAGTCCAAACCTTCCAACTGACCAACTGTTCGGCCGTCCAACGACCTTTTTCTGCTTTTCTAACTCCTTTTATCCCGGTCTGTTGCCTCATTTCTTTTCCCTGTCACCTCGTCTTTATGTCACCAACTTCACCGGTTGCTATTTTTATTTATTTTCTCTAATGCTTTCTTGTTGTCTCCTTTTCATTTTTGATCACAACATGCTTTGTTGACAACTTCGGGGACGCTCGCTCCATCACAACAGTCGGCATCCAAGTCATCACCATCACTGGTTCAAGCTCACAGACACGGGCTCACTGCCTTGGACCTCAGACCCACAGGCCTAGACCTGCGCCTTGGCCGCCCAGACCCAGACCAACAGCCCCCTAACGGAGCCTGCCGTGACCAGCCTCGCAGCAGGTGTGGACTAGGCACCCCTGAAATCAGAGAGAAAGGGGAATGTGTGACAGAGACACCATTGTTCCGCCAGGCCCGTCAAGTCCTCGGTCCCGAAGCGAAGTCCGACCCAGCGTCGCTGAGACGATCAGAGAGCCAGATGTCCCACGGAGCGGTAGAAGGAAGAGCATGGAAGGGGCGTCGACGGAAGGGAAGGGAAGAAGAAGGAATGTGGTCAACAAGGAGAGACACTGGATGTCTGTTGGTTTTTGAGGCCATTTCCCCCTGTTCTCTTTTACCCATTTCTACGCTTTGATTTGCTTATTCTCGAGTGTGTGTGTAGCCTCCGGCTTGATGGAAATGCAAGACAAAAAGAACAGACACCTGCCGCCCCCTTTGCGGAAAAGAAGGCTCTTTCCGCTCGTGAGGATGGATGATGATGATGCTTTGCCGGCGCCTGCCCCCTGTGTCAGGCCTGTCTGGAACGAGTGTCGTTGAGGGCGTGCGCTCATTTCAAATGTTTTTCTGTTGGTGCATCTATGAACAAGACAATATGAATGGTGAAATGCTTCTGTCTTTGTATTGTATTGTAAATAAATAAATAAAATAAAAATGTATTTGACTTATGAAAAAGGCCAAAGACTACGACCATACGGAACCCCTTTGGACTTTTCATGATAACTACGGCTTTCTAAAATAAACAAATTGATCCTCTTCTTTCCGTCTTTGCTTAGAGAATATCCTCTATTTTCATCCTCGATGCTGGCTTTTGCTCTCAATCGTTAAGTTTCTTCATATTTCCATCCCCTTCCCCTTTTCCTCGTACCGTTCATCGATCACAGCCTCTTTGCCGGAGAGATTACTTTATTTCTAAACCCCTGAACCCTGGCCGTGCCGGAACGCTGAGCCGCCAGCCCTCTGTTAATGTGCGTTGTATGGCGTGGAGAGAGGCGGGATGCTGGGACACGTGTGGAGGTGAATTGATGCTTGACAAGGAGAGTAATAGAGAAAACTGACGACGGAGCATTTGCATTGCGCACTCGCCTTTGTTATATTTTTTTCTTGAAAACAAAATGCGCATAAGATAAAGGATCATCTCAGGGCAACAGGTTGTGTTGGTTTTTTTGTGTTTTTTTTTTCTTTCACTCTCATGGTTTATTCTTCTCCCTCCATTCTCCATCATCACCTCTCTTATTGATCCTGAATCCTCTTTCTATCTTTCCCACGGCACGGTGTCCGACTGACGTATGCTCTCGTTTAGCGAGAGTGCGTTTGTATACTTAGACAAGTATGCAGTGGAATCCGAAGTCCCCAGGGACGAAATAAAGTAGATTGCGTCCCTTCCAGTCCCAAGACTGGTCTGCCTTTCCTGGTAAACGAAATCAATAAAAATAAAGAGATGAAGCAAAAGAGGCGCGCCTTATTGCAATGTACGATGAGTGTGGAAGAGGACGGTGAGACGGGTAAGCAGGCACGTGGCGCCTCCTTCTGCCTTATCCCCTTTCTTTGATTTTTGCCCTCTCTGATTTTCGGTATTATTTTTTCCTCATCTCCCATATTTTGCCTGTCCTTTGCCGCGTCGACCACGAGATGCTTGCCCAACCGCGCGCGCATGGCCAACCCAGACGAATTTCGCTTGTGATTTAGCCTGCGGTATTGGTGTTGGGAGACGCGAGGTTAAAGGGAGGAAATAAATCATAATAAACTTCCACTGCGAACTATTTTGATTAGGTCGTCGATCAGGGAGTCGAAGGGGGACACATTGCATATTGTGATATTTCGAATGATGAGCTCTAATATCAACAAACAATTAAGCCCCAGACGGGAGCCAGAAGAAAGGCCCTTGGTAGGCTTGGTAGGGAGAATAGGCGTTGGATGTTGTTTACGGATTGGCGCATGGGCAGGACTTTTTCTTGGGTCCTGCATCTTTTCTGACAGCCTTTGCCTTTGCGTCCATTTTCTGCATGTTCCCTTACAACATGGACGGCAGAGAGGATCGCCTGGAAGATCGGCCGGCATTGCGTTGCAGGCCCCTTTAATTTTGAGAAAACAAACGGAAGTCTCGAGCGTGCGGGTTTTTTGTTCTTTATTTTACTTTTTTTTTTAACCTTTCCAAATACACACATCCGCCTCTTCATTTCCTCTGCCGCGTCGCTCGGCTTTGCCGCGATGGCAATGTGCCGTGCCGCCACATTTTCTTTTTCTTGTTCTTTCTTGTACGTCTCTTAATTCTATATATAATATTCAAAAAGCAACATTCAAAAGCACTACCAAGTTACCGCCTCGCAGTTTTCATATCGCTACCGTACTTGTATACAGCAAACAGACATAGCAGGCCCTTTTATCTTAGCACAGGGCAGTTATGATATCACGCTGCGAGGCGTCATAGCATAGCACGCAACACAAAAAGAAAAGAAAAGAACTCTCACAGGACGCATTGACGAGATCGGCGGTGCTCCCTTATTTTCTTTTTTTCATTATGGGCGCTTCCATCTGATATAGCCCCTCGATTGACGTCGTATGTTGGGGCTTGTGCAGTTTGAGATGGCACCTTGTTGTTAAAATACAAGTGAAAATATGTATCTGCCGGCTTACGACGGGTGATAGAAAAAGAAAACAAAGAAGGAAAAAGACAAGAAGCAGGCCGACCACGGGCCACAAAACCGTATTGTTGCAACCCATGGGCCATTCAGGGGGCAAACACGGGGAGAATAACAAAAATGGGAAATAAAATAAAAATAAGCGTGCAGCAAAGGGCCGGGCATCACGGGAAAAAAAGAGAGCGTTGGTGAGAACGTGAGGCCGTGCGGGTTTGGTTGAGCATAAGAATAACAAAAATAATTAAAAGGCACTCAGAGGAAAAAAAACGACCTGCCGGGACGTCGATGTCGGACGGTTGCAACGCTGGCTGGTTTCTATTCCCATTCTTTTTGTTAGACGGGCCTTCTCCGCGGTCAACAGTCAATGGTGGACGGTCGGTGGCGGATGGACGGGCGGGCTGCCCCTATGTCGTGTGAGGGAGAATGAGGAGGATGTAGGGAATAGGACACACCGGCAAACTTCTGCTCGGACGACGTCTCGCAACCCCGAAAAACGATGTGCCGGGATTATTCGAACCAGGCGTTGCTCAACCAGAGTTGCCGTACCAGAGTTGGGCAAACCACAGTTTGGCATGTCCGTCCACCCGTTGACGGTCTGTTCTGGTCTGGTCAGGGGAACGTTGGAGCGTGAGGACATCGCACTAGACTCGCCGCACGTCGTATTACGGTGTGCTACGCCCCAATGTTCCGTCTTCTGGAGGATGGGGGATGGAGGGGGACGCTTCCTTATTTTTGCACAAATAACAATGCGCACCGGCAGTCGAGAGACGCAAGTCGCAAGGTCGGGCCTCTGTGCGAGGTACAACGGGCTTCTGTGATGGGCCACAACCGGCAGTGATTGCCTGCAGCGGAATTTGACAATGTCCGGTCCTGCGTAGAGCAACTTGAACGACAAGCACAAACGAAAAGGAGTCAACGTCAACCCAGAACTCGGTTTCAGCCCCGAGACGCAGTTAATTACAGCCATAGTATCAAGACCAGAGGGCAATACGCGACGAGGGGAAGAGTTCATAACGGTGTCAATAAGAATAAGAAGGCGGTGAAAGGGAGCACAATTTTAATAAAAATGTTCGTATCTTCATCTTTTATTTTTATAGAATAAAATCAACATTTTTTATCCCCTACAATTGTATGTTTCGCACACAAAATTACCAGTATGGCAAGAATTACAATCTGAGAGGTGAAAAATAAACGGAATAAAATACACTGAAATAAAACACTACAAAAAAAAGAAAATCAAATAAAGAAAATCACAGTTGAGGGGGGGGGGGGGGGGGGGGGGGGGGGGGGGGGGGGGGGGGGGGGGGGGGGGGGGGGGGGGGGGGGGGGAGCAGGAAACAAAAAAAAAAAAAAAAAAAAAAAAAAAAAAAAAAAAAAAAAAAACAAAAACAACACCCACAACCCCCCCCCCCCCCCCCCCCCCCCCCCGCTTGTCGGCGCGACGTGCCGGCTCCCTTTCGCCGTGGAGCGAACAGACCAGCTGACGACAGGCCCCCAGGCTCCAGGTTCCATGCTCCTTCTGTCCCCCAATAGCTGTCCTACTTGATTGACACGCCTCAGTGTGACATGTGGCGGGCAACCTTGCCATTCGGGAGTTTTCTTTTGCCCGTCTCTTTTCTTCAACAAAACAGTCTGTCTTTCGCAAAAGACCCCCCTGCCCAACTCCCTGCCCAACTGCCATTCGCTTCGACGTTGGCCCTTCCTTCCTGTTCAACGCACCCACTTCAAGAGGGGGTGAGATGCTCCATTGATCCATCAGAGGGACTGGTTGGTCCCTGCTTTTTTTTGGTATGGTCAGGCCTACTCGGCTTATGGGAGGAAGGCAAGCAAATCTGATCATCGGCGGGCAGCCATGTCATCCGACGGGGAGCACACAAGACAAATAAAAGTAGAAAATAAGAGTCCAGGCCCTGACAGACAGGAGGGTAAGGGGAGGTAAGAAGTAAGATGGGGCGGGCGGCAACAGAAAGAAAGAGAAATGATAGGATTGAACAGAGACATGCTCGTACCCCGTATTCCTCATCCTCGAAAGCACATGTTATTCGGTATCTCTTTTTTCAGTCTTCTTTTTCGATATCTTCGTTGCTCACAACCGCCTTCCCCTTTCGTCACGATGTTTGTCAGGCCTGCTCCTGCCTCTTGGCCGGTCTTGGCTTGTTGGCTGTCTGCCTTTTCGGGGCCTTCTCTCACTTCACACGGAGACTTGCTCTTCTTGTCCACGGAATATTGCGGCGACCCTTTTTCCCTTTCCTTTCCTTCCGCCCAGACTAGGAACGAAGCGAAGCGTTGCACTGGAACTACTGTCCGCAGGGTTGATCGCCCGGGGGGCTTTTTATGGAGGTTTTACGTCGTATGGGTGGACTTGGATGGCCTTCAGGCCGTAGCAGTGTCGCATCTCAAGTGGCTTTTTGTGTGGCATTTGTGTGGTATCCCAAGTGGTGACGGAGTGGCACTGATGTGGCATGGACGGCCTTTTTGAAGTGCCATCTGAAGTGGCCGCCAAGGCATCCATGGCCATCTGCTCTGTGGTCTGAGGTAGCATTCGGTAGATTGGGTGATACCATTTTGCCTGCGAGCCTGCAATTGTTCGTTTTTGGCGTGTGCAGCGTGCACGCCCGTTTTGTCAAAAGGAGAAAAGGGATGAGAGAGTGAAGAAAAGGGAATGGACGGTCTCTTTGTTACGTAGCAGTCTTCGTCACGTCTGCGTATCGTCATGTCTCGTCTCGTCTCGTCTCGTTCTCGTGGATATTTGTTGCTCCCCTTCACATGCCGGCAGACAAATGACCCAAGAGAGGTTGTTGCAACTCAAAACTGGTCATCTCACCTCGACCGGACATGGCACTCCTCGAGATGCCGACTCGGCCTTTTGATCTTCGTGTCCGATCAACGGCACGGCGATGCCGGTTGTCGACTTGAACGGGGATGAAGTAATGGCGCGTAGTCGAATTGTACGACGTAGATAGACAAGAGATAGCATCAATAGAAACGCTGTCAAGGAACAACGGCGCGGACATCCCTCACTCCTCAGTCTCTCATCATTGTTCGCCACGTCCCCGCCGGCTTTCTGCTCGCTTGCCTTTTTCGTCACTGCGACGTCAAGAAGGCACTTGTATTTCCCACCCCTGGCCCCGTCCTTGCCCTCCGGTTCATCGCTGCAACGGCGGCGGTCCCGATGGTTGGTGGATTGTTGTGCTGTGCATGCAACGCAACGCACGCGAGCCAATATTGGAGGTGGTAATATTAGACAGGGATGTTTTGTGAGGGACAGGCGAGATGTGAGGGGAGCGAGGGGGGCCAACGAAAGAATCAGATACGACAGCACGGAGCACTTGATTTTTCAAGGTACGACGTAATCAAAGAGGGTGACTTCAGACTGGGGGAGAGCGCCAAAGAAGCGAACAACCAAAGAACGGAAGGGAACCAAAGAAATCGTCAACAACGGGCAGCACGGCACTCTAAAAATAGGGTTGTGGACGGGAGGCGGGCGTCTGTGGGTGAGCTTGAGTTTATTACGGTGATGTCTGAGAGCAGACTGGAAATAGAGGGTAGAGAAACCAAAGCATCTCGTGGAAAGGGAAAAAAAATACAAGGCTGTGAAGCATACTCCGTACCGGACGGTACTTTCTTGCGTATTGTTTTCTTTTCACAAAGTTGTCATTTGCAAGCATTTCACTTTCATATCAACAATCAAACTTAACTCTTGGTTTTCATCTTCCCCGGTTCTCGCTTATCTTTACCGAATTTGACGGAACGTCTTTCTTTCTTTTACTCTCATTATTCCGTCTGTCATTTGGAAAGTTCAGTAGGCTGCTTCGGCTCCTTCGTTGCGTCCTTCCTTCTCGGTTGACATCATGTCCGGGGGGAGACCTCGCGCAATATTGCTCGTTTTGGTCCTAGGCCGTATTAAAAGCATAGTCGTGGGCCTAGCCTGTCAGTGCGACTTTAACGAGGTCGTCGATATTAAAGTTGAAATACAAGTACAAGTACCATGCATTGTTGAGGCACTGAGCACAAGCAAAAGTACTTCACTTGAAGACTGTCGAAAAACTCTACGAGTACGGAGTACATCGTGCACAGATTCGTAATGTTCTGCACTCGTATGGAGCACCCCCTACGTCAGAGCAGCGACGATCATGAGGAATAGAGGGAGAAGGAGAATCAACAAAGTTGAGGAAGTTAAAAATGCTCCATAAGAAAAAGGAAATGCCGGTGATAACAATTGTCCCGCACCTGGGTGCCAACGAACCGGGGGTTGTTGCATCGGGCTAAGACGCGAGCTAGCAGGACGCCACACTTTGAACGAGGGGAGACCAATACTAGGGCTCGATGATAGGGAGACTGGCAGAGACGTACCAAGAGTGATGCATTTCCAGCTTTTATGGAGATGTTCTTGGCTGCAGTTCAAGGGGGAGGTGAGATATGGAAACAAGGAAGAAGGGAAGGAAAGAAGACGAGGAAGGTGCGGGAGAAAATCCAAAGAGGAAGGCGAGGAAGGAACGAAGAGAAGAAAGTTGTCGACGGGAAGAAGGAAAGAACAAACGAAAAACCCAACTCAAAAAGGGCTACGGCGAAACCACCAAAGAGGAAAGAACCACGACGCTCACATTTATTTTCTTTAGTTTGTCCAGCCCAGCCCAGTCCAGCATCGGCAGTAGACTGCCGTGCTCCGTGCGCAGCACCCACGCACCTTCCCCTTTCCTTCCAAACGCTGCGACTGGGGCGACTTGGTACCTGATGCTCTCTTTCCCCTTCTGGCGCACGCCTTCTCTCCTTCCCTACCTAGCCTGGGGTCGATCATCCGGCACGGCCGACCACCACCTGGCACTTGCAAGCGTTTGCAGGGGGGACAGGCGCGCTTGAGGCACTCGAGGCACTCAAGGCACTTGCATGCCGAAATAGAGGGCACTTAAGGAGCACTTTGTGAGAGGGGCTGGACTGACTACACCGGAACGAGCTGGGGCCAAGGAACGGCGGGACGCACAGCGAGGCAATAGTGTCGTTGATGCGTCGTTGGTCGTTCTTTCCTTCTTCGTTCTTCGTTCCTTCCTTCGTTCGCACGGTCCCCAGAAAGGAAAGAAGCAGGCAGGCGCGGCCGTGGGGCCGCCGGAGCATTGTCTCAATGGGTCTTCCGTACGAGTATGGAGAAGGCAGACGAGGAGACTGGAGAAAGGGACGAGGTATGGGATCGCTTGACTTGCACGAGGCCTCAGTTCCACGGCGATGTATTGCTCTGGTGACAGCAGAGAGACACCGTCACCGGAGTTTGGGAATGTCTTCGGCGGTATCCTTCCCAAAGCAGAAGGAAGGTCCCGGAGAAGAAGGGAGGGAAATACGACTAATCAAAGGAAAAGAGGAGGGAAGGAAGAGAAGGAACGTCCCTTGGGCACATTCTAGCAAAGCGTGCATCGTACAAGTTTACTCGCACAACAGAGCCGACAGACGACAGCCGAAAAGGAAGAAGGAACGACGGACAACGGCCGAGTGCAACCCGAGCGCGGGCAAAAATACGCCGACCAACTGAATAACGGATGAGGAAAAGGAAAGAGCACAGAACACACACAAAATACACTCGAAAAGCGAATGTGTGTCTCACTCGGCCACCCTGATAGCGAGCCACGTTAAATTTTGGCGAGAGGAGAAGACAAGAAAGAAGATAGAAAAAGAAAGAAAAAAAAAGAGGAAACAAAGAAAAACAGACGGGGAGCCTCGCGGAGACTGTCCGACGGTGAGGATCCGCCTGTGGCCTTGCACGCAAGCAAGCAAGCAAGCAATGCGGAATACGGAGCAAGTACGGGCGAGAAAGGCCGTTCCGTATCTGACCTGGCCAGTAAGATACTTGTATCTTCCTACTTTATCAGCACACCTACGCACTGCCTGGGCTCATCTTGCGTGCCCCATATTCCCGGCCTGCGCAGGCCGCACACCTCGAGGCAGGAGCTAGGCCATGGCGAGAGGGGAAGGCGCTATCGTATCTGCTAAGACCTCCCCATCGACTTACATCTGCTAGCCCATCTTAGCTCATCTTAGGCCATCGAGCCCATCTCACAGCGGCCATACGAGAGCGCCTGTATTTTGATTGTGCACTCCAATTCACTCTAATTTGGTGTGTGCCGTTTGTTAGTGCGGTCCGCTGCTCTGCTAACGCTCCATCTGCCGTCGGTATCGCTACTAAAGTGCCCCAAGCGGAGATTTATACGTGCTCGTCAGAAATCAAATTTGTTGTCTTCTTCTTCCACTTTAGACACGCCGCAGCCGCTGCGTTTGCGCCGCAGTATGTCCAGTCCACATGGCCATAGTATCTTATTTGTACGGCCATATTACGGCCACGATACGTCCACGATACGTCGAGAGTGTACCCACCGTTTGCCGTTGTAGTGGAGGGACCATGTTGTCCGTCTAAGAGCACGATCACGTGAACCGGTACTGTATGCTTGGTGGCCGGTGGGGCTTGGAAAAGCCACACCCAGGTAATGAGACATCACGTGCCCCAGCGGCGCGCGCCGACCTACCTTGACGTGCTCTCATAACGTCTCACGATACCCTTCTATTCTCACTGTTTGCTTTTCTTCTCCGTCGTCTAGCATCCAGGGGCTGGCCACAGCCACACGGTGCACCCAGTGCAACAGTCAAAGCCAAACTGCGTCCTCAGCCGGCCGGTTCGACAACGCCCGGCGGAACGGGCTCCGCTGTCCTTGCATACCTACATGTAGATACTTTATACGTCGTACAAGTAGAACTTGTTCACGCCGAGTGCGGCCGAGCTCCGTCCCTCGTCCAACACACCGCCAGGCACGGTAACATGAGCGAATCGACCAGGCGCCGCTTCACCGTGTTCACCGTGATGTAAGCGGTACGGCATCTATGGGGGGCGGGCATTGTCCTCTTTCACGACCTACAAAGTTATTCCTCTGGCTCGTGAAGGTAGATGTGAGGAGGGGCACGCAGGTGGCCGGGGACAACCCGCCCAAACTACGTCGTAGGTCGTCTATTTAATTCCAAATCCAAATCCAGAGCCTTGCCGAGCATTTTGTATTTCTCAAGTAATTCTCTCATTCTGCGCGTAAGGTAAAAGAAAACAAATAAACTCATGAGAGCAATTTAGTTCTCATAGCTATTATTTACGCTCATCTGAACGGAGCACTGCCAGTGGTCAACATACGGGCGGCGTGTGTGGATACAAGAGCGCGGGACGCGCTACAACAAGGCACTACTTGTACGGAGGATTCCCAAGAGGCAAGAGGCGAACCGTTTTGGTGGAGGCGTGCTGAGATCGTTCTTTGTTCCGGTCTGGAGTCGCCAAGACCGAAACGGTTATCGTGCACATAGTTTTACAAGTACGAGTTACGACGGTATCTTACAGGGAGCACCAGGCCCGGTCAGGAAAATACGCGTATTGTGCAGGGGATGACGCCCAGGATGGCTGGCCTGGCAATACTTCGTAGTCCAACCATTTGCCACGACTACCGAAAGCAAAACGTTAAAATGCACTCGCTTTCGTTTCGCTGTCGGTCTGTTTGCACGAAATTCGGTTAGTTCAACACCAGCGAGACCATTGACAAAAAGACGTTCTAAAAGGAGAGGGCCGACAAGCGAGCAAGCTAAGGCCTTGGTGGCTGGGGTGTGTTGACCAGGGTCGGAAGGGCCAATTTGACTGTGAGTTCTTTTCGGGCAGCGCTGCATTGGTCCGAGTTGGGAATTGGGGTTGAAGCACAGACAGAGGAGAGACGAGACAAGGTCTTCCCTGGCTGCCATCGGTTCGTGGTTGTGGTTCCTCCCTATTTTTGGGGACGCTACACCGATTCCAGGCACAAAATGCAGAGAGATGCAGGAGATGCAGGAGATGCAGGCGCTGGTACTAGACCTGCAGGCTGCAGATACAACTTTCCCTGTCGACTTTTGTCTTGGAATTAGACTGGTCTCCCCCCCAGCACACCCACCAACTCACCCCTTCTCTTCAGCGCCGTTTGATTTTGCCATGCTTTTTGCCCATGCCATCTCTGCCTCTATCCCCCCCCAGGGACCCTTGCCATGTATTCGGGCAAGGTCGAACCCAACTGCCCGTGCTCCATAAATAAAGTGAGGAGAAGGGAAGAGAGGCGAGACAGCAATATGGATAGGGCAGGAGGGCAGCTTTCAAGACTCATGTCTCGTCGTATATTGTTTGTTGTATCTTCTTACTTTGATTCTGATTTTCAGGAAGTGCTTTAATTAACTCGTCCCTTATTTTCTTCTCCCGAATATCACCACTCATCAATTTATTCAAAGCCGACGACACATGATATTTCCGCAGAGCCTCGCCCATATCGCTTTTTACAGGTCACCTCTCAATATTGAAGGCCGTTAGAACAACTATCCCCCTACGCACAACACGGACACGGTATTTGCTTTCCCCTCCGGTTGGCCCTCTTCAGCCCCCTGTAGAAAACCCCTCTCTGCTAGACTTGTTCTGGCAAACCGGCGTCTGCACCATTGCAAAAAAACGTACGTTTTTTGATGGGAGGAGGGTGAGAAGAAGCAATGCTCCGTCGTACTTGTAGATTTCTCCCCTTGTTGACAGCGGGACGGCCTGCACACACAAGGGAAAAAAGAGGGGGAAGCTAAAAAAAGGAGGCGTTCTCCATCTCGAAAGCCAAGCTTTGTTCACTCTCGTCGTTGTTTCTTTTCTAATTCCACCCCCTCTCCTCGAACAAACGCAATCTCAAAATGTCTCGACGACATGTGGTAAAACCGCAACAAACGTAGTCTTTCTAAATAATAATAATAATAATAATGATAATGCATATCTTGAGAGGAGAAGGGGGGACAGGCGGAACGGGGGCAGGAGAGATGCAGATGGTTGTAGATGGAAGGAGGTAAGGAATAGAGCCTGGGAGGATGGGAGCTTGATAGGGAAGAGGGTGTGCTGGCAACGCAGATAGACACCCTGACACCCTTCCTTTCATTTCGTGGGTTTCCTTTTCCTTTTCCTTTTCCTTTCGATTTCCTTCTCTTGCATCTATCTGCCCCCGCGGTATCTTTCCGCTGCCACACAACGTCTTTTGTATCTTAGCTCTCGGTGATGTCCTTGCGCGCAGGTTCTCGCATGCCTCGCAACATCAAGAAGCGATCTCGCGATGCCCGTACTCGATATTTGCACATTGTTCATTTATCTCACAAGGACTCGTATATCTTTCTTTTACCTGCTCTCTATCTCTCCCGCACACCCTCCCACGTCCGCTTCCCCATATGTCAGCTCACGAACGCCGTCATCTCGCGTTTGCGTGCTACTCGTGCGAATGGATCCCGTCATGCCGGCACTTCCGCAGTATTGGCCCCCTTTATGCTTTTTAGCACATAAAATAGGGGTTTGAGGGAAGGCTTTGGTGGACTGGCCCGCTCCGAAGTCCGTACCAGACTACCAGTTATCACTGCCGTGCCCGACTCATAAGGTCTTTGGGAAGAGCCGCAAATAAATGTGCTCGTAAAACGGAGAATAACAAAAAGGAAGAAAGAAAAAAAAAAAAAAGAAAAAAAAGGCCTCCCGAGACGAGATACGGATGTAGGACGCATTCGTGGTCCTGGACTGCCGATGGGAATAACAAGACGGGCGTTACACACGTAAAAAAAGAGCTTAGCTATGATGCAAGATGCACGATGGGAAATAAGACGCAGACAGCATCGAGCTACGGTGTCAGGTTGTTTCTCGACAGTTTTTATACATTGACGAGCACGAACGAGAGAAGAAGAAAAACGCCAACAAGCCAAAAAAGCCAAAAGCAGCCAAAAAGGCCAAACAGGACAAAACAGGATAAACCAACTCGAAATCAAACCAAACAGGAAAGATGACGACGTCGTCTCGTACGACTTTTCGAATGCACTCCATATCTTGCGAGCTTTGCAGACTTGTAGAATAACACTATTGAGGTATTTCAGTATTGCTTGCAGTCATCCTTGTGCCATACGATTCTGAACATCGCCTCGAAACTCTTTCGTCATCCATCTCTTGTTTACGTCGTACTTTGGGCATATTTCCGTTCGGTGGTAGAATGCTGGATCGACTTTGAGCTTTTGTGCTTCTGTACTTCTGTGCTTCTGTGCTTCGGTGATGCACTCAGTCTGCGTGCACATCCACTGTGGAGCAACCGAGCTGTCTTACAAGTATATTGCCATGCCGTGTGTCCGTATTAGGCTCCTCCCCTTGTGAGGGTGGGTTGAGTGGATAACCCGCTTAGATAGCGTAGATATGGCGGATGTGGAGAGAGGGAGCAGGGATGCAGGGGGGGAGGGGGAAGGTATGAGGCAAATTCAGAACAAATGGGCAACGAGGGCAAGAGCTAGAACGAGCAGACAAGGAAGGCGTAAAGAGCTGTTCGTGCCTGCCGTGAGGACTGCCCTCCACTCCACTGTATTTCAGCCCATAACGCTGTTTCCAAGACTTTTCGGCTTCTGCTTTGTCGATCCCATTTGCTTGAAAAGGCTCGAGAGGGCTCGAGAGGACCTTGCAAGCGGCAAGCGGCGGCGCGGTGGGCGGTAGGAGGCGAACGGCGGCTGGCCGGCAGACGAAGAGGAAAAAGGGTGTCCTGTCGCGGGAGGGCGAGTAAGGAACGACGCAAGTACTTTCACGGCTGTCATCTGTACTGTCTACGGAATATCAATCTGATCAATCTGAATATCGACCATCCACAGGTCGTCCCTTCCTTCGTGGCTTCCTCCCTACGACATACTTCCTTCTTTCGTTCTTTACTTCTTCTTCGCCCTTCGTTCCTTCTTCCTGTTTTCACCATGCGCGCCACGTTATAGATTACCATGTGGCCTGTTACGACGCAAGGGAGGGGAAGGTGCGACAGAGGGAAATAGGGGAAATAAGGAGAAAAAAGGAAGGAAAGAACGGGAAAAAAAGACGGCAAGACATGGCTATGCCTGCCGCTAAAGCTGTGTCTCAGTCAACCTCCTTTCCAATCCCTTGTTTTTGTTCCCTTGTGAGTGCTCCTCCTGCTCCCTCCTTCCTCCCTGGGCCGTGCTGTTTTCTGTAGCGTGCTGTGGTTGTACTCGCCTACGTCGTAGGCCGTCAACGTCAAGCGCCATGTAACTTTACTTGCGTAAGACACAACGACAAGACACCGACAAGACAAATAAGTGCAAAGTGCATGCCGCCAGTGGCGCCAATGCAAGCCACCAGGTGAAGCCAATGCAAACCCACCACACTTATTGTGCTGTGGAAAAGCCATGTGGTCTGCTAGTGTTGGTCTTGGGACTCAGTAGGCTCTCAGGCTCTCAGACTCTCAGACAGTGTCCAGGGTCGGTGAAGGGGAGGGACGGTCGTCTCCGTTTGGGTATGGCTGGCCCTGTTGGCTCGTCTTGCCAGCGTGGTCATTTGGGGCTGTCGTGCACGTTTGTGTAAAAAAGAAAGAGGGCTGTTCTTGTGGCCCGTCGTCAGTGATTCAGATACACCGTTTGCTTGGCTTCTGTCGTCGATATGATTCAGACGAGAGTTGATACGCTTTTGGTGATATTTTCCAGACCAAGATACAGAAAGATACTTGTACAAATACACGGCATACGTCTGGGCATGGGGTAGTTTCTTACCAGTCATTTTGGACAATCGTTTTGGACAATGGTGCACTCGGGATACACGATCTCATCTCTTTTCTTTTTCTTGCCATCTCATCTCGCTTTGTGTCTTCTGTGCTTTCTTTTTCTTTCTTTCTTTTTCTTTCTTTTTCCTTTCTTCTTCCGGCCCCCTTGCCTCACTCGTAAACTCTTCTCCGTCTTGGGCGTGGCGTGGATGCAAGCGCACGCTGCTGCTGCGGGCTGTTTCCATATCAAGACTTGTATCTTCGACTATTCACCCGTATCGATGTACCTCGTACGAGAAAGGCGTGCATCTGTGACTACACGTCGTTAAAAAGACGCATGGCAATCTTACTTTGGGCAAAGCTACCAGTACCGTGAGCCGACCGTGGGATGGATGGTGCCCTCCTTCTCTCTCGTTTTTCTTCTTTTTCTTTTCCATTTGCCTTCCTTTCCCAACTCGGTCGACGTGTTGACGTGTTTTTGCTGCATAGCTGCACAACCCCCCACGAACGGCTGCCGGGTGGGAAATGGCATCAGAACAGGCGAAGTGACCTTGGAAAGGGGGCGACGTCACGGAAGAGGAAGGTCGGTCTTTTGAGTGATGCAGGTATTTGCATTTGCATCCGAATTCGTGCTGTCGTAAACCGTATCTGTAAGATACTTGCACTTGCAACGTACTTGACTAGCAACGACTTGTCGTTTATCCTTTTTCAACACCGTTAGCCTTTTGCAGATTGGCATCCGTCTAGGAAGTGGAATAAAGATGAAAGCCAAAGAGACAAAAGACCAATACTCGTAGGACTGCGTCGTAATATTCCGTACATCGAGCCTGACTGACAATGGGTCGCTGTCAATGGTCCACTAAAAATAAACACCTTCCACCACCCACTATGTGCCTTTCCCGCTTCGCCCGCCTGGTCTTTTCTTTTGACCTGCCCTTTTTCCTGTTCGCCCTTTCCCCGTTCCCTCGCTGCCTCGTTCGTTCTCACTTCTCGCTAAAAGCACGAATAGGAAGCTGGTATTTGACAGGGGTGCTGAACGGCGCTGAACGGGGGGTGCTTCAAGGTGGTGTGCGCGAAATGACCGGCGTGCGGGCGACGATCGCTCCCCTTTTGAGGAACCAGCCGCATCGGCATGTCGGTCTTTGCCGTCGGTGACCAACAAGTGAACAAGCCTGTGCCCTGACAGGGAGGCAGGCTCCAGGCAAGGCAGGGCAGGGAAGAGCAGCGCGGAACAAGGACGCGTAAGAAGGAGCGCTTGAACGCCAGCTAAACAAATCGACAAATATAAGAGCAAGGAAAATCAAAAGAAAAGAGGCCAAAGCTTCTTCTTTTTTTGCCCTTGTTGCCCTGCCCGTCGATCACCACGCAAACAGAAAGGCAAAGAACAGAAGGAAGAAAAAGAAGGAAAAGAAGAAAAAGCACGGGCGCAGGCAGATTTTCTTGATTTTCGATTTTCGATCGTCCGCTTTTTTTCACGTCGTTCCCTTTCCTTACTGCAAATCCCCTTCCTTTAATTCTCCTTGCATCCTTTGCGTTCCTCCACCGAGGGCTATCCTTGTAAAGAATCGAGAAACGACAAACGACAAACGACAGAAAGAACACCTGCCTGTTGTGATGCCGGTCGGTGATGCTTGTGCATTGTCGTTCCTGATCCTTTCAACGAGCATATGAGCACGAGCAACTTCCACGCTCAGCCACCGCCAACAGGCATAACAGGCGCATTCGGCAGTCGACAGTGCGCAAAAATACGTCTGCCCGTCGTAGGATGCCGTCGTCGAGTTCGGCTGGTGGTCGAGGTCGTCCGCACGGAACGATCGTTGCAAGATGCTTGCTTGTACGCTGTCCGTTGCATGTCGTACTTGTATTTGTATCTGTTCTTGTACGCTGCCCACTGGCCACTAACCAAAACGGCCATTTAAGCTCCGAACCGTCACACAACATACCCGCAAGGAACATTATCTGTGCGATGTACGGAGTACGGAGTACGTGGACTTGTGCGACGAGTTTATTCCAGTGAGGGAAAATTCAAAGGACAACCGAGGACTCAAAGAAAACGCCTGAAACAAATCGACCTCGTTGGCTGCATGAAGGATCGTATCCTCTTCGTCGGTATGTGCGTTTGTGCGTTTTCTGTGTCGTCCGTACGAGTTTACGGTATGTGCGAAATAGGAAGCTGGCATCGACCAGCAGGATTAACAAATACACATACTTGTACGTCGTACTCCGTATGTCGATATCAACAGGGGGATGCTGCACGCCCAGGACGCACAGCACCAAATAACATCCGAGACAATTGCCTGCCAAACGTCTCCTGTCTTTCTGTCTGCTGTCTTCTGCCTTCTGACTCTGACTTTCTTTTTCGTCTGTTTTCTTGTGACCGAACACGACTTGTCGTTGAGCGTACAAGTACGAGATAATGCACTCTCCATAACACTGCATATCGCTTGCCACCATTTATATTCGACTTACATGAACAAGCACAATTACTGACAAGCACAATTTATATATGCTCGTGCTCATAGCGTACCGATATGCATGCACTTATTATCCTTATTTGTACGGTGTCCATATATGCCGTATGAAGCACTAGCACTGATGTCCGTATCTCTATTCGACCTGCCTCTTTCATCTTCCAACGTCTTGTGTCTAGTCTTTTTCCTTTTCTTTTTCTTCTCTTGCTGCACGACAAGTGCTAAAAATTGTCCAGGCTTGAATAATAACAGGGGCTGAGAACATGGAGGGTTGCAAGGGTACTGGGCGACAGGGGGACACAGAACAACGAAAAGAAAAAAGAGAGGGGAATTTCGAAAATTCGAAAATGACGGACTGTTTTCTCCCCCTGGCCTGGACATGCCCCTGGCACTCATCATCCTTCTCCTCTGATTTTCTGATTTTCCCTGATGGGCCGCACCGATATTTGTGACCTGTCTCTTTTTTTTGCCCGCCCTCCTCGTTCCTTTTTTTCTTCTTTCTTTTTCTTTTTCTTTCCTCCCTCGCCGGTCTTGGGGCTGCCCCCTCCCGAACAACGGGCTGTAACGGCCGTGACATGGGCGCCACGAGCCTGTTGGCCAGCCCCAGGCCTAGTCCTTTTTAGCCCCAAAACACAAGGCCTGGCCTGGCCCTGTCTTGTTGTTCTTGTTTCTCCGTGCACTGTTGCTTCTGGTGGTGCTGCAACTTGCTGCTTCTTTTCTCTTCTGTTCTTTCCCTTCGTGCAGCCCACTGCTACCTACCCTGTGCGTCGACCGGTGTTGGTGTTCGATGCGGTAATATCCCGTAATAGGATGCGTTCTTGACGAGGCAGTCTCTTCTGTTCACCACCCGAGTTCATGTCTTCCTTCACTCTCTCTCTTTTTTTCTTCTCTTTTTTTTTCTTCTTCTTCTTTCTTTTTATGCTTTCCGATCGTCGTTCTGTTTTGTTTTGCAGCCCGCACCGTACGCGTACGCCGTTGTGTCGTGCTTCGTATTACGCAAGGGGAAAAGCAGGTCCGTCCCGGAAGCCTGACTCCCTGGCAAGCTCTTCTCGCATCTCTCTGCACGTTCTCGTTCCTGATCTAGTTTTCCCCTGACAGGCCTGGCACGGCCGGTCTTGGTCCCAAGTCCACCTTTTTCGTCGTTTCTAGCGTCTTTTCCTCTGCCAACACGCCATAATTCCATCGAATCTCTCTGCCCTCCTAGCCCTGGCCTGGCGCTGGCCCTGGATCTTAGTCCGACATCTCACTTGTTTTTCTCTTTTCTCTTCTTGCAGGCTTTTGGGCTGGGGCTAGCGCGTGCAAATAGCGCCAGAGTGCCGAGTTGCGTGTTCGTTCGTTGGTCTTTTTGCGTCCGGGCATCTTCTCGGGCCCGTTTGAGTGCCGGTGGCTGGCGGCTGGTCCTTTTTTAAGGGTGGACACAGTGGGCAACCGTGTGCAAAATGTGGACAAACGCAGATCGCTGTGCCTTTTTAACGATTCTCTCCATTTTGCTGTTTCTTGTCCATGCAAGAACGTTTGCATGTTTCCGCATGAAAGACGAGTACTCTCACAATCCACTTGCACAAGCACAAGCATACTTACGGCTCCCGATGTGCAGTGTAGCACGCGGCGCAAGGCATAGGTATAGGATGCGGGATGGCTCGGGAGTTACACAGGATATGCCGTCTGTAGTGGCCCAGCGAAAGCAGCATCGAAGGGAAGGGGAGGGGTGTAATGAGGAAGAGGAATAAGAAGAGAGGCTCCATGGCATGGTCATCTTGAGACTCGTCAAATTACGGAGTACTCGTAAAAAAGTCAGCAAAGAGAGAGATGAAAGAAAAGAAGAAAAAAAAATGGCAAGGAATCAAATCAACAAACCCCAGCTCGGCAAAGCATCGATTTTTGCTTGTGATGAGGTACAAGTTACGAGGTACATGCTCCGTAGAAGACGCCCGTCCTGTGCTTGCACGAGGTAAGATACTCGGCCAAATCGAGGATAACACGGCGAGAGACCAAACGGCGCCAATCTCGGTTTTTTTTTCTTAAACTTCGCTCGTTGACGGATTCGATGCTAGACTTTTCCAAGGTTAAACAGGTTAAATAGAATCTCTCGGCCTGCCCAAACAAGAAAGGACAGGAGAGCTGGAAGCCGATGCAGATTTCCGATCCTGTCAAAAGTAAAAGAGAGCCATTGTCGTTCCTCCGTTGGAGATGTCTGAACAAACATATCTGCATCTTATCTCAAATAAAATACACATTGGCCAAGGCCGTTCGCCGCACAGCCGTGCAGCTGCACAGACGAGTTGTACAAAGTAGGTAGTTTGCAGGTCCGAGCCACTGTCCGCCCACGAGCGGCGGTTGATGGAAAGGGGAAAAGGCAAAGGGGAAAAGGTAAAAGGGGAACAGAGAAAACATCACCTTCTGTTCTTCTTCCCCAACTTTCTCCTTTGCAACTGTGCACACGCTACCCTAACACTGGACAGGGGTCAAAGGCGCCGGGGCCGGGGAGGAGGGCCGTATTTTTGGGCAAAGCCTCATGCACGAAACCATTTTCGGGTCGCAGCAAGGGGTTGCGCGCCGGCGAGCGACCGCGAAGCGAAAAGGCAGCAATGTAACGGGCGGAAGCAACGTGCATATTTGGGGCCGATGGCCTCTGCAGTCCTGGACGACAAGGACGACAATGGACACCTAACGGAGTCAGCAAGAGGACAAAGGGGGAGGGGGCTTTCGTATCTTACCTTTTCCCTCTCTCCGTCCTTCTTTTCTTCCACAGCGTCTTTTCTCCTGCATGCGCCGTCACCTTTTGTGTTTGGCATCCTGGTCCTTAGAGCAACCGGTAATTTCAGATCCTTGCTGCGCAGCCCAAAGGGAAGAGGCGCAGATGCAGATGCAGCCAGAGACCCGTTGAGATGGCCCGTTCCCATTTTCTCTCCTCCCCCTTTCTGTTCGTCTCCCGGTGCCCACCGACGGACCTCTTGTTGAACCTCTTGTTGACGGGACTTGTTGGCCGCCACACATTCTTGGGAACTGAGCATGGACCAGGCCTGGAACTGCCCTGGGACGGGCCTGTAACGCTGTGCAATCCTGGGCCGGCGCTGTGCGACTGCAACGACGCAGCCATCCGTCCGAAGGGCACCCCCGACTTGCTGCGTGATGCGTGGTGCGTGCTGCTTGCTGCTTGCTGCGTGTGCAACGCTGTGCGTATTTTTCCGGCGTGGGACAGAACGGGAGCCAGACAGGGGCCAGACAGGATCTAGACAGGTGGATGATGGCTCGATGGACACCTTTCCCACACCGACGTCGACTGACCAACGAAGTGACGGCGGGTGACAAGGACAATAACAATGACAGTGACACTAGGCGGGACTGACAGCTCTCGACTGGCAGCTCGCAGCAACTTAGGCTCGCTAGGCCAGTGGCCGATCCCACCGCGACTGCAAGACAGCCTGTTGGAGAAAAAAGAAAAGAAAGAAAGGGAGCCGGTCAGATGTCGGTGCTATGTCGCCTGTTTGGCCTGCAAAATGGCGCCTAGCCGCTTGCCAATCCGAAGAAGCGCCATCAAAGCGCCATCAAAAGGGCCACGGCACGGCCAGACCAATCCAGGCTGGGTAAACGTCCGGCGCCCCCCCTCACCAACACGAAGCAGACGAGGAGGAGTGAATTGAGAAGCCGCGCAGAAGCGCCGGCATGAAAAAACGTATTGGGGGATGGCGTCCGGCGAAAGCGATGTTGGTGTGGGTGGGAAAGCGAGATGGAGGGGGGGACTTGGACTGCCTGCCGCTCTTGCCTGTCGCTCATCGCTCTTGCCTGCCGATCCCTTACGTGCATCGTGCTTGCCTCAAGGTATCTTTTACTTGGACGTTGGTGATATTACGGCATAGATATGGGGCTACTGCACAGAAGTCGTTCCTTCCCTATTGGAGAGTTTTGGTGAGGAAGGGGAGAAGAACCAAAGGGAGAACGCAGAAGGAAAGAACGTATCTGTACCCCAGCGCTGTAAATGCCTGAAGTGCCAGACGGGAAGGTGCGAACGGAGAGCCGAAGAAGAGTATCATGGAAGGAGCGTGTGCAGCTCGCTTCCTTCGTTTCGCTAGCCTGGGCGTCGCGCACCAAAAAAAAAAAACATCTAAGCTCGGCATGCCTTCTTTCCGCGGTCACGCAAATGGAGCGGGTTCCCCAACGGGAAGGGGCGACGAGTGCGACTTTACCTCTTGCTTCACAAGCCCACAAGCTCACAAGCATAAGCATCACGGCGGATCGTCGGGCAGCAGCTTGGCTGGCTACTTGCTCCTGCCTCGTTCGAAAAGAAGGCCAGCACCCAAAAGTCTCCACCATCGACATCCACTGCCCACTCACCATTGTCCCTTCATCTTCATCTCACGGCCTGCTCACATCCTCTCCCTTCTCCCCACTGCAAAATGCCGCCAACATGCCGCCAGAACCCACCGAAAAGCACGCCTAACCAACTACGGGCATCTTTCCACCACCATCACCAACTGGCGACCGGCCCTGCCACGGCTCTGCCACGGCCCTGCTACCCATCGAGCCATCCATCCCCCCTCCCTTTGACAATCCTTTCTCATCTCTCTCTGGTCTCTTCCCAGGGGCTTGGGATCGAAACTAGCGAATACATGCCGAGCCCGTTCCTTATTAGCCGCTACTATTTGCTGGGGTTCCCGCGACCACTGACCACTGACTACTGACGCGAAATCCTTCCCATGCAAGAGACACCTCGCCCCTATCCTGATGCGAGCCTGCCACCCTGGTTTGGCACCCCCCCTCACTCTTCTTTGTCTCTGTCGTTGAATCGTTTCCCTTTCTCGTCTCTTCGTCCGCCCCCCCCCTTGGGTTGGCCCCAGCGCCATCCTTGTCCTGGACTGGCGGCCCTGCAGGCAGCACAGAGCAGCGAATAGCATCTCAGACCAGCCGAGGACACGGCGGCTTTGATCAGGCCGATCCCATCGTTCCGTTTTGCAGACTTCAGAGTTCTTGTTGTTCTCGTTGTTCTTGTCTTGATCTGTCGTTCACGCTGATGCTCCTCGCGCCGCTCGTCCTTTTGTTCCCACGAACACCTCCGCACACAGAGGCAGCGTTCTCCACCCCCTCCTCCATCTGGACAAGGTCGACTCCGTTCCATTTTTACCAGCCTATGATGTCCCGGCGAAAACGGCAGACACATTGAAGACGGGGACAAGGCGAGAGGACAAGCACAGCAAAAATATACAAAGTCACAAAGTCACAAAGTACCACAGCATGCGGCGGCGGGTGCGACCATCAAAGTGCGACCATCCGTGCGACCTTTACGGAAAAGACACGGGGTATTATTAGCACCACACACTGCTCTCACACAACGGTAAACAACAAGCTCGATTTCTCTATCGCCCATCAGGGCAAAGGACTGTGTTACGTTACCGCCAACAGTGCAGATCACCTCTGGCCGTTTCGCCAGTGTCTTGCGAGCAACCAGCAGCCTCGAGCTAGTTCCGCGCACTCGTATGGGCAGGGGTACTTACTACCTGTCAGCAAGAGACGAGAAGAAAAAAGAAAAGAAAAGACAGAGTACAAGAAAACTCGATCTGGGGGCTGGATCGGTCTTGGGAAGACAGACCAATTTGCAATTCACTCGCTGCAATTGCGTCCTGCAATTTACGCTTGGGTTTGACGCCGGAGTTGCTGCACACTACAACGAACTTACGGAGAACAAGGTCAACCAATACAAGTTGCCTGCTACTATGGATGCGGTCGGTGCCCTGATCCAGCATTGACGGGCCACGGTACGTAAAGTGCCTGTTGGCTTTTCCGGGATACCAACATGTCACAGATCCATGAGGCTGCTGCTCAGGCATTGTGGTCGAGCTGAACACTGCCACCCCGAGCGGCTCTTTTCAGCCAGAGACTAGAAAGGTGCCACGATTCAATGCCGTGCAAGGGCCGCCGATGAGCCGCGAGGGAAGGGGGATAAAAAAAAGATAAAACAACCATCGACATGAAAGGACGACAAAAAAGTACCGATCTGTGTCTGGGCAAGATAGGGGTCACTTTTTGGCACTGGGCCTGTCGTCAATCCATCAGCAACCGGTCTGGCTTGGCTAAAACGTCTTTCTGCTGGAATGGTCCTCCTTGATCTCCCTGATCCACATCACCAACCCATTTCATCCAATCTTTTTGTTCTGCTTTGCATTGCCAGAGGGGGCAAAAGGAGGGCGTGGGAATGGGCAGAGGAAAATTAACAAGGGTCCGAAAAAAAAGAGGAGCGAAACATGGGGTAATTGCCCTCTGTCGACAAAAAAGAGCACACGGACAGAGCTCGAACACGAAAAAAGGCTTAATACTCGGACACCACCCTACGAGTGCTACGTCGTATATACAGTTCGGCACTGTGTTTGTACGGAGCAATATCGCGGGACAAGGAAAACGGCAAGGTTTCCCCTTGGGCGGCAGGTCTGCGGCTAGCTCGAGAGTGATCACCATGTGCCTTGTGTGGCCCTTGCGTGGCACTGTGCTCGACATGATCATTGATCTCGTTCTCTTGTTTTCGATCTCCATGGTTTGACCAGCAACTGACGACAAGTGGTCTGTCCCCTGAGATCCCCCTGTTTCCATCCGGTGTCTGTTCTTTTCACAGGACACCATTCACACATACGGCACATTGGATGGAGGGAGAGGTGTAGATACGAAGACGACATGCTGAAAGAAAAAGAGAAAAGAAAAATAGGCGCCACATCAGGGTTGAGCGAACACGAGACAACAAAACGAGGCGAAAGTGGTAAGAGGCGAAAGACACAGGACAGCACACACAAAAGCTGAAGATGGAGCTGATGAACGCACCTTCACCTACGACATTTCTGCAACAAGAGGTCCAGTCCTGTCCAATAAGGTCAAAAATGCCCCAATACACCCGCCCGGCACATGTCAACGTTATGCCGCGAACGGGCTGCGTATCCGTCCAGCGTGTGGCAGTTTCTCACCACCCACGCCTGAAGCACAGAAACCGTTCCGCACCCCCTGTCGCGGCTAGCCGAAGTTGGAAATCGCAAGGGCAAAAGCCAAGATGCTAGACACAAAGAACAAAGTCAAGGGCAAATCCAAGGGCACATCAACAAGGGACGACTGCAGAAAGCTGAGACTCCAAAAAAAAAAAAAAAAACACAAGCTTGCACGGAAAAGCATGGCAGAAAAGCAAAATGCACAGAAGAGACGAGGTGCACGGGTCTCTGTTTCCAGGCCGTCTGTCGGGCCTGGGCCTGTTGGCGCATCGTGCGGCACGGCTACCGAAAGGCGAGACACGAGGGAGAGGCGCAGGCGCGGCGACGAGAAGACACAGACCAGAGAGCAGAAAGCAAAAAGCAGAAAGCAAAAAGCAAAAAAAGGGAGGACGCACTCAAGAAACGAGGGACGAAGAAACGAGGGAATTAAGGAACAAGGAACACGAACACAAGGAACGCGGGTTTCTGATCTTCCCGTTCGTCCCTGCTACGTGTTGCGTGCTGCATCTTATTCTCAGCTCGTCCGCCTCTGATCACGCATTGGCTGGCAAGCCGCCCTCAGCCCTCTTCCCTCAGCTGTTGATCCTCCCTCTGATCCGGCAATCTCTCGCGCGGCCGCCCTCTGAACCACGGTTCGCGGACGGGCCACCGAGCCGCCGCCAGTGTCATGTCAGTGCTCGTGTCAGTGCCAGTGCTTGGAGGTCCAACCAAAAAAAAATACAAGTACTTGTACTTTCAAAGGTACTTGAAAATATTCCACAAAGTACTCCGTACGGAGTAAGATACGTCGAACTTTGTAAGGTACTTCACATGTTGACACCACCCAGCTCACCCCAGCTTTCATCCACCGAGCCACGGTCTTTTGCCCATCGCGGTTGCTCGCTCACCACCCCGGGAATTACGGACCAGGCTGCCAGCCACTGCAAGCTCTTTTCGTAGAACGTTTCTCTCTTGTTCAAACGTCAAGCCCATTGTCCACTTCAGCACAACGACGCTAATCTCCCTCGGTGCTGGCCTCTCGCTTCGTCCCATCCGTCGCGGCCAATGGCGACGTTGCGGCACTCTCGATCCTTGGCACCATTGGCACACGGCCGCCCAGGCTAGCACCCTTATAGAACGAAGGCATCGCAAGAAGCACCAAGAAGCAGAGACGAAAAAGGAGGCGTTGCCTCTTTCTTCACTGGCATGTCCTTGTTGAGACGTTCAACGTTCTGGCTGGTCAAGCAAGACGCAAGACGCAAGACGTAAAAAAGAGGACGGCGGCTGTTTGTGCTCGTCTATTTGCCTTGATTCGTCGGGCTCTCTATCCATGCCGGCCGAGCTTGTCTTGCAGTTTCCGGGTATTTTCGTCCATGGCTTTGATTTTCTGAGCTCGTTTTCTTTTCTTTTTTATGTCTCCCTCCACCGCCTGGAATGTACACACCGACCACAGGGACGAGAGATATACTTGTATGCATACTGAACTCGCGGAATGTGCACTTGCCACCGGGTCTCCCTCCTTCTATTGCCTTTCGTATCTTATGGTTTCTTTCGAGACAGCCAGCGGCCTCGCCAACTCGTCAACCCAACTACCGTTTACAAGCACCCGCACTCACACTTGCAAGATATACCGCGTTTGCCTGGCACTTCTCGACCCTTTGGCCTGTTTGGGAAGCCAATACTCGGTGCTAGCCAGTCCAAGCCTTTCTCGCTTTCCGCCCATGCCAAATCGTGCTGCTTTTCGGTGAACGGCAGCGCTACACCAGTTTCTCGACTCGTTCAGCCTGCCTTTTCCGCCCTAGCACACACCCCCGCCGCCAAATCCCTAATTTTGTCTCTTTCCACACCCCCCCTCCCTTACTTACTTTCCCACGCGCAGCGCCTGTGCTCTGTGCTCACTGTTTCACTCTTCAGCGCACTGGCACGTTTGCACCCCTCTCCTTTCTCTCTTCGTTGCTTCTTTCTGTCTCCACTGACGGCTTCTTTGCGTCTTCTTTAAAATGCCTAGCTGTTGCTAGCTGTTCCTAGCTGTTGTCCAAGAAGAAGAAGCACACACCCCATCACCCATTTATCACCCATGATGCGAGACTAACCCCCCAAGGGATTAAACCGAGCAATCTCGTTCTTGTCCAGCATGGGGCATGGGCCGGTGTTAGTGGCCTGTGGTCCGTGGTCTGTGGTCTGTGTCTCTTTTGCGAGCACAGCCTTCGTGACAACACGACAAAAAAGGCAACAAGCAATGAAGCAACGAAAGAAGAAGCCGTGTTGGGCACAAGCATCTCCCTGCATGGCCAGCTTTTCGGCATTTCGGACTTGGTGTCTTTTACCCTTGAACCGAGTATCAACTATCGAGACAACAAAACAAGTCCCTGGTGAGTCCCTCGCTGCTAGTGATCTGGGCACCTTGGCTGGTCCATCTCCAAGACAAACGAGCGTGCTCGGCATCTGCATACGGACGACTTATGACAGAAAGATGCAAGAATAAGGCAAAAAGGAAGCCTGGCTAGACCACGTCGCCCTGGTCCTAGGTCGTAGGCTGCACAATTCTGTGTCTCGTTCTGTCTCTGAGAAGCATGCGTCGTGGACGCTTTGCCACAGAACCAAGACTTCCCTTCCCTTCCCTCCCCTGCTCATTGTTCAAATCTCATAAATGTCTCCGTCACCACAACACGACAACACCACCATCAACACCCCTGCCCACTACACTGTCCACAAGCGCAAAACGTATCTCGTCATCATAAGCTCTTTCCTCATTCCACCTTGCCCCCCTCCTCCATCCTTGGCCTGGTGTCTTTGTCTTGAACGATACTCGGTGTATCGGGAACCCACACTCACCACCACTAGCTCTTGCTCAAGTGGGTGCAGAACGCCTGGCTTCGAGTGATCTAAGATGCTGCTTTTCTTAGGCAACGCCGCCGCATGCTCCGTTCTCCGTACGACTTCCTGTTGCTCTCGAGGTCTCCATTCAAGATTAGTCCATGGCCCGATCCATTTCCTCCATTCGGTGTTTCTTTCTTTCTTTTTCTTTCCATCCCAGGGCTGCACAGCTTGAAGAGACGCAATCTTCTGCAGCAATCCTCTTTGCACATGCACATGCAACAGACAGCATAAGCAGAGCTCGCAAGCCCTCAACTCGGACTCACACACACCCTCCCCCCTACATCTTCCTCATCCTTCCCTTCTTCGCTCACGCCCCCCAGCTTGTGCCCCCTTCAGTCCACCTCGACCAACAAACGCCCCTTACTTGTGCTGTGGATTCGCAGTCTCTGGGTTGATAGATTGTCTTTTCGGCGCATAAACCACAGCATACTTGGGCGGCACGACAATTCTACTTCACGTCTACATGACTACGACAACACACAAGTTAAAGTGCATCGAACATCGAACCGAGCAACAAGCAACAGACAATACTCTCTCTTTTCTGTCACACGCGCGCACAGCAACCAGCCGATCGACACTCTTGCCGCCCGGTACACACACACACACCTTGTGCGTCACCACAAGAGACAACCAACAACGCTCGCCACTTGGTCCTTTCTTCTCTTTCTTGTTGTTTTCCTTGAAATTATCCGGTGAACCTCACGACGCTGTTTCCTGGATCGGATCTTCCTCTTCGCTCTTATTTTCGTGTTGTGTTCCTCGATTCTTATTTCGTATTTCTTATTTTTTTTGTGTCGGTTCTGGCACCTCATCTCGCAGACCTAGGCACTCGCATAACTCGGTCTTCCCCCTGATTTTTTTTATTCTCTTTTCTTTTTGCCGTTTCTCTGCAGCCGTTTCTGATCCCGTCTTTCTCGCTGTGTCCGCGGCCCTGCTCTGCCTTGCGTCTGTCCGTGCGGATGAGCGCAAAACTGCAAAACTGACTGCTCCCAACTGTGGTTGATCATCCCCAGAGGCGAGAAGCAGCGGGACGAAGAACGAGAACAGGCGGAAGGGTAAAAAAATACCAAAGTAAAAAAGAAAGCAGCAGAGACAGTTGAACGACTACCACGTTCTGCAAAAGAAAAGAGAGACACACAAAATAGCGAGCACAGCCCGTTTGAAGGATCGAGACACCTACCAAACAACGAACCCACCCCCCTAGTCAAGTCGAGCAACAGACGAAGAAGAGAAAAGAAAAAGAAAGCGGCACCACTTCCCTTCTGTTCCTACAAGGGGAACAAAAACACAACAGACGCCAGGGTGAGAGCAACTCTTGGGTGTTCTGCAAAAGAGCAGAAGAGCAAAGAGCAAGAACTGCGCCGCTCGACGCCCTTCTTTACCCGGCCGGATATCCCCCCCTTAGCGAAGGCCAACATCCACCTCCACCCTTCTCTTTCTCACGCTCTGCCTGCAGTTCTCCATTATTATTTTTTATCTTTATTTATTGTATTTCTTTTTTGTTTGGTGCCATTCCTGTCGCCTCTTCTTATTTGCCCTTTGTCGTCTACATTGTCGTCTCTCATCCTCTTTCTTTCTTCTTCTCTTCCCTTTCCACTTTTTCCTCTCTTTCCTTTTTCTTTCTCTTTCTTCTCCTCTCTTCTCCTTCTCCTTCCTCTTTCCTCTCCTCCTTCCCTCCTACCCACTCTCGTTTTTCTTTTCGACCGCCAGACCTTGTTCTGCTGGGGACAGTGTAAGGGGACGGACATTGCGAGGATCTTCATCATCGCCATCACCAGTCCTTTCTTTTCAACACACCACACAGGGTGGACATGTTCCGGGCCTGTTCGGAGCCTGTTCGCCATCGCCAACGTTTCCAATGGGGTATCTATCGTACGTCGAACCGCACAACCGCCACTCGCTTCCGCACACGCCGCCCGATCTCGTGAGCTTCGGCTGCTCGCCCTCGCCATACGACGCATCTTCTCGCGGGCCGCCGCCGAAGGACCTCTCCTGGCCACACCCCAAGCCGCCCATCTCTCCGCCTATGTCCAGCCATGACCAGCCGCCGCCACCGCCATCCGCGCGACGCTCACGCTCACCCGCCCGGACGGCGTCCCCCAGCATAGGCAGCATGTCGATGGCCGCTACCGCCGCAGCGAGCTTGGCCCGGGCATCCATCTCCGCCATTACGGACGCAGCAGCAGCACCGACAACAGAAGCAACATCGGCACCGGCACCAGCAGAGGACCATGCGGCACGCAACCGCAGCAGCAGCTCTGTGGCAGAGACGACAGCAGCTACGACGACGACAACAACAACCGCAGCGACGACAGCAACGACGAGTTTGACCAGCAGCCCACGGCACGAGCAGCCGAGACTGCCAGGTGGCGCGCCGCCCAGCATTGCGAGCGGACCGCTCCCTGAGAGACTGCCCTCACTGACCAGCATCTTCGGCCCTTCCCCTCTGGATCGGCCACTTCCGCCAACATCCGCACCAAGCGGTGGACCTCCGCCTGCAGCAGGACCGAAGAGCGCGTACAGCCAGCGTGCGTACCCGCCGTATGACCAGCTTGGTCGGCCACCGTCGCCAGGACTCCCCACGCCACAGACCGCCTTCTTGCCTCCGCCACAGTCAACGACATCGCAGCAAGCAGCAGCACGCGAGCCGTATCCTACGAGCGGCTACCATCAGCAGCGCCATCAACACCACGACCAGCGCTCGCCTCGCGCTGACGAACGCCAGCCAGTGAGCCGCCTGTACCAGCCGCCTTCGCCACGCTCGCACGAGCACGAGCAGCAGCACCAACAGCAGCATCAGCATCAGCAGCACCAGTCGCCTTCTTCGCACCAGTGGCCCGACTCGCGCTCGGGGTATGTTGCTGTGGGCAAGTGGTCTCTGCAGGACGGGCCCAAGACGGAGCGGTCCTACAGCGACTCGAAGCCGCAGCCGCCATACCAGCAACTGAGCCCTGGATCCCAGCGGTTCTCGCAACCTCTGCCACCGCCGTCTCAGCAGCAGGCATCCTCGTCGAGCGACTATTACCGCCAGCAGCAGCAGCAGCCTCCACCACCTTCGCAGTCGTACCCGAGCCACAAGGCAACACCGCTGCCTCCTCCTCCGCCACCGCAACAGCAACAGCACGCCTCGCGCAGCCCGGTAAGAGGACCGGCTCCCGTGGCCGATGGACGCCCGTCGTCTGGGTCGGGTAGCAGCCTGCCGTCGACGCCTGCTAGTGGTGCCTTCCCTGAGGCCGGTGCCGGGGGCGTGCCCAAGGAGGGCCTGGGCATGGGCCCCAAGATCTGGACGGGCGTCGACTTCTTGCCGCAGTTCATGCATGCCTCCGAGGTGTCCGGCGAGGGCACGTGCTACTTTTACGACGACGGCACGCACTGCAAGGCCGTCATCGATGGCGAGGCCGTCAACCCCTACTGGGGCGTGACCAAGGCGGGCAAGCCGCGCAAGCGCCTGGCCATTGCCTGCATGACGTGCCGCGAGAAGAAGATCAAGTGCGACCCGGAGTACCCGCGCTGTGTGCAGTGCGAGAAGTTTGGCCGTGTCTGCCGCTTCAAGAATGCGTACGTGCACCTATTTCATCTGTTTTCTTTAGTTGATATTCCCGCTAACAGTTTAGTCCCCGTGGAGGTAACAACAACTCGCCTGGCACGGCATCGTCTGAGCCGGACGCGCACCGCAAGATTGGCTCTGTGACCACGATTCGTCCGCCGCCCGAGTCGCCGTCTTCCTCGGGGCCCAACGCTAACAACAAGCGCATGCGCCCTGACTACGACCACTACACGACAGCCGGCCGCAGCCGCTCGCCGCCGTTTAGCAACCGCTCGCCGACACTGTCCAACTCGTCGTCCTCGGCCGATGCTCTGCGCCACAACTCTACAGGTAGCGTTCTACCGCCTCCTCTTGCGTGGGGCAGTGGCCAACAGTCGCAGTCGTCGCCGCTGCCGCCACCGCCCTCGTCGTACCCGCGGACGACTTCGCAGCAGCAGTATTCGCCCCACTCGCCGTACGCGCAACACGCCCAGCACGGCCAGCTCTCGCCCCGTTCGCAGTACCTTCCGCATTCGCAGCATTCACAGCATTCGCAGCCGCCGCCGCCCGCGTATGACCACCACCGCAGCAACCCGTACCCGGACCACCACCACCAGCACCGCTCTTCGCACTCTCCTCACGCCTCCCATCACCCTCACGCACAGCCGCGGTCCCAGCCTGGCTCGCCCTCCCAGCCGGACCTGCCGCGGATGCTTCTTCCGCCGCCCCGCTCGGCGCCCGACCTGCCGCGCGTGCACGACGACGTGCTGCGGCGGTCGTGGCAGTCTGATCTGTAAGTGTGGTGCGTTCTACGATGCAGAGGTAGTTGAAAAACAGGTATCTAACATTTTGATAGACGTCCTCACGGTCGTGCCTAAACAGACTCGGCGGCGTTGCATCTCTTTCGCCATTTTTCTTCATTTTCCTTATTTTCCTCTTTTAACCGTTCCAATGTTTCCTTGTCTCTGTTTTGATTATGTTTGCATTATCACGTCGTCTTAAAATGGGCTTCTTTGTATTAGTACCGCTTTTTTCTTCTTTTCTTTGTTCTTCTTTTTCTTCCCTTTTCTTCTGGAGGCATATTTTGGATGTCTTTTTTTGGGTTTTCTGTTTTTTTGCATATCTGCTTGGCGTTGGATGGATACTTTGTGCCTTGTTCTTGTCTACTTTTTTGGCTTCTTACTGGTTTTACCATGATTCTCGTTCATCGCTTGGGATTTCTTGACGAGAGGAGGATCTTTCCTGTTGTATTCTGTTTCTTCACCATTTCTGTTTATTTGTCTCCTGGATTTAGCATTGTTGTATTGTCTTCCCTTTTTGGCTATCAGAAAGGGGAGCCATGGGCTCAAAATCATACGAACAGGCAGCTTTGCCTAGTGTTTTTCTCTACTACTTGTTATACACTCTCTGCTACACAGTGCATGTATATACACGTCTATACACTCCGTAGTTGGAAAACCTTACCACCATATGCAGCCTCTGGACTTTGTGATGTCCTTGTCAATCGACGGCCAACGTGTAAGTCGTCGTGACTGATTATGTCATCCCCTAAATATAAACGAGCCAATGGCAGACGAGTGCGACCCACATGCCGAGTATGGACCCGCTTTTCGATCAAGCCCATTTTGCCGTTTTCCCCTGGATTGGACGCCAATTGGCAAATACGTATCCTGAAATCGCCATTTCCCAGTTCAAGCTTTTTGACTTTTCTTTCTGCGTTTCCTTCTGTTGCGTCTTCTGCCTACTTTCGCGCCACCAGCAAGACTCCACCACCATCCTTGGCGTACACCGGCGACCGGCATACCTCCTTCCTTCGTCTTTCAGCGTGCTCCGTCGCTCCTTCCCGTCTCTCGTTCTGTCCCGCGCCTTCCGGTCTTGCGACGACGCACCGTGACTTCGACCTCGAATTCGATCCCGACCGCGTTCCTCTTCTTGCTTCTCTTTCCCACTCGTCAATCGCGTTCGTTTGTCGACCCTTTATGGCTTTGTAAAGCCTCGGCGACTCTCGACCTCTCTCGACCTCTCTCCTGCTGACTCGTTCCCCTCCTCTCGACTTGCGCCCCTCCCGATGGCCTTTCTCACGACGCTGGCCGGCTATGCCGCGCCGCTCTTCCTGGTGCTGTCACCGATCTTCTCGTACGGCGACCAGGCGCTGTCGATGAGCCGCAAGCGGTCGAGCGCGGGGTTCTCGCTGGACATCCCGCTGATCATGTTGGTGGCGTCGCTCTTGCGCATCTTCTACTACCCGGGGGCGCACTTTGACAAGGCGCTGCTGGTGCAGTCGATCCTTATGGTGGCGGTGCAGGTGCTGCTCCTCAAGATTGCGCTCGACAACCGGCCGCCGCCGTCGGCCAAGGGCGGCGAGGCGCCGTTTGCGGGCCTGGACAGTCGGTCTTCCTCGGGCAGCGGCGGCCTCTTTGCCAACCGTCCCTACAACTTTTGGCAGTGGCGGTCGCCCAAGCCGTACTGGCAGTTCTTGCTGTACCTGTTCTTGTCGCTGCTCGCCGGCGAGGTTCTGCTGGGCCCCTTTCCGGGCCTGTACAGCGCCTACTCCGTGCTGATTGGCTACGTCGGCCTGTCCGTCGAGGCGACGCTGCCGCTGCCGCAGATCTGGGCCAACATGCGCGCGCGGTCCTGCCGCGGCTTCCGCGTGTCGGTGCTGGTCAGCTGGCTGGCGGGCGACGCGATGAAGATGTTTTGGTTCTTTACGTCGACGACGGAGATCCCGTGGGCGTTCAAGCTGTGCGGCCTGTTTCAGGCGGCGTGCGACTCGATCCTGGGGATCCAGTACTTTGTGTACGGCGACGGGACGAGCGGCGGCGCGGGCAGTACGCCAGACGGCAGCGGACCGGGCATGATGCTCAAGGAGAAGGAGGCGGCGTTCCGGGCAGCGGCAGCATCGATCCTGCCGACCACGCGGTGATGAGTGGGGGTTGTATTGGGTTGGGCTGACGGGCTGTCCGCCGAGCCTTTCGGTCTCTGCTTTACGTCGTACATATATCGCGCTTTTTATTTTGGACAGGAAAGGGAAAGAGACGGATCGTCTCGGGCATCACATCACGCACCACTGTATGCGGGCATTCACATTCGCCTTCACATTCACATTTATCATTGGCATTTATCATTAGCATTTAGACTGTTGTAATACGGGCATTTGGGCACGACGAAGCGACGAGCGGGCTCTGCCATTCTATTCATACAAGCATTTATAAACGAAAAGAAGACTTCTACTCCGTATTGTGTCGTGAAATGTGACAAGACGAAAGAAGCATTGCCCAGCAATTTTAACCTGGGTGCACATCTTGGGTGCCATCTTGGGTGTCATCTTGGCTACTGGTCAGGCCAGCATAGTGCAGCATCGCTATGTTTTAGCGGAGCGGCCCGTCATCTAGTGGGTGCACGCTAATGTAAAGAGCAAAGAGGAAGGAGCGATGGTCGACAAAAGAGACAAAAGGACAAAAGAGTACTTGGCGGTTGCAGATTGCCCCTGGCACACAAGCAAGTACTGGCTAGCGGTGCGCGACAGACTGAAAGAAACGGTGAGAGGAGTGTGAAGAGAGGCGTGAACCGACGAGCGAGCGACGAGAGCCAACGGAGACGACGCGAAGCTCTGGCCACCCCGTCGCGCCCAGTGTGCGCGCGGCGACGCGTTACAGGCCGTTAAAGTGGTACTTGTCCACACTAGTAACTTTGGTGACACACAAAGTACCCACTAGCAACTAGGCACGCATCGCCGCAGACCCGCCGAGATGGCCCAGCTCTCCCAGCCACCGCATTTTCTCGCCTTTTCTCGCTTTTCGCAGCTGGGCCATCCCAGCGACCCGGGACTGGGGGGGTGTGGTGCATTGCATCTCGTCTTTCTTCGTCTGCGTTTGTATCTTGTATCTTACCTGCTGTACGTCGGACGTCGTACCTCTTTTCGTTTGCTTTTTTATTCGTCTTCTGTCAACTTCTCTTCAATCCTGTGATACTTCATTTTTCGCATTGTCGTTATCGAGTCGCGAGGAGTCTTTTCATTTTGTTGAGAAGATATCGACAGCGGCAGACGTCATATCTCGAGGAAGTGGTGGACCCGGCTTTGACGTCTCGACATTCACCTTGAGCCTACCTCCTTGTCGTGGCATCGCAGCGTCTCGCCCGTCAAGACATAAAGTCAACAACATCTCGGCTTCGCATCACCAACTTCACTTCTCTCTTTCTGTCACTCCCTCTCCACAAACCACAGCCATGCCATCCGTCTTCCGGACGTACGAGGCGCAGAGCCGTCTGCTGGCTGCCGTCATTGCCAGCAACCCAACGTTGAAGCTCAATTTTAAGGGTAAGAGCGCATTTTCTCTTTTCTTTTCTTTTCTTTTCTTTTCTTCTTCCCACTTTCCTTCCGTTCTTTCTCTCTCTGTGGCCCCTCGTCCGACTGCGTGGGCTGACTCGACTCGCCCTCCAGCCATTGCCTTGCACTATGGCTCCGACACGACAACTGCGGGTGTCGAGCACCGCTTCCGGCCCATCAAGAAGCAAGCCTCGCTCCTTCGCCAGGCCGTTTTGGACAAGAAGGACGCCAAGGAGCTGGCCAGCATCTTTCACCTAAGCGACAAGGGTACGGCCACGGATGAGAGCTGGAGAGAAAGAGAGACACACACATGCCGTACATATTTTCAGTCACTAACTTTTCAGAAATTGCAAAATACTATGGCGAGTCCACGCCCATGGGCATCGAGTTCCAGTTCCGGGCCGTCAAGAAGGAGGCCAAGGCTATGCGGGACGGCACCGACAAGGGCGTCAACCCCCTGCCCGGCCGGAAGAGCGCACTGGCAGGCACAAACGCCGCTGCACCGGCCCGCAAGCGCAAGACACCCGCCACCCCGGCCGGTGCTGGAGCCGCCGCTGCTTCTGGATCTGGTGCTGCTCCCACGAGCGGCGGCTCGATTGCGCCGCCGCCGCCCCCGACCAAGCGTGCTCGTCATGCTGCCGAGATCATCCTCTCTAATGACGAGGACGAGGGTTGCAGCACGCTCGCTAGCGAAGAAGTCGACTACGACCAGCTGGACCTGACGCCCGTGTCGACGCCGACGCACCGGATGGCCTCGAATATGTCTGCATCTGTGCCGATGGTGCCGTCGTCCCTCGCGCCCATCACGCCGTCGACGTCCGGTGCGGCCACAACCACGTCCTACCTGGTTGACACCACGCCCGCTCTGAGCACCGGTGTCTCGCCGCCCGACCAGGCATCGCCGGACCACGCTGACATGGTCTTCCACACGGCCGTCCAGCACCAGCGCCAGCCGGTGTTCTACCCGCACAACAATGGCAACAACGTGAACAATAGCGTGACCATTGAGGACGATGACGGCCCTGGCGGTCACAACGACGATGATGATGATGTGTTCATCATTGACACACCCAGCAAGATGCCCAAGATGGAGGCGCCTCCACCATCGGCAACGGCCACGCTGCACAACGTCGCCGACTTCAGTGGCTGGGACGGCCGCAGCCAGAATCTGAGCCAGAATCTGAGCCAGAGTCAAGCCTACAGCCAGCCTCACAGCCAAGGCCAGTTCTCGTTTGACACGAGCGGCTCGTCGTCGTGGGCGCCGCTGGACTTTTTCCCGGCGGGAACGAACGACCACATGGCCTCTGTGTCCTTTGGCGAGCCGGGCTCGTTTTATGACAACGACGGTGCCATTTGATGCAGAGGCCGTTTCTGCAGATGTGGTTGTAGTTTCTTTTTCTTTTTTATTCTCTTTTCTTTCTTTTCTTCCTCTCTTTCTTTCTGTCTTTTTCATAATTCCTTCTTTTTCTCTCTTTTGTCTTTGTCCTTGATTCTTTCTTCCTTCCCTATCGTCCGATTTCTTTTTCCTCTTTATTTTCCATGCGTCGTTTATAGGTTCTCCAAAATACCCCGGTTTCTTTTGCCTTTTGTCTTTTACTTTTTCTTTTATTCCATTTCATGTATCCCAGAGGCTGCCCGGCGAGGTGCTGTTTTACTTCTGTCTTTCTATTTCGTCATCCTAGCTTCTGTTCATGCTGTTTTGCCAACCTCTCTGAGATGTATTTATATAGAAGTGTGCCAACAATGGCCCGAATACGAACGTACTGCTATCGTTCTTTACTTGTTTTCTCAACGCTGCTGCCTCCTCGTCTTCAATTGCATGTGTGCCAATGCTTTGAACTCGTTACATTGCGTATTTATATTCGCCTCTCGCAACTAAGGAATAAACTCTGCTTTCCGAAGAAGTCAATCTTGACCAGTAAAATAAATGCTAAAAAGTGATTTGACTTGTCCAAAGCGACTGTGTCATCAAAATAATAAAATTTTTGAAATGCATTTAATCGGTTATAAGATGTATTGATGCTAGTTGATTTTAGACATTCAAATTTCCCTAACCAGACCTCATCATGCATTATATAGGCGTATGGGACGACTTATATTTTTACATGCAATGTGAAGAGAATTTATTTCTTTCAATATACGACTATAAGCCACCGCAATATCAAAACCCGAAGAATACTGGCAATAACAGTATTGACTGCTCGAACCCTTCTGAAAACACCAACGTCCAAGCTGAATTGTCCTACCTTCGCGGCTGGCAATCGACTCTCGACCTGCTTCCGGGCATCATGACCGCCGTGCCCTACGGCTACGTTGTCGACCGGCACGGCCGCAAGCTCGCGCTGGTTCTCTGTGCGATCGGCCTCCTCCTGACACAGCTCTTCTACCTTCTCGTATGCTGGCATGCCGACCTCTTTCCGTGCGCCTGACATGGCTCTCGTATGCCTTTACGCTCGTCGGAGGAAGGCCCTTGATCCTCGGCAGCATCGTTTTTGCCATGCTGTCTGACGCGTCGCCCGAAGCATATCGGTATGTGTGGTGAGGAAAACGAGAAACTTAAACGATTGTAGAGTACTGATAAACCACCACACACTAGGGCGAATGTAATTCTTCTACCTTGGCGCGGCGGTCCTCGGTGGCGAGCTCGTCTTCAGCTCCCTCGCGGTCGCGCTGATGCAGGTCAACCTGTGGGCGCCGATCTATGTCGGCCTCGCCCTCTTTGTGACCGTGCCTCTGATGTGTCGCGCTTCCAGAGACGCTGTCGTTAGGACAAGAAGCAGCGCTTTCGGTTGCAGACGCGGAGAGCACCAGCGAGGTAGGGCCCCCGAGCCCAAAGACGGCCAGGGCCGCCGTGCAGGATGCCATGACTAGCCTGGCGGCCTCAACGGCCTTTCTGTTTGACCGTGCCAACCAGCACATCACGCTGCTCCTCGCCACGCTCCTCACGACGACGCTTGGCAAGCACACCCAGGACGTTCTGTTGCAGTTTGCCCGCAGCCGCTTCGGCTGGACCTGGGCTCAGGCCGGCTACCTCGTCTCGCTCAAGTCGCTCGTCCTGCTGGTCCTGCTGCTCTTCCTCCTGCCTGCTAGCGGTCTCATCCTGTCCGAGCGATGGACGCCCCGGCGGCGCGACCTCTGGTATGCCCGTCTCAGCTGTGGCATTCTTATTGTCGGCGCCGTCCTCATCGGCCTCGCCCCCAACGCGCCACCATGGTCACCGGCCTCGTGGTCTACTGCCTCGGCAACGGCTACAACCTGCCCCTCCGTAGCCTGCTCGCCGATCTCGTCGCCCCCGCCCACCGCGGTACCCTCTTTAATGCCGCCGGCCTGCTCGAGAGCATGGGCGCTGTCGTCACGGGCCCCCTGCTGGCCGCCGCCTTCCGCGCCGGCCTGCGCCTCGATGGTCTCTGGTCGGGCCTGCCCTTTCTTGTCGCCGCGGCGCTGTTCAGCACGGCTCTGGTGGTGCTGGCGACGGTGCGCCTGCCGGTAGTCAGTCGGGTGACGTAGACGGGCGTGGCAAAGTTGTCGAGATAGAGTTCATAAAAAGTACCTTACGTATTGGATATTAGACATAGGAACGGCACATAAAGTGAAATCAAATGCATGGCACATGGAGAAAGGAGCGGACAGGGAAGCCACGCTTGTTAGCACCTTCCGCTGTAACACTGTGCTACAGTCACTGTACAAAGTACGTTGGGTATTATTCGCGCCCCTGGTCAGGTACTCTTTTGACGTGTCGACGGAATTTGCCTCTGTAAACAATGATCGTTCGACAAAAAGTATATTGAACGGTGAAAACGGTGGCACCTGCGCACACAAAAAGCCTCTGACCTGAAATTCGTCGAAGTCGAGAGAGATCCCCCTCCGTTTCGATCTCAGAAGCAGGGGAGATAACACCACGAAAATACTTGTGGCGAGGACGAATAATTATCAAGGGCAGTGTATTTACACCAGGAAAAGGGGTCTATCGCGCCTGCCTCTTGTTAGTGATTTAGTGCTTTCCGTATTAGGAAATAACAGCAACGCAGGCTTCAGCACTCCCTGCTTACAAACCCCCTTTTTGGCATCAACTTCCCTTTTCAACTTCTCCTGTTTTTCCTCTGTACAAATCCTCTTTTCCCTCATTTGCTTCTTTTCTATCTTCATGTCCTCTGACTCTCACGACTAGCATGTTCTCGCCACCTCACAACTCCCGGCAATGTCGCACAACGTACAGTACTGCCGGCTGAAAGGGAGGCTGCAGGACGGCCGCCGACAGATCGCCAACAGACACACCGAGCAAGATGCCACCAACGGCAGTGGCAAGATAAAAAAAACAATAACACGAGAAAAAAAACAAAGGGTCAGATTACTTCATCTACCTTGTCGACCCCGTATGCTCCTCATCTCCTGTGCCCCTTGCCCGCCTCGTGATATTGTTCACCCCTTTTTTTCTCATCTTCGATATCCTTTCTTTCTTCCAACAGACCATCATTTACATGAAGAGAAAAGGAAGGCTCGACAATATTTACCGCCATTTAATTACGTACAACACGAATAGAAGCAGATGAAGAAGCGTAAACAACAACCGGGCAACACTTTCCACACCCCTGCCTAATCCGGGGACGACCAACAGACAACAGACGTCTAGAGCGACGGTGCCACATGTCACTACTTCAACTTCTACACGATAATGCACGAGCCGAGACAGACGCGAAAGATATCCGGGCAAAGACATTGTGCGGAGAGGCGCCAGATCGGCCACAGCGAGACTTGCGTACTTGTACGCCGCGGAGAAAAGAGGCACAGGCAATGACTTGGTGGATAGTGGGCAGACACTCTATTGGTCGCGTGTCTGGTCCGTTTACCCGCTCCCCTTGCACATCTTTCATGTCTTGCCTCGCTGCTTGCATCTTGGCTGGTGGTACCAAGCTATTCTCGAAAGCAGCCACGAAGCTTGTTTGTGAGTGTGTCCCATTCCTCCCCTTTTTCACTTTTTACTTTTTCACATTCTCCCTGTTCACATTTTTTTTTTTTTCATCCTACGTCTCCATCTGCAAAGATCTTGTTTCTCCTCTCCGTCAGTTGAATTGATCTCACCGCTGACTTGCCGCCGTTGCTTTTTACACACAGCAGTTCATGCCTCAGCAATCTGTCAGCGTTGCTTGCCAAGGCTTTTCTTGCTCCCACCCGTGTGCGCAACAAGCGACAACGAGACCTCACCTACAACTACGAGCGCAACTGTGCTGCACAGATTGTGTTCTGTTTCACTGCCCACACCTCCCTGCTTGTTGGGCAGGAGCATGTTTTCGTCCTGGTTGGCTGGCGTGCGGCACAGTCGCTACCGAAGTTGTCGTATGGGGATGGATTGGCGAGTGTTGCCTCCTCGGCCAATATTCTCGAAGCAGCGAACACGAGGAGTTTCTCCTTGTCTCCTTTTTTTCTCTTCTAGAGGAGCTCGGAGATATTTTGCTACAAGTTAGATACTTGAGTCTGATCTTCACAAGAAAGACCAAGCTTCTTCTATCATATGTTCACGATTTATTCTCTGCTCTGCACCAAAAAGACTCGCTGAAACAAAAACCCAGACAGGAATCGGACACAACACGCAAACCAGAAAGAAAACCAAGAAAGGCAGCTCGACATCAGCAGTCTTTCATTGGTCAAAATTGCGGAAGAAACAGATCACCGGGAAGCCTGGCAGAATCTCGGCACGGGGCATCGTTGCAATGGATGAAATGGGATAAGTTTGGCCGAGAAATTTCACCGGGTGAGGTGCAAGAGAGGAAGGACAACGAAAAAGGGACATTGCACCCACAAAGAACGACAAATACGAGAGCGACGTGCCTGACTCGGACGCCGTACCGGGCGAAAAACAAGCACCCGCGACAACATAACAGAATATGACAGGGTCGCAGCCGCCAAGAACCGGCCTGCGTTTTAGCAAAATGACTGCCCCATGGCGGTCAATGCCCTGTGGTCGGAAGGGGAGCAAAACGGGCAAGAAAAGCCGCAAAGCTCAAAAACAACCATAACAGACAGAACAGAACAGACACAACACGCGCAACGAGCGGCTGGATGGAGTGTAAGAAAGGGCCCAGAGACCCCCATGTGGGAGGAAGAAAGCGACTTGCTGTTCCCCTCCCCCACAAAAAAATAACCTTGTTTTGCTGGCAAGGCACTTCGCTCGGCATTGGACGTACGCGATGAACGATGGAACATAAGACTTGTACTTGTACGCAAGTGGCAGCTCAATGCAGCCCCGGCGTGGAAGCTGTGTCCGCTTCGGCAGCGAACCTGGCAGTCTTGGGGGCCACCTGGTAAAAAGGAAAACGAGAAAACAAAATCACCCGACGACAAACAGCTGATCAAACAACGGGCAGAGAAAAGAAGAGAAGAGAAAAAAAGAATGCCCTCGAGCCGTGCAAAGAAAGCGGCAACCTGGCATCTAGACGCCCGAGAAACATGACCAGCGTGCCGCAATCATCGATCAAGCTTAAACGGCCGCTAACAAACCGAGCCAACGTACGTCGTACGCAGTGCCAAATATACGACATGCACGACCACGGTTCTCATCCAAAATTAGACCCTCATTCACACCCCGCTCGCCTGTCCGATTGGGTCTTGGCGCGCCGTCTTACACGGTGGCTGCTCGCAACGACTACCACCGTTGCCACACAAGACAAAGAAAAGACGGCTCATGGGATGGCCTTGCACCTGACGTGGGTTCGTCCGCTTTTTGCCGCAAGCATGGAGAAGATTGACGTCTAGAACGAGGAGAAGAAAAGAATAAAGGAACAAAAGAAGAGGGGACGAATAAAAGAAGGAAAATTGGAAGAGACGAACAGGGGTGGAAGGGACGGACAGCCGTCAGCACAACTGCCAAGAGGCGTGCGTGAGGGTCCAAGTGGGTGTTTTCATCTTGAGCCACACGCTGTTGGTGATCTCGCTATGCGGGGAAGAGAAAGAGACCAGTTGGCAGCAAGCGCCCAACCAAAAACGAGACAATGCGTCTCGGAGGGGAAAAGGCAAACAGAATGAGGAAAAAAAGACGACGACGCCCACGTGTGGATGCACACCACAGAAACACCGAAGCACGGACGCGGTGCATACGCGGTGGCCCGCGGAGCTTGGTATGACGCCCTGCTAAATGCAGACGGGAAGGTGACAGACATCAACCACCGCCGCCCTTGTCGATCCGGCTAAAGTCGAGATGGGGAAACAAAAAAAAATCATCAATGAAAGGAAGATGTGAGAGAGTGGAGAGAGGGGCAAAGGAAGGCAAAAGGAACACGACAAAATCGAAAAGGGGAAAATCAACAACAACCAACAGCTCACAAGACCGTTACACTCGGGAGGCGTGCGGGCACGAGAAAACAATGCACCTCCGGTTCGTCGAGAACCCGGCGTGTTCTGAAAAGGGGCGCCGAACATGAGATGGTGCACACACAGCCAAACAAGAATGCGAAGGAAAAGATATACAAAAAAAAAACTGGACGAAAGGGACTTTCTTTTCAACATGTTTCTTTCTTTTCCTCGGTTTGGCTCTTACCAGCCAAGCAGATCGCCCCCCTTTTTATCGGTTTGTGGACGTCCGGAGGCGACATCCAGCCGTGCCGCTTCCTCGCCCCAACTCACCCACACATCCTTCTCCATCAACCCTCCCTCTCTCCTCTCCTCCGCTCGCCGTCTCTGGAGAAGAGCGGGCCGAATGGCCTGCACGACGGCCAATATGGAAGCAATGGATGCAAATTGCGGCTGGTGGCGCGACAGACCAGAGGGTCAACGACGGACAATGAGAGGAAGCAAAAGCACAAGGGAAGCAAAGGGTCTGCCATGTGAGCCGCTATTTCGTCCCGGTTGACGTCTTGGCAGTGCCTTCTGCCTTTTTTTCCTTTTCCCTGCCTCTTTCGGTCTCCCATTTTCGGCCTCCCACGCCCTTTTCTCTCTCTTCTGCCTTCTCGGTCTCCTCTTTGCTTCGCTTTGATGATGACCGGCCGCTCCTATTCGTTGCTCGGGCATACCCACCTGGTTGGTACTGATGCAGCCGACGACGAACAGCTCGCTACTTTGGACTCTCAACTCTCGACCGTGAGCATCTTGGCACTCTCTTGCAGTTCGGCGACTCTCCTGCTCGCCTGGCCCAAAAAGAAGAAATAGACGAAGGAAAGGGGGGTGGACTTCTTTCTTCCAGACACCTTTTCACTTTAAAATTATACAAACTATATGCACACTCTGCCTATATATGTATACAAGGTACCATATATACGACGAGGCGAGAGCACAAGGTGTCTGACTTCTTGCTATTTCTTTTTGGTTTTGATTTTCTTCTTTTTTTTCTTATTATTTACCTTGTCCCTTTCTCCTCACATCTTCTGGGTCCTGTTAATATAGCTATTAGCTTCTGGTTTCCCCGTCCCTTTTCTCTTTTCCCTCTTCTCTTCTTCTTCTTACTTCCTCTCTCCTTTTTCCTTCCTCTCTTTTTTTCTTTCCTTTTTCTCCTCAACCCGAACTCTACAGGTTGGCAACACCGTCTAGTTCAGAGTGAAAACAGCTCACTCACAGCTACGTCTCGACATCTACAACCCGGCAGCCCGGCGTATTCCGAGACAACACCGCAGCCATGGTTGGCGCCATCAACCAAGTCAATGACCTCCACCGCATGGCGATGGAGGACCCCATCCCGTGGTACCGGAAGCCGAACTTGCGGGCCCTGTACCTGATGCTGTTCCCTTGTGTCATCGGCATCGAGATGACGTCCGGGTTCGACTCGCAGATCATCAACGCCGTGCAGCTGGTGCCAGCATGGCTTCATTGTAAGTGAGATGCAGGGAGACGAGAAGCAAAGATGAGAAAGGCTTTAGGAGACAACAAAGAAACAAAAAAGACGACAAAACGAGACGAAGAATCACTAACACTCGCAGACTTCCACACCCCCCAAGGTGGCTACCAAGGCATCATGGCATCATCCCTCTCTCTGGGCGCCTGTGTCGGTCTTCCTTTTATCCCCTACGTCAACGACGGCTTTGGACGTCGCTGGTGCATCATGTTCGGCTCCGTCCTGATGATTATCGGCTCGCTCATCCAGGGCTTTGCCGTCAACGGCGTCATGTACATCATGGCACGGTGCATCATTGGCTTCGGTCTGCCCTTTGCCATTGTCGCGGGCTCGTGTCTCATCGGCGAGCTGGGCTATCCCAAGGAGCGGCCCATCTTGACAGCCCTGTTCAACGCTTGTTACTTCATCGGCGCCATCATCGCGGCCGGCATTACGTTTGGCACACAGCAGATCACGTCCGACTGGTCGTGGCGCATTCCCTCGCTCCTGCAGATGGCACCCTCGGTGCTCCAAGTCTCGTTTGTGCTGTTCCTCCCAGAGAGCCCTCGTTGGCTCGTCAGCCGCGACAAGCACGAGGAGGCCATGGCGGTGCTCGTCAAGTACCACGGCGAGGGCGACCCCAACTCGGAGTTTGCGATTGCTGAGATGGCTGAGATCAAGACCACACTCGCCATTGAGCTTGAGCATGCCCGCATGTCTTGGCTGGATATGGTGCGCACACGCGGTGCCCTCCGCCGCGTCGTCATCGGCTCGCTGCTGGGCCTGTTCACGCAGCTCTCGGGCAACGTCGTCATCTCTTACTACCTCGGCGATGTGCTGGGTATGCTGGGCTTCAACGACCCGAACTTCAAGGCCAAGTACAACTTGGGCAACCAGTGCTGGAGTCTGGTCTGCGGTGTCAGCGCCGCCCTCGTCATTATGCGCTTCCGCCGCCGCACCATGTACCTGACGGGCATCCTGTCCATCCTGGCCGTGTACATTGGCTGGACCGTGTGCTCAGCCATCGTCTCCGAGGCCAACATAAAACACACCAAGACGAGATCGTCCGACATTGCCGCCAAGATGTCCCTCTTCTGGATCTACGCGTACAGCCCGGCTTACAACACGTGCTTCAATGCGCTGACCTACACATACCTGGTCGAGATCTTCCCCTATGCGCAGCGCGCCCGCGGCATCGCCATCTTCCAATTCTTCGGCAAGGCCGCGCAGTTCTTTGGCACCAACGTCAACCCAATTGGTATGTCGTCCCCTCTCACCTTTGTTCCCTCTCTGTTCTTCCCGCTAACACACAACAGGCCTGGGCAAGATCGGCTGGAAGTTCCTGCTGGTCTACTCTTGCTGGATTGTTGTCGAGGCCGGCTTCATCTACTGGCTGTGGCCCGAAACCTCTGGTCGCACCCTGGAAGATCTTGCCTTCCTCTTCGAGGACGAGCAGCAGGCCGAGCAGCTCAGGAAGCAGGAGCTGGAGCAGAAGCAGCTGTCGGGCGGGCCTCCTCTGGAGTACTCCACGGCCCACAGCGACGAGAAGGGCCAGGCACAGGTCGAGCATGTGTGACCAGTACACGGCAACATGCCAAACGTGCACACATATTTTTGGAGCACGTCCAGGTTACCCTTCCTCGCCTTTGTCTGCCGTTGCTCGACCTTTTGGTGTAAGCGACGCACAGCCTTCCACAGCCAGAAAAAAGCGACCCAAGTTCAAATGCCCCCCAAAACTTAAAGAAATCAGGAGATCAAGAGATCGAGAGATGGGAAGCAATGAAAGGAGAAAGAAAAAAAAAAAAGAAAACCACAGATTCAAACCGCCATTCGCCTCCTGTACGACGTACCCTATTGTCTTTACCTGTTCCGTTTACTTGCATATTGCTGCCCATGGTATCACCATCATTTGGCAGCCTCATTCCACAATCACACTTTACTATTCCCTAATATCTCTAGTTCCTTGTATTTAATATTTCAGTCTTCTTTCCTATTTAACTCTTTTTTTGCCCAAATGTATCATCGCAAAGTGAAACCCCCATGTTTACTGCCGACAGAGAAGGCTGTAAGTGGTATTTGCCTTTATCCGAAAACTATTATGCATCTAAAGGCTAGACAAGGTCCCCGCCTTTTGGCACACGACTCACTTTCATCCGGACAATGACGTCTACCAAGGCCAGCCGACAGCCCTGTTCGTCTTCCAACTCTTGCTCTTCCCCTTGTCATCTCTTCGCTTGATTTGAACGAGATACGACGGTAAACAAGCGTAAAGTACGAGAGTAAAGCGTAGTGAAATGAGATTGAATCTCAGCCTTGCACGCCTACGAAATGCACCAAAGACTTCACCTTTGCGAGCGTATGCACATATCCGAGTCACGTCATAGGCCTACAAGCGTCGAAGCTTCTCGCACCTACGATGGCGGACCCACTAAATGTGCAGACCCCGCCGCCAAATGGCCCTCTGTCCGCGCCCGCAGTGGGTGCTTGGCCCCCCGCCATTGCCCTCCTTGGCCGCCCATTGGCACGCTATTTTCTATCTACAGCGGGATGAGTTGAGCACCACCGCCCCATCACTCCTTCCCTTCTTGCTTCTTTCTTCCTGTCTTTGACCTCCTTCCGTCTCTTCTGCATTCTTTGTTCCTGCTCTTTTTCTTGAACCTCCTTCCGTCGACAGTTGCATCCTGTCAATTCGTACTTCTGCCCTCTGCATCCCCCAAAACCCAAGCATCACAGCCTCACGACACGCATAAAACAGCCTCCGTCCCGCCTCGGTAGCCCACCCCCACCTGAGCTTCCCCCCAGCGATCTTCGAGGCGCTTCTAGTAGTTTTCGCAGTCTTCGGCGGAGTCGCACCACTTTTGTATACATAGCGGCGGCCCGTCTTCTCGACTGTTCAGCTTCCACTCTTCTCTTCTTCTTTCTTTTCCCTCTCTTCTCACCATTTCTTCTTGTTCTTCTTGTTTTTCTTTTACCCTCTCCCCCCAATCACATCGCACATCAACGATCGACCCGACCTCGAGCCAGTCTGCTCGAGCCACTACCCCGCCGAGCACTGCGACCCAGCCCTCTACCTTCGAGCCGTCTCCAACAAAAGAGGTCTCCAAAAGGGATTCCTCACAACGAAATCAAGAACAACAGGACAGCAACCAATTGCGATTCGCTGTTCCGGCCCTCCCCTCGTTTTTTTTTCCGGTTTTGCCACAGCACCCTCTCGACTGTCGGGCGGCTGCTTTTTACTGGGCAAAAACGTGACGTATCGCCAGCCATCCAGCACGCGGTCGCATTTTCGCACTTCTCCTCGTCACCGCCCTTATAACCCGACTGACGACCGACTCCTTTCTGTCTCCCTCTCTCCTCTCCCATCCCAACCTCAACATCAACACTAAACAACACACACACCGTTCCTCGCCAAAATGGTCAAGGAAACGAAGCTCTACGACCAGCTGGCCATCAAGCCAGATGCGTCACAAGATGAGATCAAGAAGGCCTACCGGTAAGCACACTCCACCATGAATTGACCCGATTTGATGTTTACGGCTTTTGCGGGTATCGTACTAACATCCAACTAGGAAAATGGCCTTGAAATGGCACCCGGACAAGAACAAAGACAACGCCGCGGCCTCCGAAAAGTTCAAAGAGTGCTCGCAAGCCTACGAAATCCTGTCCGACCCAGAAAAGCGGAAAACATACGACACGTACGGCCTCGAATTCATTCTCCGCGGCGGCGTACCGTACGAGGGCGACGCTGACGCCGGAGGCGCCTTTGGTGGTGGTGGTGGTGGTGGCATGCCCGGTGGCATGCCTGGCGGCATGCCTGGCGGCTTTTCGGGCATGAACTTTGGCGGCATGCCCGGCGGCGGCGGCGGCGGCACGCGCACATTCAACTTCTCGACGGCCGGCGGGCCAGGTGGCAGCAACGGCTTCAAGTTCAACGCCCCGAATGCCACGTTTGCCGACTTCTTGCGCACCACCGGCGCTGAGGGTCTCGAGGACCTGTTGGGCGGCGGGCTTGGCGGCGGCAGCTTCGGCGGTGGCATGCCCCGGTCGTCACGGTCGGGGGGTGCGTCTTTTGGCGGCGCAGGCGGCGACGATCCGTTTGGACGCAGCGCACGGCACCACACACCCGAAGTCACGACCGTTGAGCGGCCGCTGCCTGTGACGCTTGAGGAGATGTTCAACGGCACGACCAAGCGCATGAAGATCAAGCGCAAGATGTACGACGAGAGCGGCAAGCGCACCACGACGGACACGGTCCTCGAAGTGCCCATCAAGGCCGGCCTCAAGAAGGGTAGCAAGATCCGCTTCAAGGGTGTGGGTGACCAAGAAGAGGGCGGCCAGCAGGACCTCGTCTTTATCGTGGAGGAGAAGAAGCACCCCATGTTCACGCGCGACGGCGACGACGTCGTGGCCAACGTGGACCTCGACCTCAAGGAAGCCCTGACGGGCTGGAAGCGCACCGTGTCGACCATTGACGGCAAGCAAATCAACCTGGACAAGTCCGGCCCCACACAGCCAGGCTCAAGCGACTCGTACCCGTCACTGGGCATGCCGATATCGAAGCTGCCGGGCCAGCGCGGCAAGTTCATCGTCAAGTACAACGTCAAGTTCCCGACGACCCTGACGCCGACCCAGAAACAGAAGTTAAGGGAGATCCTGTAAAGGGTCTCTCTCTAGCCTTTGATTTTTTTACTGTTTTTTATTCTTCCTTCGTCTTTTAGAAGCTGGCCCCGACCTCCCCTTTATCTCTGTTCATATTCATTTTATTTGGGAGCTGTTGTTGCACATACACGAGAGTGGACGCTTTTGGATGACGAGAGGACAGCACGCTGAGTTGATGTGTGTTGGTTATGATGTTTATGATGGGCGGAGCGTGGGTGATTTTGTGACGGGAGGAGGGAGTTGGCATCCGCTTCTTTTCCTCTCGTTTTGTTTCCATTTTATTTGGTTGTTTGCATGGCAAAGTTATTACATCGGGAGACTGGCGTTTTTGGAAGTTCTGACATGAAAGAACATTTGTTTTATTCGGCTTTGGGGTTTGAGGATCTGGGTTTTTTTTTGGAGCTGCTCATGCAAAAGCCCTCTACTGTTGATAGTTTACTTGTTTTGTCACAATGAAAGACGACTGAAATCTTTATACAAAGTATTATTTTACGTATCGTTGCTTTTGTGGATATCGTTAAAATATCATTTTTATCATTATTATTATTATTAGATAGGTCTCACGTATGAAAATTAAATAAATTTAGATGTGCATTTTAAAATATATATATAAAAATGAAGCAAAGAACTAGAGTCCAATCAAAAATAGATAAATCTAACCCGACCAAAATAAACACCGTAGATCAAAATGCAAATGCAAAAAGGCAAACTAGCCCGTACAAAATCCTCTCTAACCAACCCACTTGCGGGCGCTCCGGAACATGCGCACCCACGGGCCAAAGTCGCCCCACTCCTCGACCGAGCCCGCCGGCAGGTAGCTGCCGACGCCGGCCACAATCGTCCGCTCCGGGTGCGGCATCATGGCCAGCACGCGGCCGTCCAAGCTGCGCACACCGGCCACACCACCGGGGCTGCCGTTGGGGTTGTACGGGTACGCCTCGGTGACGTTGAGGCGGTTGTCGACGTAGCGGATGGGTGCGAGGCCGCCCTTCTCAATGGCCTCCTGCGCGGCCGGCGACGTAAACAGCGCGCGGCCCTCGCCGTGCGACACCACGACCGGCAGCGATGAGCCGGCCATGCCGTGCAAGAAGACCGACGGCAGCACGCCGTCTGTGCGCGACTCGTCCTCGGCGATGGTCACCATAGACACGCGGGCCTCGAACTGCTCGCTGGCGTTCTCGACAAACATCGGCCAGTGCTCGGTGCCGGGGATCAGCTCCTGCAGGCGCGACAGCATCTGGCAGCCGTTGCACACACCCAGCGTAAAGGTGTCAGGCCGCTTGAAAAAGGCCTCGAACTCGCGGCGCGCGTTCTCCTTGTGCATCAGCACCGACGCCGCCCAGCCCATGCCGGCCGCCGGCACGTCGCCGTACGAGAAGCCGCCGCAGGCCGCCAGGCCCACAAAGTCGGCCAGCGAGCGGCCCTCGAGAATGTCTGTCATGTGCACGTCGACGGCGTCAAAGCCCGCTGCGCGGAACGCAAACGCCATCTCGGCGTAGCCGTTGACGCCCTGCTCGCGCAGGATGGCCACGCGCGGCGTCTTGCCAAGCAGCCGCGAGATGGGTGCCGTCAGCGGCGTCAGCGTGTCGGACGGCTTGTAGGTCAGGCGGTACGAGACACCCGGGTCGGCGTTGTCGGCCAGCGTGGCAAACTCGGCGTCTGCACACGCCTGGTTGTCGCGCAGGCGCTGCATGGCGTGCGACGTCTTGGACCACCACTGCTGCAGTTCGCTGCGGTCCAGCTGCACCAGCGTGTCGTTGCCGTAGCGCACCGTCAGCGACTGGCGCGCGCGCGCCTTGACCACACCGAACTTGCGGATCAGGCCGGCGGGGGGACCGCACGTCGAGAAGCCGGACTTGAACAGCATCTCGTCGCTCTTGCGGATCTGGAACACGGCGCCCAGCTCCTCGTTGAACAGCGCCGGGATCACGTCCTGCAGCTTGCCCGAGCGCGAAATGTCGTCCAGCATCACGTCCACGCCGCAGCGGCCCGCGAACATCATCTCCACCAGCGTCGTCAGCAGACCACCGTCCGACCGGTCGTGGTACGCCAGGACGACGCCGCTCTCGTGCAGCTGGCGCAGCGCGTCAAAGTAGTCGGCAATGATGTTGTCGTTCTTGGTGAGGTCATCGCGCAGGTCGGGCGCCTCGTGGCCCACACGGCCCAGCGACTGCGCCAGCGCCGAGCCGCCCAGGGCTTGGTAGCCGCGCGCCAGGTCGACGTACATGAGCACCGTCTCGCCCACCTCCTCGGGGCGGCGCAGCTGCGGCGTCCATGTCTTGGTGATGTCACCGACAACCGAAAAGGCCGAGATGACGACGGACACGGGCGCCGTGACCGTCTTGAGCTCGTCGGCGCTGTCGGTCCACGACGTCTTCATCGACGTCGAGTCCTTGCCGACGGGGATCTCGAGGCCCAGGCGCGGGCACAGCTCCTCGCCGATGGCGTGCACCGCCTCGTACAGCGCCGCACCCTCGCCGGGGTGGTTGACGGCTGCCATCCAGTTGGCCGACAGCTTGACGCGCTTGAGGCCGTCGCGCAGGTCGGCCGCGCCCAGGTTCATCAGACTCTCCACGACGGCCATGCGGGCCGACGCCGCCGGCGAGATCAGCGCCAGCGTCGGCTTCTCGCCCATGGCCATCGCCTCGCCCGTCCGCACGCGGCCGTCGACGTTGAACCCGCCCGCCGTCACGGCCACGTCGGCCACGGGCGTCTGCCAGGGGCCCACCATCTGGTCGCGCGCCACCAGGCCGCCGACCGTGCGGTCGCCGATTGTGATCAGGAACGACTTGGAGCCGACGGCCGGCACCAGCAGCACCTGGCGTACCGTCTCGGCGAGCAGGGCGCGGTCGTCGAGGCCCTTGCCGTAGCCCTCGCGGATGCTGGCGACGGGGTCGAAGACGGCGAGCGTGGGCTTGCGTGACGCCACCACGCGCTCGAGGCGCCGGTTCTTGGGGAAGAGCGTCGTCATGGGCAGGTCGATGGGGTTGGGGGACGCGTTGTCGTCGCGGTCCGTGACGATCAGCTTGCTCTGGCCGTTGGCGTCCTTGGCGACGACGGCGCCGACGTTGGAGAAGCCGCAGCGCTCGCGGCTGCAGATGCTCATGAAGCGGTTGTAGCTCTCGGGGTTGACCAGCAGAACGTATCGCTCTTGGGCCTCGTTGCACCAAATTTGCAGCGGGCTCATGCTGTTGTCGGCGCTCTCGACCTGGCGCAGCTCAAACTTGCCGCCAAAGCCGGCATCGTTGACCAGCTCCGGCAGCGCGTTGGACAGACCGCCGGCGCCCACGTCGTGGATCATGGCAATCGGGTTCTCGTCGCCCAGCGCCACGCACGTGTTGATCACCATCTGCGCGCGGCGCTCAATCTCGGGGTTGCCGCGCTGCACGCTGTCAAAGTCGAGCGCCGCCGACGCCGCGCTGCCCGCATTGGCATTGCTCGACGCGGCACCACCGCCCAGGCCGATCAGCATGGCAGGACCACCCAGCACGATGACGTGCGCACCGTTCTGCACGTCGCGGGGGTTCTTGAGGGCGTGGTTGGGGCGCACGGTGCCCAAGCCACCGGCAATCAGGATGGGCTTGTGGAAGCCGCGCCACGCGTTCTTGACCGTCTCCTCGCCGTCGTTGGCCAGCAGCGTGCGGAACACACCCGCCAGGCACGGGCGGCCGAATTCGTTGTTGTAGCGTGCCGAGCCGATGGGCGCGTCCAGCATAATGTCGAGACTGCTGGTATAGTGGCCCGGCTTGCCAATGTCGACGTCCCAGGCGGTCGGCAGCTCGGGGATCAGCAGGTCCGAGACCCAGAAGCCGCACAGGCCAGCCTTGGGCGTCGAGCCGCGGCCCACGGCGCCCTCGTCGCGGATCTCGCCGCCGGCGCCCGTGGCCGCGCCCTGGAAGGCCGAGATGGCCGTCGGGTGGTTGTGGGTCTCGACCTTGGCCAGGAAGCACGACTGCTCCTCCTCCTTGGTCAGGCGCCACACGCGCGTCGAGTAGTCGGGCGCCCAGAACTGGGCGGGCTCGGCGTGGAAGACGGCGGCGTTGTCGCTGTAGGCGGACACGGTGAACTGGCTGTTGCGCTCGTGGGTGTTGCGGATCATCTGGAAGAGCGACTTGGGCTTCTCGACGCCGTCAATGGTCCAGCGCGCGTTGAACTGCTTGTGGCGGCAGTGCTCGGAGTTGACCTGCGCGAAGCTGAACAGCTCGACGTCGTTGGGGCTGCGGCCGAGCGCCTTGAACTCGGCCACGAGGTACGCCATCTCGTCCTCGTCCAGCGCCAGGCCCTTGGCCTCGTTGTACGCCCGCAGCACGTCCACGGGGTCCGTGCCGGGCTGCCCGAAGAGGTCGATCGTCTCCAGGGGGCGGCGGGCCTCGTGGGCGAACATGCGGGCCAGGTCCGGCTCGCTGCCGGCCGTCAGGGCCTCGGTCATGCGGTCATGAATCAGGTCGCGGAAGGGCAGGTCGTCCGCCGAACCAGAGTATGCCTCGACAAACTCAACGGTCACGGTGCGGCTGCGCTCGATACGCTCGACCTGCGCAACCATGCCGCACACGGCCGCGATGCTCGTCGCCTTGGAGCTCCAGGGCGAGATGTTGCGGGGGGCAATGGCATAGGTCGGGCGCAGGCCGGGCGCGGCAGCATCGGTGGCCACGCCGGCCGACGCCGGGGTCTTGGGCAGCGGCAGCAGCAGCTCCAGGCGGTCAATGACCTCGTTGGGCGCGGTGCCCGGCTTGAGGTTGACGTGGTACGCCCAATGGCCGCTGATGGACGCGATCTGGAGCGAGCCCGCGGCGTTGATGCGTTCCGTCAGCTTCTTCGCCTCCGAGGGCGTGTAGCAGGACTCTCCCGTCAGGGAGAAGAACACGGAGGCCATGGCGAGCGGCGGCGGAAGCGTCCGGTGGGGTTGGGGATCGTTGGGAAAACGTGGTGGTACGGGGTGGTCAGAGTTCAATGTGGCATTGTCGGTTTGTTGTGTTTTTCGTCGAGAAACTTTTTTCTCTCTCTCCTAGTCCCGGGGGCAGATTAAAGGGAAGGAAAGGGCGGGCAACACGGCAAAGGGCGTGTAAGTCATTCGCTCCTGCCCCGCCGTAAATTTTTCTTTCTCTAATCACCCCGCTAGCCTCCGATATCGATATGAAGGAAAGCGAGTGCGATAGCGAAGGTGAGGGTGACGGGTGGATTTGTGTCGCAGCCTGTGTCGCTGGTTTCTGGGGAGAAGAGACAATTTTTAAGACATTGAAATATATCTAATTTTTGGGAGGTATTATTTTATTTCCCTAGAATTCATAAACGATTCCGATGCCAATTGCTGTGTTTCTTGATGTCGCCGTGGTTTATCTCATGACCGTTGATAGCCGCGTATGCATCTATGCAGATTCACTCTGCACTAGCTTTAGAAGGCTAGCGCTGTCGGTGCCTGTCTACTGAAGCTTACTACAAGTCACTGTCAACATCGACACGCTTCAACAGCTTCAGCCTCTGACTTACATGCTCTCTGACACCCGCTTCTTCTCCAAACTTTTGGCGATTGCGGTGCATGCGAGACTCAAAGACAGAATGATCTCGCGGTAGCACACTTTCCCGCTCGTGACGAGCCCCTATTTCTGGCCCGCCTTCTTGTTTTCTCTCTCTCATCCTCTCCTTTCTCTTCTCGTCATGTCCTTCCCGGACAAGCCTGTTGCACAGCTTCTGGGCTCAAATGGTAAGATTCATCCGACTATTGAGTTGTTTCCTAGTTTCTCATCCACTAACACAACAGGCCCCGTCCATGCTGTGACGTACTCGGCCGGCAGCGGCACGTACATTCTGACCGGCTCGTCTGACCGGTCCATCCGGCTCTACAACCCGCAGCCGACGACAGGCACGGCCGGAACAGCGTCGTCTTCCAAGGCAAAAGACCATGGGTTCGTGACGAGTTCGGCGGCTGGCACGGCGCCCCGTACCACTCCGATCCCCGAGGGCCGTCTCATCCAGACCTACGCCGAACACGGCTACGAGGTGCTGTCGCTGGCTTGCGCCGCCGACAATGCACGCTTCGTGTCGTCGGGCGGCGACCGCACCGTGTTTCTGTGGGACGTCACGACAGCCCAGACGCTGCGGCGGTTCGGCGGCAGCAGCGGCGGTGGGCGCGTCAACTGCGTGTGTTTTGCGGGTGAGGGCGATAGTTTGGTGGTCAGCGGTGGCTTCGACACGGTGGTTCGGGTGTGGGACACGCGGAGTGGCGGCAGCGGGCCCAACGCCAAGCCGATCCAGGCGTTCTCGGACGCGCGCGACGCGATCTCGGCGCTGGTGGTGCGCGGCGCCGAGATTGTGGCGGCCAGCGTCGACGGCCGCGTGCGGACGTACGACGCGCGGACAGGCCGGCTGACGACGGACGTGATCAGTGGCAGCGCGGGCGTGACGAGTTTGAGTTTGACGCGCGACGGGCGGTCGCTGCTGGTGGGCGCGCTGGACAGCCGGCTGCGGTTGCTGGACCGCGAGCACGGCACCTGTCTGCGAACGTACACGTCGGACACCGAGGAGAAGGCGTCGGCGTTAACAACAAAAGAGGCTGGCCTTGTCTGGCGCAACGAGGAGCTGCGGGTGCAGTCGTTGATTGGCGGACGCGAGCGGTTCGTGGTGGCAGGCGACGAGATGGGATTGGGCAGCAGTGGTACCTTGGGCGAGGGAGCCCTTAAGCTATCCAAGAACACAACGCCTGACGGCCGCGTGTGGGCGTGGGACCTGCTGACAGGCCGGGTGGCTGCGACCGTAACGGTGCCATGGGGCCCACCAGGTGCCGCAACGAGCAGCCGGTCGATTGGGCGCGATGGACGCGAGAAGGAACGGCGCAACGTGACGAGCTGCTTGGCATGGCAGGACGGCGGCTGGGGCGACCAGTTCTGTGTAGGCGGCACGTCGGGCGTCGTAACGGTGTTTGGGCCAAGGTGATGAAAGCCTTTCTTTTTTATAACATTTTTCACGCATCTTCATGGGCTGGCTGGTTATCATGTTTGTTTTAGTGTAGTCTATAGATATCTGTCTCTCGCGTGTCCTTGGATATATGTTGCAAGGTGGAAGAGATGAATTTGTACAGTAGGAGAAAATGGAATAACAAAAAAAATTAAAACAGGATGGTCAACAAAAAGAGCAAAAAGAGAAAAGAGAAAAAATGAAACAGAAAGCAACCCATTCGCCTTTTGTTGTGCGCAATGCATCGTGTCGTCTGTTGACATAAATAAAGCCAGCCATTGCATGTATACAGTATAATCACCCTTCTAACCCATCCCAACAAACTTGAACCAGTTGGGCCTGCAGTCCTCGCGGTTGAGCCAGGCCTCGCCGTCGGTCAGGCGGCCGGTGACGCAGCCCTTGCACTTGGGCGAGTTGGGGCAGTTGAAAAAGGGAATGTGCTGGTAGCCAATGTCGCGGAACCAGTGGATGCGGCTCTTGTCCTCGAACAGGCCGAGGGCGATGCTGTGGACGGGCGCGTCGCCCCAGCGCTCGTAGAAGAAGCCGCCGGCGCGGTCGAGGTGGTTAAAGTAGTCCTCGTAGGCCTTGCTGCGCCAGACACTCAGGTCGGCAATCTCAAAGTTGCTCCAAAAGTGGCAGGTCGAGTAGCCGTTGGCCTTGGTGTTGTGGTCCGGGCGGCGCACGCGGTCGGTCAGCCAGTCCATGGCGTTGTTGGCGTGGACGTGCTCCGGGTGCTCGGCGAGGAACTTGACGGTCTCGGGCCACAGGGTGGGGATGGACTGGGGCGCGTCGTACAGGGTAATGGTGAAGCCGTAGGTCTTGTTGTTGTCCTGCATGTAGCGGAAGATGTCGTAGTCGACGTCGCAGAAGAAGTGGACCTTGGGCTCGACGCGCCAGTAGAACTGCGTGTGCTCGAGGGCCGGGTGGCGGTAGAACATGCCGCTGTTCCAGCGGCACATCTGGTGGTAGGACAGCTTGTCGGCGTACTGGATGTCGTTCTCCTTGAGCATCTTGACGGACTCCTGGAACAGGTCCTCGTTGATCCAGGCGGGCTTGGCCCAGTGCTCGTCGGGGATGACCTCGTAGTGGCACTCGGCCTTGGTGGCGGCGCTGGTGCGGCGCTTGAACTCGTCGGTGAAGGGCACGTCATTAAAAAAGGTCCAGGGGTAGTTGAACTTGTGGTTCCACGTGCGCTCGAGGTCGCCCATGGCCTGCAGCATGCCGTTGAGCTCCTCGTTGCGCACGAGGGCTAGGAGGGTGGCGTTGATGCGCTCGGTGCCTTCGGGGCCGGGCAGGTAGCCCTTGGACGTGCGTCGTAATAAGCCCGCGGGTTCATGTGTGGCTGTCGAGGAGTGTTAGCAGGAGGACGTGTTGGCAAAAACAAAGAAACAAAAAGGGGGCAATGCGACATACGATCTAGATTTGGGTCGCGCTCGTGCGAGTCGAGCTTGAAGACGGACGACTTGCTGGGCGACGAGCCGGCAAAGTGCATGATGAGCAGGCAGACGGCGAACACGACGGCTACAATGAGCGCGCGCACCGGCCGTGCAATAGTCATCTTGGCGGTTGTGTGAGGGAGGAGAGGAAAAAAAGAATGGAAGGTCGGGATCGGGATGGAGGTCGAGGTCGAGGTCGAGGTCGAGGTCGATTCGCGGTTAGGAGCGCGGTCAAACACTCAGCCGGTCATCGAGAGGAGATGCCGGCCGGGGTGAGCGTGTCAGGACGATGTTGGCTCTTGCAATGATACCAATGTCGCAACGTTGCCTTTGACGTCGTCTGCCGTCTTCCGTCGTCTCGTCGTCGTGATATCGTGATCTTCGATGCTGAGGTCGATGGATTGGACACTGGCTACGGTCGCGTGCGCATGGGCAATGGCGCGACAGACAGGACTAAAAGGCAGCCCGTGGCTTACAGCGCGTACAGCGGACGTCTCTGATGTCGCCTGCGACGTCAATGCCGTCGATGCGATGTGCTGTCGTCGTCTTCGATGGGATCGCAATCGAGATGCTCTTTTTGAGCCTCAAAATGCGGCAGCTCGCGATGCTTCGTGCCGTCCTTTTTCGTCGTTTTCGTCGTGCGCAGAGATGGCCCTGGCTTGTGATGTTCGGTAGCAGCAGGGGGAAAAAGAATGGTCGACCGCCGGCGTTGCTGTTGACCGTCTTGGCTTTTGTCCTTTGCCTCGTGCTTTTGCACCTTTTTGGTAAGCTGGCCTTACTCGTAGTCGCAACGGAAAACTGCGAAAACCTGCCCCTGCCAATGTGCCAACGTGCGAAATCCGTTAGGCCCTGTCGCGCCCCCTATTCTCCTATTCTAGGCCCTGGGCCGTTCCTGCAGCGTGTTGCATACGAAAAAAGGGGGGGATTGATGTCATTTAAAACGCGTGGCAACGGCTGTGGCTGGTGCCAAGGACAGTGCGTATACAGTGTTTCCGAGCTAGTGGCACACTGTTTATCAGAACGCGACGCGTAAAGCTGTTTTACGGCTATTTTCACTGCTGAGGAAGGTGCGATGGCTGTACGACGTACACTGAAGATATTCACAATTGACAAGGACGAAATTGGACGTCAATTACAGGCTCATTAAGAGACGTTCATTTCCCCGAGTCTGTGATTCTGGCCTGCCCACCATGGCATTCCTCGCGTCGCTGACGACGCAGACGGAGGAGCTCGTTGCGGCGGTGACGACGGTGACGGCGACGAGCGACCCGTCGACATTTTCGGCGCTGCGCGAAGCGACATTGCGCGCACTACGGAACCACAGCAACTTGCGCACAAACCAGTTCGAGGTCGAGAGCCGGCTGGACGGCCTGACAGAGCGGTTTTCAGTGGCCGGCCGCGACGGTCTGGCCGATGCCCTGCGGGAGCGGCGAGCGGCACTCACCCAGGAGGATGCCGACGGGCAGCCGTTGACGACAAAATGGACACCCGACATCTTGCATTTCTTGCTGGAGCTGTCGGACCGGCCGATGGCTCAGACGGGCCTGCTGGACGACCTCGAGGCGCTGGTCGCGTCACGACACGTGCCGGAGCCGCCGCCGCTGCGATGGGAGGACATTATGCGGGAAGACGGCTGGGCGAGTGAAGAAGAGGCTGAAGACGACGACTACGACGATGACGACAACCGGTACGGTTATGAAGACGAGGTGGGCGACGACGACGACACCACCCTGTCCAGCATCGAGGCAGACGGCCACGACCAGGCGCGGACGTACCGCGACCTCATTGCAACGGACGCACACACGCGGGACGAGCTGGCAGCACTTTTAGCGTCGGTCCGTGGGAGCCAATCGTGGCGGACAGCGAGACAACCGCCAGACACGACTTCTGGTGACAACAGAGTGCTTTTGCCGGAGCTGCAAATTGTGCGCGAGACACTCTTCATGCTACAGGGGCTGGAGACGACGCTGTTCGGCCGCGACTGCGTGCCTGCCGACGCATATCGACTCGCAAATGTGTCCGTGTCCATGCACACATCACTGCTGGCCTCCATTGCCGCCAGCGGCCGACGGCTTCTCCCGCTATGGCGGCGCGCACAACACGAACCGACGCACGGCCGGCAAAAGAACGACGCCGCGTCCTCGGTCCCTCTGCTCCAGGTGTTCCAGGAAGCCATCCGGCGGCGGCTGCACGCATTCGACCAGGAGGTCACCGCGGTGCAGGCGCGGTTTGTGACAGTACCACAAGACGGGTGCGTGGTCAGCGTCGTGGCCGTGCTGGACGAGCTGCAGCCGTCCCTCCAGAAACTGTTTGCGCTGGCGGCCGTGGTGCAGACGCTCGACGCGGCGGACCGCAGCAATGCGCACGCCTTCCGGTACCTGGAGATTCTGTTTGACGCGACAGCGGTGGCGCAGTACGAGGGCGACGCGGCGCTCTACGAATTTCTGGGCACGCTGTTCTTTGAGTGCTTCCAGGTGTACCTGCGGCCCATCCGGGCGTGGATGGAGGAGGGCGTGCTGGACCGGCACGACAAGGTGTTTTTTGTGTCGGGTGGCGGGCCCACGGACGCCGCGTCGGTGCCGCTGCACCAGATCTGGCAGGGCCAGTACAAGCTGCTGCGCACTACGAGCGGGGTGCTGCACGCGCCGCGGTTCCTGCAGCCGGCGGCGTCCAAGATCTTTACGACGGGCAAGAGCATTGTCGTGTTGCGGCACTTGGGCAAGGAGCGAACGAATACGATCAAAGACGCAGACGCCGAACCCCGGCTCGACTTTGCCACGGTGTGTCCGCCCGACGCGGCCATAGCGCCGTTCGCGCAGCTGTTTGGCGACGCCTTTGAGCGCTGGATCCAGAGCAAGCACCACGCGGCGTCGGCCACGCTACAGGCGACGCTGGTGGGCGCGTGCGGCCTGGGCGCGGCGCTGGAGGCGCTGCACCGCGTGTACCTGATGGCGGACGGCGCGGCGGCGGATGCGTTTGCATCGCGCGTCTTCCACAGCCTCGACACGCGCAACCCGCGGTGGCTGGACCGGTACACGATGACGGAGATGATGCGCGAGGCGTTTGGCGAGGGCGGTGGTTTGTCTCTCGTTCTAGAAAAAAAGGGGCTGCACGCCGACAGCGACGACCCGGCGGTGGCGCGGCGGTCGGTGCGCGACGGCCTGGCACGCATCCGGCCGACATACCGGCTGGCGTGGCCGGTGCAGATTGTGATCCCGGCCGAGAGCCTCGCGGGCTACCAGTCGGTCTTTACGCTGTTGCTGCAGATCCGGCGCGCCAGCGCTCTGTTGAGCCGGCACCGGCTGCTGGACGATGACCAGAGCGGTGACAATAGCGGCGGCGGCCACGCTCTTCCGTCTGGCGACCGCGCGCTCTACTTTACGCTGCGGGCACGGCTGCTGTGGTTCTGCAACACGCTGCAGTCGTACCTGGCGACGCTCGTCATTGCGCCGCGCGTCGAGCGGCTGCGTCAAGACTTGTTGGGGCAGAATAGTCGGCAAACGCTCGATGTGGATGCCATGATCTCGGTGCACGCCCAGTTTGTGCGGTCGCTCGTGGACGAGGCGCTGCTGGGCGGCAAGCTGCAGCCGCTGCACGCGGGCGTGCTGGACCTGCTGGACTTGGCGCTGCGGCTCGAAGACGCGCACCGGGCGAACGCGGCACGGGCAGCACGCGCGCTGCAGGAGACGTGGCGGCTGTCGGTGCTGTCGGCGTCTGTGTCGGCGTCGGCGACGTCGACGCCGTACCAGACGCCGACGAAGCGGGGTGTTGCCAGTCCCAGAAAGGGTGCCGACTCGGTGCGCCGAACGCTGTTCCTGGCCACGCCGCGACGGCAGAGGAGGGACACTGAAGAAGGCGGTGACGACGATGACGACGATTACGATTACAATGACCATGACGACGAGAACGATAATGACCATGACGACGACGACAATGTCGATGACGACTACGAGACCACGACCAAGACAAAAGACAGGACGAGCGACTTGAGCTATAGAGACACCCTCCGGGCCATTCGCTCCGACCTCGACAGCACACTGCGGTTCGTGGCCAGTGGGCTGCGCGGCGTCGCGCGCGCCGGCCGCGACGCCACGGCGGCGGCTAAATGGGACATGCTGGCGGAGATGCTGGGCGACGACGGCAGCGGGCGGTCGGAGCGCAGCCGGTGGTGAAGTGACGCCGGTGGTGGAGTGACGCTCCGGTGACGTCCGGTGACGTTGTCTGACGTGGGTGGTGGTGTTGGTGTTGTGTCTGGACGAGAGAAGACGAAGACGATGATGTATTTGTACAAGTTGGTTGTCTTCTCTTTGGGCTCTAGGCACTCTTATGTGTACCGCTCTGTTTGGACAAGGCTGTTTTGTCGAGATCGGGCGAGGGGAGTGTATGGTGTTTGTGGTGTGTGGTGTGCATGGTGTTAACTTGTGTTGCACTGCACTGTTGACATGCAAAAGGGGTGTACTCCGTACAAGTGAGCGAGCGTCCAAGGTCAAAAGGTGGAACGATGGCGTCACGTGTGGCGACGGGATGACCAGGACCCGGGTGGAAGTGACAACAATGGGGAAAGAGCCGGCGGTGACAACAGCGGAGGAAGGTGCGTGCGTTACCTACTTCCACCCCTTACTGTGCATATTTTGTATGTACATATCCATTCTCCTTTTCGCCATGCGCGTCACAGATGCTCGTCACAGAACCTTTCAACTCTTCACACCCCAGCTATCCACCTCCATCCACCTCCAGCGATCAGCCTGGGATTGACGTCGGTTCTCTGATCCAGACCCCTTCTCGTCGCACGGAAGTCTCCACTGTTCGTTCTTGTTCGAGCTTCTTGTTCGAGCTTGTCTGCTTGTCTCTCCTTCTTTCGTTTCGGGTCCTCTCGTTTCCGTTTCTGGGGGACGAGTCGCTCAAAGGGGAACCAGAACGAACCCGGTTTCTGCTTTGGTTTCTGTTTTGCGTTGGCTCGACGGCGCCATGCCTCCGTGCTCCGGACTTTGGTGCAGCCCTCCCCACCGGGCTATGCTGTTCTGGACCCGATCGGCGGGGCCATTGCCTGTACTCAGCACCGTTTGACAGCGATACGTAGCCGTGTATTGGCTCGACTGGATGCCGTTGAGGCTGTGGTCAGACGCGTGCGAGTGTGTTGGTTTGCAGCCCTGCCAACATTTGCCAACTTTTCAGGAGAGGTGTTGTGTGCAGATTAGAGAGCGTTGCATCTCGACATTTGATACCCATGCGCGCCATGCTGCGATGCAGTGAGTACCATCAATGAGTAGCATCAATTGATGCAATGAAATATGATAGAAAATACTACAAAATTAATTCATGCTAATGGAAGAGACACAAAGACAAAGAAAGGGGATAAGCTCTTCATTCCACTGTGATATCTTTCTGTCCCTCGCTCCTTCCTCGTCAATTGAGTCGTGGCATTCTGGAGAATGCGATTTCGTCACTCGTCCGTCACGCTCGCTCTTCGTACTCTTTTTGTTCTACTTTTCTTACTCTTGTTTCTCTTCTGCCCTTTCTGCAATTGTCTCACACTCGTCTTCGGTCGTCCTTCTTTCGCTCGTCTTTGGCCTTTGTTCACAAGCGTCTGGGCGCGTTTCTTCGTTCTTGCCATGTTGGTGTGTTAGTGCCCTGGAAGAAGTGGGTCCGGGCCAATGACATCATACCGCCGCCCCAAAGTTGCACAACAGAGCAAGAGCCAAAGCTCCCACCACCTCATAAAATCAAGAAGTGTCGATCGCGCCCATCCTTGCCCGAGTCGCCAAAGTACTGGGGCAGGTCTTTTTGTTGTATTTTGCTGTCTTTTACGGGGTAGCTTATTGCAGCTTACCTATTGCCTCACTGTATTTTACAGCACTTTACAGCACTTGCAATGTACTTTGGTCTTACTATATTTGCATCGATGACTGTGGTGCCCTTGGTGACGTGCTGTCAACCATTGCCACATGCGATTCTCTCTCTACACCCGTTCGACCCTTTCCCATCACGCCTTTTCGTGTTCTTCGTTTTCTTCGTTTCTGGTCTGCAGGTCTGCCTCCTGCTCAGCACCAGAGCACCTGAAGGAGAAAAAAACAGGGCCCAGGGAAGTGGAGAGTGGACAAGGACATGGACAAACAAGAAACTGCCTGGACCGGACACGACTGAGGGTACACGAACGGGGTGTGGGCGGGGGGCTTGCAGGAACGATCTGCAGGGTCTTTCTGCTTTCAGCGGCGGCGCCCACCAATGCAGGAGGTCAGCGCCAGTTGCCAGCGCCATTGGCCGAGGCGTGCGGCGTGTATCTTACTTGTAGTGTGGGTAGAGGTGCATTTTACTACGGCGAATTTATTCCTTTACTTTTTTGTCTGTTGCAACGTACTCCATACTCGTCCTGATCGAGGGGCAAGAGGCAAGACAAGTGCCGTCGTTATTACGTCTGTGGCCAGAGCCGTGCGTGATTCAGTACCTGTTTTGATTTTGTTCTCTTTTGTTCCTTTTCTTTTTACTCTCTTTCCTTTTGCTGTCCACTTTTCCTCGAGCTACTCTATTGCCTTTGCTTTCCCCGTCTCCCCATCTCCGTCTCCCCGTTTTATGGACCGCCGACATCATAATCTCCAAAACGCAAGCTAAGCAACAGCTTGTTTAAGCTTGCCCCCCGTTCATCGTAGACACCAAATCAAGGGACCACGAGCAAAGGCCCGCGCGAAACAAGCCGAAAAGGTGGAGAGTCTCAGATGGAGGCGTGCAGAGGACGTCTCTTCTACAGTCTTCTACATTCTGTTTGGCACACAATTTATACAGACTGTTCTTGTCTCGCCTACTTGGCGTTAGGGCCAACAACCGTCCACGTTCGAGATAGCTCGACAACGAGACAGCTTGCACGACGGCGTACGTCCGCATGCCCGCATGCTCCACACTACATCGCAATGCCATCATCGAGGGGAGTACATAGACAGTCTAGACGCAGAGCATATGTGGTAGGGCCACTGTAATAGGAAAAGAGTGTCTTTATTGCAACTGTGCAAGTCAACAGTTGCATGGAATCCGAGAGAAATGCAAGGGAGTTCAACGAAAAGACCACAACGATGACAGAAAGACTCCCCTGCTCCCCGACCTCATATCACATCACCGCTCGTAACTGTCGATCTGCATCCTGCTGGTCTGTTCCTGCAAACGGTAGTGACTTTGGTGGATGGTGCGTTCGGAGCACTATTTTGCTGTTTGGTCCGCACAAAAGGCCAAAAAGGCCCAGGCCACTATGCTATGCCGATCCCTTCTTCTTTGTTGATTGTCCAACTTGTCGGGGGCGAACCGCTAAAATAATGGCAAAAAAAAAGGAAAAACTTGGTCTAGTCTTGCACTCAACGCTGGCTCTGAGCACTCGTCGCTGCACTTCTGCACTCCTGTGCTCACTGCGTTCTCCATTCTACGCGTAGTGTAGCCGAGTATGAACGCATTGCACGGGGTTTGGACACACTCTCACACACTCCTGTCAACGGTCCTTCGTCCTCGGTTGATATCAAAAAGATGTCATAGGCTGCGGTGCTTTTTACCTAGCTCGCCCCTTGCCGTCCAGGCGGTCTCTTCTGTCATTCTGTCGTTTCTATACTGTCTCTGTCTGTTCACAAGTGTCTCTTTTTTCCTTTTTAAACGCAAAGCTCGTCTCGTCTTTCTCTTCGTTTTCTTATCCTTCATTTTACTTCTCAACTCCCTCCATATCTCCAACTTCCGTCTTTCCAAGTATTCGTGCAGATAACAGCTCCTAGTCTTCCAGCGAACCCGACTTGCCTACTTTACGTCCTTACCTGCATGCGCATGTCCGAACTTCCCTGTTTTTGAACCCTTATTTTTCTTCGTTTCTTTTCCTTCCCGTACTCCAGTCACATTATTATTATTTTCTGACCTCGTCTCCCATCCACCCCCTCAAACTCCTGCAGGGCAAACAGGCATAGCTCCAAATCCACTGAGCCCACACCCGCTCGTCTCCATTTTATTTCCCCGTCACTCTGGCTCTTTGCCATTTGGCGTGTGTCTCACCCCTGTCCTGGACAAAGTCGAAAAAGGGCCCAGAACAAAGAGAAACAAAGGCAGCACCCCAAACTCGAAGAGGACCCTTCCTTTTCCTTGTTTCGACGACCTACGTCGCTGCGGTGCTTGAAAACGAGCCTCGTGCAACTTGCCTACCAACCGCTTTACCTTGTCCGTTCCTTACACTGGCGCCGACTATAATACGGCCTCTATAATAAGACTGGCCCGCCGCCCCTGTGTCTCTTTTCACTTACACCTATTTACTTAACATATATTCACGATACCGTACACTTTCACACCTCCTACCTCATACTCCCACTCACACACCTCTCGCACACCTCCCCTCCTTTCCTCGATGCCCTCTGTCTCTAACGGAGACCCGATTGTCTTTGTCGACCCCCCGTCCACTCTCGCCGACGAACCCTCCCCCCCCATCGACACGGATTCTGCTCCCATCAACTCTACCCACCCAGTCCTTCTCCCCAACACCATGAATTCACAAGGCTCTATCGCCACCATCGACATGGCCGCCGACCACCAAGACCGTCGCCGGGTCACCGTCAGCGTATGGCCCACCGACAATAACAACGCCGGCGAGAGCAGCGACGTCCGCGATCCCCAGCAGGACCAGCGCCAGCACATTGCCGGCGGCCAGCCCCTGCCGCCGGGGTCGTCGGCGATGCCCTCCACCGCAAGCAGTGACAACAACAACGATGCCAGTGCCACCCGCAGTGCCCGCACCCCCAGCCTGTCCAATTTGTCCGACTACGCCCGCTCCATGCTGCTGCACACCAAGCAGCAAATGGACGCCACCTCGGGTTCGCCGCCGCCGGCGCACCTGCACGTCGCCGGCCCGGCCGGTGACCAACGCTACCGCAGCGGCAGCCTCAACATGGGCAGCAACAACAACGCTCCTGTCAGCAGCAGCTACACCAGCTCCAGCTACAGTCGCGGCATCAGCCCGAGGACGAGCCCGGGTCGCAGCCAGCACCACCACAACAACAGCCCCCACCGCCACGCCCACCGCGCGTCATTGGTCAACGGGACGACATTGTCGAACGGGATATAGTCGGTGTGCACTCTCAACACCCTTTGCGATAAACACACACACACACACACATTGCTTTGAAGCACTCACGATACGAAGCGTTCTTTTGGCCCATCTTCCTCAAGTTGGTAGGCATTGCTTTTATTTACGGCGTCCGGCTGGGAGGGTTTTCTTGATCTCGATGTCAAATACGAAACATCGATAGATCGGTTCATGTATTTTTTTACGTTATTTGTTTAAAGGAGGATAGGATTTTACTCAGGGTACACACAAACACACGTACACATGGGATTGTTTTACTATTTCACGTTATACTTTAAAAATATCAAGTAAATAAAATCCAGGGTATAACCGTTGCAAACTATCAAATATGAAACACGCAATGACGTGCAAGTGCCATATATCCATGTAGTCCTTTTCGAAGCCCATTATTCGTAAACGCCATGTAATGCAAATATCTTCGTCCTCGCACCAGCCAGTGCAGCTTATACCAGGGACGGCTTCTTCTTGATGCCCAGAAGCGACGCGTGGTCCTTCTTCTTCTTGACCTGCCGCTTGAAAGTTGGTATCGGCGCAGCCTCCTCGGCAGCCACCACGGGAGGCGTCGCCGGCTTGGGTGTCGCGCTGCTGCTACTACTGCTGTCGGCCGTCTTTGGTTTTGTTGAGGATGTCTTGTTGAGCCATGCCGGTTGGGCGTCGGAGTCGCTGTCGCTGCCGTTGTTGTTGTCCTCCTCCTCCTCCTCGGCATCGGCTGACACCGCCGCAGCAAACGCCGCCCGTGCTGCCTCGGCGTCCTCCAAGTCCTGCTGCCGCAGCCGCTCCTCCTCGCCCGCCGGCCGCGCCTGCAGTGCTGCCGTCTCCAGGTGCTCCCGGTGGTCCGCCCGCGCAATCCGCGCGTTGCGCGTCCGGATCTCGTCCAGCGCGTCCGCCACGTCCATCTCCCGCTTCGCCTCCAGCGTCTTGGCCTCCAGCTCCTCCATCCGGTTCTGTTCGGCGGCCGCCTCGCCGTTTGCTTCTGCCTCCTCGGCCTCCAACCGGTCTAGCCGCTGCTCGTCTGTTTCTTCTTGCTCTTCTTGTGTCGCGTGCCGCCACGCTTCCACGTTGCGCTTTGCGCCCGACACCAATGAGTAATCCTGGTTCTTGGGGTCCGTCTTGAAGATGATCTCGCCGCTGCACCGCGTGCACCGGATGTAAAACCGGTAGATCTGGATCCCCAGGTACTTTTCGTCCAGCGGCGTCTCTTTGCGCGCGTTGAACTTGCGCCCCTTGTAAATGTACTCGCCGCACCGCGTGCACCGCATGCTCATCGGTGCCATCAGCCGTACCACCTGCACCGCCGGCCCCGCCGGCTGACCCTTCTTGGGCTTGCTGCTGCGCCGCGCAAGCGCGCTCGGATCAAAGTCCGGCGGGTAGTACTTGGACAGCACCTTGCGTTCGGACATGGTGGCGGTTGTGTGGGAGTGTCGAGGGGTCGAGAGGTCAAGACGTCAATTGGTTTCAGGAGATCAAAGGGTAAAATGGGTCGGTTAGTTTCGCCTGGTCGCGCAAGTCGAGTTGTCGGTGATGTGGTAGTGGTTGAAGTTGATGTTTTAAGAACGAGGTTAAACTTTTGGTGCAGTGATGCCTAGCTAAATCGCCCCTTGGAAGATCACGTGCACGTTTACCGTTGAGTTGACGTACAGTGTAACTAGTTAATTTAGCCCTCTTCTCCCATATTGTCACTATTCTCTCAGAAATCAAATACACCAACAATATTACAGCTCTTAAAAAGAAAACAACGTACAATACAATTTTGAGAAAAGAATAGAAAAGGCCGGTTTTATTTCTTGAATTTTTCACTTTTCTTACCACATATTTCAGTTTTCTTACTGAATCAGTAAACATGTGCACACGACCACGGCGAGCAAATGATGCCGTAAAATAAAGTTAATATTAAAAAGAGTAGCTTCGCAGATAATCCAAAACCATGCCTCTTTTCTCTTGTTTTCTTTCTTTTCTTTAACCGATGCACCTTGCCAATGCCCGTTTCTCCCCATCCTTCGCCAGCAACCATAGAAAAATAAACAGAATAAAAGGGTACAAAATCAGTACAATTGTGATGTTGAAATCGTATGCCAGCAACCGGCAACCAACCAAAAATATCAACTTAAGCTCAACTCTAACTCCCACTTCCCTCACGCCGACACAACGTTCCACAGTGAGTCCTTCTCGATGTAGTTGTGATGGATGATGTTGACCAGCCAGTAGTCGTTGCGTGTCTTCTCCAGCAGAATGTCCGTTGCCGAGCCCTTGGGGTACAGGGCCGCCCACTCCTTCCAGATTCCGAATGCCTCCTCACTCCACGCCCGGAAGCTGACCTCCTCCACAATCGTCGGCGTGATGATCTCCTTGCCCGGGAACACGCCCCACGTCACCGCGTTCGTGCTGGCTTCCACCGGTGCTGCTTCTGCCGCGCTGCCGCCCTCCGTCACGCGGCCGCTCGCGTCCGACGACACAAAGTCGCCCGCCGCGTTGATTGCGTAGAAGCAGACGCTGTCGCGCACCGCCGGGTCTGTCAGCCGGCTGCGCAGCGCTGTCCAGTCGGCCGACGGCAAAAAGAACTCGACAAACGCCTTTTGGAACACAAAGCCGTGCGGCGGGCCCCAGCCAAACGTCGCGTCCGTCGACGGGATGCCGTTGACCGCTGGCTGCGACGCCACCGTCCACCATCCCTTGGCGTTGAGCTGCACCAGCTGGTCGCGGATCGTCGCCGTCTCCGGGTTGAACTCCTCCTCACTCCAGGGAATCGCCGCCAGCTCGCCCGCCAGGTAGCGGATGAAGATGGCGTTGATGTCCTCGGTCTTCGCCGGACGGCCCCACAGCTTGAGCGCCTGGTTCACCGTCATGTGCAGGCTCACGCCGTAGCCGTCGATCTCTCCGTACGCCGGCGACCGCGCATCACCCCACCGGCCGTTGGGGAAGTCGTCCCACGTCGCCTCGCGGCCCAGCACGCCCTCGCCCTCGGAAATCGCCAGCGTGTTGGACCGCGTGTTGACCGGCTCGGCCGGTACACTGGCCTCGAGCGCCGTGGCCTCGTAGTCTGGGTGGGATGCCGCGCGCCCTGATACTATCACACGGTTGCGCGGGTCCGAACCAATCGACGATTGGCGCCGTGTGGGGTGCCCACCCAGCGCCGACAGAACTGGACCGCCCGTGCCCGTGCTGCCGTTGATGCGAATGGATGGCACGCCCAGAGAGGTTGTTGCCACTGCCACGTCGTCCACAACGGCCACCTCCGCCGCCAGGGCCTCCTCGTCCTCGTCCGGCGTACCGGGCGGGATCAGGTGTGTCCGCTCAATGATAAACGACACGGCCTTTTCCAGGTTGAGCGTGTAAAAGTGGAAGCCCTTGGGCCGGTCGGCATGCGTCCGGTCCTTGATCTCCTTGACCTGCTCCACCAGCTCGCTGATAATGTCCACGCCCACGCTCTTGACCTGCTCGTCATCTTTCTTGACCGCGTCGAGCCGTGCCATCAGCGTGTCGGGTATGCATGCGTGGCTGAGTTTCGTCGTCCGCTTGATCATCTGGTAGTTCTGGATCGGCATCAGGCCCGGGATCAGGGGGATGTCCTTGAAGGCGCCGCTCGGGTGCTCGAGGAGCAACGATTCAAAGTGCGCGTACGCCGCCTGGTCAAAGAACAGCTGCGTCATCACAAAATCGGCGCCGGCCTGCACCTTCTCCACCAGGTACGGCAGGTCGTGCTCGAGGCTCTGGCCCAGCGGGTGGCTCTCCTCGGCGTGGCCCTCGGGGTATGCTGCCACGCCAATGCAAAAGTAGTCGCCGTGCTGCTTCCGGATGTAGCGCACCAGGTCCACCGCGTACGTGAACTCGAGCTCCTCGGACCCGGATGCCAACCCGGACGCCGCCGCGTCTTTGTCTGTGTCGTCGCTGTACTCGGTCGGCCGTGGCGGGTCACCCCGCAGCGCCAGGATGTTGCGGATGCCCAGGGCCTTGGCGTCCTCCAATGCCTTGTCAATCAGCTCGCGGCTCATGTTTGTGCACGTCAGGTGCAGGCACGTCGTCAGGCCGAGCTCGCGCTGGCAGATCTCGGCCAGCTCAAGCGACTTCTGCGCCGTCGAGCCGCCCGCGCCCCACGTCACGTTGACAAACAGCGGCCGCAGCGCCCGCGCCATGCGGTCCAGCCGGTCCCGCAGGTTGGCAAAGCCCATGGACGTCTTGGGCGGGAAGAATTCGAGGGAGAAGTAGAAGGACTCGGGCGACAATGCCGCGATCTTGTCTGTGATTTTGTCCATTGCGGCGGGTTATCACCGGCTGTCTCGACCGGGGGGAATAACGTGCAAAAAGGTTGAAGGTTGTCGGACACGAGAAGAACAGTTGCGATTGGACTCAAAGAGAATGTGTCGAGATTGTATGTCCGCCGGGAAAGGAGCACCGTTGGAGCTGTGTTGAGACTTTGGTTACAAAATCGAAATCGGAATGAATAGAGCGGTTTCCGTCTCCAACAAACAAACAGCCCCGCAAAAGCTTTTGCAGCACTCGCTCGTCTCTTCCTGTCGGCATAAGGAAATGGACGGCCGCCCCCACTATGGCATTTGCCTGCGTTCCTTCCTTTTAGCGTGGGATAGCGCAGATACAGGGGCGGTGGCAATTGGGCAACTGGACGGGAAAGACCGAACTGTTGGCGAGCTGTCGAAGACCTGCAGCGACGCGAGACGGAAGGTATGACCAGGTCTTATTCAAGGGAGGAAGTTTAAAAAGGGGAATAAAAAGAAGGCACAGAATGCTGCCGTCGTATAAACAGCAAAGCACCTGCAGTGTCGTGTCCTAAAAGGCCTGTGACAGAGACAGGGAAAGAGCACCTGCAGTGTCGTGCCCTAAAAGGCCTGTGACAGAGACAGGGAAAGAGCTCAGCGCCCTCACCTGTACCCCGCGGGCAGTTACTTGCGCACCACATAAGTGTGACTCCGCGAGAAATCTCCGTGACCGGGGCGCACCTTCCCCTTGAGCCGACGTAATCCACAGCCTTAGATCTTTATCGTAGCCCTTGGCCTACTTTCTCACCAATAACGTTTCTCGCCTCTTACTTCACCTCATGTCACCTCTCGTCTCACCTGTCACACTCTCATCTTACATTTGATTTTCAACGGAAGTTCATTTGTTGCTGCTCACGGTCTCACGGCACGGCTCTCACCCCGCACACAACAGCGCGCAACCCACAAACCGCAACGATGCATCTCGTCACGCTCAGTACGTGCAACCTCAACCAGTGGGCGCTGGATTTTGAGGGCAATACAGACCGCATCGTCCGCAGTATTCACGAGGCAAAGAAGGCGGGCGCGAAACTGCGAGTCGGCCCAGAGCTTGTGAGTGAGCCCCGTCCAGGACGAGACTGCAACACTGGATGTTACGATGCTAACCACCCGACACAGGAAATCTCCGGCTATGACTGTCTCGACCACTTCCTCGAGGTAAGCCTTCTTGCACAGCTCGAAAAGCCGACAAAGTTTGGATATTGTGTGATACTGACAGGGCTAGGGCGACCTCTATCTCCACTGCTGGCAGCAGATGTACCGCATCCTCACGGACAAGTCATGCTACGATATCCTCCTCGACATTGTAAGTAGAGCAGGCGAACAGCAGCATGGGAAGACGATATAAGGACGACACAAAGATGGGATCGCTGACGCAACACCACAGGGCATGCCCGTATTGCACCGCGGCAACCGCTTCAACTGCCGCGTACTCGCCTTCAACGGCAAGATCATCATGATCCGGCCCAAGCTGTTCCTCGCGTCCGACGGCAACTACCGCGAGAACCGCTACTTTATTGCATGGCACGGCCCCCGCCATGTTGAGGAGTACTACCTCCCACCGATGATGCAGGACCTACAGGGCTCCATCAAGGTCCCAATCGGCGACGCCGTCATCAGCACGCCGGACACCTGCCTCGGCGCCGAGACGTGTGAAGAGCTGTTTACAGTGCGTCTCTCCGCGTGTGCCCTTTTTGACGAACAAATATGCATGGCACTGACATCCTACAGCCAAACTCGCCGCACATCGGCATGGGCCTCTCGGGCACCGAGATCTTTACAAACAGCTCCGGCTCTCACCACGTACGTAGCTGTGTATTTCACAAAAGACTTGGCTTTCCAGTCTTCCTTTGCTAACCTTGTTCTCTGCAGAGCTTGAGAAAGCTGGATATCCGCATCTCGCTCATCCTCGAGGCGACCCGAAAGAACGGCGGTGTCTATCTGTACTCCAACAGCCGTGGTGCTGGCGGAGAGCGCCTCTACTATGTTCGTGCTTATCCTTGGCTGCAACGATGATACGCCCAAAACTAACATACGCTCACCAGGACGGCTGCTCGATGATTATTGGTAAGATCCTGATTGAGAAGACATATGGCCGAGGCTTAATCAAATACGCAAGCAACTAACTAGGTACCCAGTGAATGGCAACATTATCGCCCAAGGCAGCCAGTTCTCTTTGGTAAGTTGCCCTCCGTTCTACGAGACACCACCCCGGTGCAGTATTCTTATCCGTATTCTTCTCCTCGCCTACAGAACGACGTTGAGGTGATCACGGCCACGGTGGACCTGGAGGAGGTCCGGTCGTACCGCTTTACGCCCTCGCGCGGCATGCAAGCGATGCAAGCTCCCGCATACCAGCGCATCGAGATCGATTTCAGCTTGGCTGATAACAAGCTGGGCCTGGCCCCCACGAAGTCGCAGCCGGCACGCTACCACCTCCCCGAAGAAGAAATCGCACTTGGCCCGGCCTGCTACCTGTACGACTATCTCCGCCGATCGGGCGCATCGGGCTTCCTTCTGCCACTCAGCGGTGGCATTGACAGTTGTTCAACGGCTGTGATTGTCTTCAGCATGTGCCGGCTGGCAATGGCTGCCGTCGCTGAAGGAAACGAGACCGTGATTGCCGACGTCAAGCGGCTATGCCGGCACGCCAAGACATTCCCGAAGACGCCCGAGGAGTTTTGCAACAACATCATGCACGTACGTATTTGCGCATGTCCTGCCTCTTTTTACTCCTGTTTCATTTCTGACTCCAACTCCCCTGCAGACCATCTATATGGGCATGAAGACGCAGTCGAGCAAGGAAACACGGCAGCGGGCCGAGACCCTCGCGCGCGACATTGGCAGCCACCACACGGACATCAACATCGACGACGCGTTCCACTCCTTCAAGGGCCTCCTTACGGACGCGACAGGCTTTGAGCCAAAATTCAAGGTCTACGGCGGCGGCAACACGGAGAATCTGTTTGTCCAACCCCTTTCCCCTTTGCCAGACGGGACATGTTGAACCGCCTCAAAATGCTGTACTAATGACATTACTTTACTAGTGCTCTCCAGAACATCCAGGCCCGGTCTCGCATGGTTGCGGCCTACGAGTTTGCCCAGCTACTGCCGACCGTCCGCTTCGGCGAGGGCGCTGGCGGTCTGCTTGTGCTTGGTTCTGCCAACGTCGATGGTACGTTACCGCTGTCCCACTGTGGTGTTTTACTTGCAAATGATCTAACACGTTCTAGAATGCCTGCGTGGCTACCTCACAAAATACGATTGCTCGAGCGCCGATGTACGTTACGACCGGCCATATCTCTTTTGCCTTTTGTGCAGGCCACTGACTGACTTTCTCCTAGATCAACCCCATCGGATCCATCTCGAAGAAGGATCTCAAGCGGTTCATTGCATGGGCCGAGGAGGAGTTCAAGCTGCCCATCCTCGAGGAATTTTTGACTGCCGTGCCGACGGCTGAGCTCGAGCCCATTACTGGCGACTACGTCCAGTCCGACGAAGTCGATATGGGCATGACCTACGATGACCGTGCGTATCCCACCATGCACCCCAGATGTGCACAAGTACTTACTTGCTAACCCATTCGATCCCATGGCAGTCTCCACGTTTGGCGTGCTCCGCAAAGAAATGAAGCTCGGCCCCTACTACATGTTCCAGAAGCTCGTCCACGACTGGAAGGAGGAGCGCGGCCTCGAGCCCCGCCAGGTGGCCGAGAAGGTCAAGAGGTTCTTTGCCTTTTACGCCATCAACCGCCACAAGATGACGACCATGACGCCGTCGGTGCACATGGAGAGCTACTCGCCCGACGACAACCGCTTCGACCACCGGCCGTTCCTGTACCCGCGCATGTGGGACAACTGGTCGTTCAAGATGATCGACCAGGACGTCGAGCGGATGGAGGCGGCGCTGAAGGAGTCGAGCGAGGCCGAGCGGGCCAACACCCACGGTGACAAGTGAGGGAGGAAGATGCCATGTAGTCTAGACTTTTGGATACACATAAAGAAGAGCTTTGTTTCTGTTTGCCTCGGTTTGTCTTGTTTGTCTTGTCGATTATCTACGGCGTGTCAGTCGAATTGTGCCTTGTATCGAATACGTTGGGCAGTGTATGACGGCAGGTGTTGCGGGAACATCAGAAGTGAATATAATGTATGCCTTTTCAAGGTCTTCGGCATCCTCAACCTACGCAAGCCAGCGCGCCACCAAGGACGGGTCAAGCAGGGGGTAGAGTTGGATTACCAGATGATTGAATCGATCATCACGTTGTGCGCATTGGATGGGATTTAGGACTTGGAAAGAAGCTGTGCTACTCACAAGTTGGACGGCGTAGAGGCCGGAGGGATAAAGGAAAAAAGAAGGGCATCGAGTCGTATCGTCGGGATCTACAAACACAAAGGCATCATCCATCACACAACATCAAGATAGAAAGAAGAAGCAGCGCCCAGAGTCTGCACTAGGCGCTAGAGTAGTAAGAGTGAAAAGAAATGTCCAGTAGTTTCAGGTCATCGCCGCATCATGGGTGCCAGGCGCTCTCCCTTTTAAAGAAAAAAGAAAGAGGCGGCCCTCGTGACAATGGTTTTAATAACACGGGTTTGGAGCTTTGATCTTGACACACGAATCGGAATCGTCAGGCAATGGGGCTTTCCTCCTGGCGATGACTTGAGTAAGAATATTTTTTTTCCATTGTGGTCGTTGAGGAAAAAAAGAGAAGAAGAAGAAGAGACGAAGGAGTACGCGAAAAAAATTTACGCAAGATAAACAGCTTGGGGCTGGCGCCGTTTCTGCCGCAGCTGACCGCCCGGGTCCGAAAAACTTTGAGACGCAAAAGGTGGGGAAAGGTGGCCCTAGGAAAAAGCGTTGCACAGAGGAAAGAGGTAAGCGCGCACAGTGCTGTCACTGGCAGGTTGGGCGCGTTACATGGTTTCAGGGGAAGGAGCTATGAACAAAGTGGCGCGCGCTGTTGCCCTCGATAGGTGCTTCGGCTGGCAGGTGCGCTCTGCAGCAAGTCAAGCCCACGCACACCTTGTATCTTATCTTGTACTTTTAGGGAAGGAGCTGGACATGACTATTTTTCATAGGTCCAGAACATCAAGCGGATCGAGCATTTTTCTTTCTTTCCTGCCAGAAAAACCGTGATGTATCATACCGGCCTGCTGGAGAAGCTACACCGCAAGGGGAGCTCGGGGAGTATTAGCACAGTACGGAGGACGTCGTATTTGTACTTGTCCGCCTGTGGCGCTCAGGCACCACTAACGCTGGGCGCTCCTTCCTTATTATGTCACCCAATTCGCCGCCCTCTGTTTCGCCAATCACCGCCGTGGCTGCCTTTTTGGGGTGTTTTTGGTGTCGTTTGGGGCTATTTGGCTCCAACCTGTTCATTCGCTCCTTCCAACCTCCACTCCTCACACCTTCGCATTCTCAACCTCCACCTTTTTCCCTTTTTTCCTCTAAAGCCCGCCTTTCTCTTCACCTAATTTTTCTTCGTTCTTTCCTGGTCCCCAATCTGCGCCTTCCCTCCATTTACATTCCTCTTTCCAGTTTTGCCCCATTCTCCTTCCAACTTCTGTACAATCACCATTTTCCGCCTCATCCTTTACAACTCCGATCCTCCCTTTCGAAACGCCTCCTCGCCGACACACGAGCAATCCCAGATCTCAACACCGCCATCGAACTTTGCCCTTTTTTCGACCTCTGCCACCCCTGCCGCCACAGACCTGCACACGCACACCTTTCTTCCCCGCGAAAAGCTGCGTTGCTGAAGAAATACGGGACGACAAAAACACAATCCGATCACGAGTCGCACTTCAACAAGAATACAGGAAAAGAACCATAAAGACGACCTAGGAGAGAACGAGAGAAAAAGGAAGAACGAAAACAGGTCAGAGCTTTGTCTCGTCGAGCGACAGGTTCCCGTCGCCCACCGCTGCGCTGTCGCCTCCTCCCCACGACCGTCTGCGTCCATTGCCTCGACTCGCCGCCCTGTCCTCCCCCCTCGGTCGCATAGCATACATCTTCTCTTCGACTCTTTTGATCGTTTCTCCGATCTCCTCCTCTTTCTATCCGTGCTGTCATTCTGCACACACGTCTTTTCACGCTACGCCCGCATTTCTCTCGTCAACTTCTTTGTCTTGAAACCCGGTCTCTCCGCTTCTTTGCCGACATTGTTATTTTCCTTGCCTCGTCTCCTTTACGCTCTTGTCGTTCTTTTGTTCCTTTTTGATACCGGTCTCTCTTCGCCAACCGTTCCGATTCGCGCGCGGACACGTTCAAACTTGTCCCACACATCCGTCATCCGTGTTACCTACTCCGACAAACACCGAACCACTACGACTGCCTGACTCCGACCTTGTCACTCTTTTGCCATCTTTTCCGCCTTCTTCCCTTCTCGCCCCGTGTACACTATCTCTTCTCCTTTAATTATTACCCTCCAACAAATCAGGCCCCATGGATAGTCTCTACGGCCGTCGTACCAAGTAAGTTGACCGCCCGTCGATCGCCCTTTTCTCTACTGCCCTTGCCACTCTTATTCCCTTTGACAACGTGCTGTTTTGCTAACGACCCATTGTCCATCCAGCTCCAACAAGCTCTCTCTATCCACAAGCACGAGCCCTTCCCTCGGCAGCTTTGGCGACGCCCCCGCCGCCTCCCCCTCCTCAACACGCAACACGACCCTTCCTAGGCGATTTGGCGGTGACAGCTCGTCGCATGGGAAGTCCAATCCGTTCAATGCGGCCACCACGCCGGGTGGTAGCCGCATCTTGAGTCCCGGCGGCCCTGCCTCCAGCGCGTTCGGCCTGGGGTCGGGCGCTTTCTCCAGTTTCGGCGCCTCGGCCAAGACGCCCAAATCACCAGGGAACCCCTTTGACGTGGGCTTCAAGTCCGCAACAACCTCTGTCACTTCTGCACCGGCCGCGGCAGGCGAGAAATCGTCTGCCACCACGCCACGCCCGACCGCTGTCGGCAGCGCGGCTGCGCCGGGCGCGGCAACGAGTGCGGCGGCGGGCGCTGCACCACCGGCAGACAAGAACCAGCGGTACCTGTTGCGCAGCGAGTGGGTGTTCTGGTTCCGGCCGCCGATTAGCAAAGCCAATGGCTACATTGAGTACGAGAAGACCCTCCACCCGATGGCCACGGTCAGCTCGGTGGAGGACTTTTTCGCCGTGTACTCGCACCTGAAGCGGCCGTCCACGCTGCCGCTTGTGGCCGACTACCACTTTTTCCGCAAGGGCATCCGGCCGATTTGGGAGGACGCCGAGAACCGCAAGGGCGGCAAGTGGATTGTGCGGCTGAAGAAGGGCGTGGCCGACCGGTACTGGGAGGATCTTCTGTTTGCCATCATTGGCGACCAATTTGGGGATGCGTCGGATGAGGTTTGCGGTGCCGTTCTGAGCGTGCGCAACGGCGAGGACATTCTGAGTGTCTGGACCCGCACCGACGGCAGCCGCGTGTTGAAGATTCGGTGAGTTGATCCCTCTCTCCCCATTGTTTTATGTATCCCACCCTACCCACGTACTAACCATTGCCAGTGAAACCATGCGGAGAGCACTTGGATTCCCGCTGGAGACGAAGATGGATTGGAAGAGCCACGATTCGTCGATTCAGCAGCGGTCGGCCATTGAGGAGTCACGACGCGACAAGTCGAACCACCATAACAATAACAACAACAATGGCGGCGGCGGCGGCGGCAACAACAACAACAGCAACAACCATCACAACATCCACCACCACAACAACAATCATCACAACCACAACCAGCATCAACACCAGCATCAACATCAGCATCAAAACCACCAGTCCGACCGGCGCACAGGAGGAAAGCTCCCCTACTCTGTGCGGTCGGCGGCGGCGACGGGCGGCGGCGACGATCAGCAATTACACGCACACGGCACGCCGTAGGATGGTGATAACACGGCCGCAAGCGAATTTTTCCTGCAGGGGATGCTGCACCCACGCAAGTTTTTGACCATGGCGCTTTATTGAGTTTTTGATCATGGCGCTTTGTTGATATTTTTTTGATCGTTTTGAGAAGTGAGGCGAGGAGGAGTTGGAAATTGGCTGGGGGCGGAGAAAAGAAAGAAAATTCAAAAGGAAATGGGCCTTTGTGTATATTACTACGACTACTATTTTACTGCCACCATCTTGTGTTCCTGTTCTGATATGACTAGCAGCAGCCCGGCATTTCATGGCTTCTATTACGTTGACTCTATTTTGCATATGTCTTGTCTTTTTACTCGATTTTCTTTTTCTATCTGTATGCACACTCTACAAGCGACGAGGCTGTCTATGTTTTAGTGGGCTATGAGATTGTATCATTGTATCAGTGTATATAAAACTGAGGTTGGTTCTAAAGCAGTCGGAAAGAAGTCTCGGAAGATGGTGTCTGTAAAGTAGCATTCGATTATTTTTTATTTTTTATTTTTCAATTTTATTTTCCATGTCTATCTAGCCAGGGCGGCATACGCTATCGTACATGTTACATGTCATCACATCATCCATTACGCTTTTCCTTTGCCTGTGCCATTGGTGGACGCAGCAGCGGCAGCCGGTCTCGCCTTGGCTTTGCCCTTGCCCGCAGCGGCCACACCGTTGCTGCCGACGCTACCCGGCCGCCGCCGCCGCTCCCAGATTTGAATGTACGACTCGGCCAGGTACAGCAGCTCGCCGGCCACGGGCTCGACAAAGAGGTCCTGTGCGACGACCCACTTGTCTTCGCCATTGTCCACGGGCGTGGCACCGTTGCTGGTGCTTGTCGCCGCTGCCGTCGTAGCACCCGACCGGTCGCGCAGCTGCACCTTCCAAGTGCGGCGCTCCTCGGCCGAGTCGACAGCCACGTCGTCGCCGCGCGCGCGCTCGGCCTCGTGCACGACATTGGCGACAAGGTCGTACAGATACGCGTCGTCGCCGTCTTTGCTATCGCTACCGCCACTACCCTCGACGTACGGCCGCATATCGAGGCCGCGCGGGTCAAAGGTGACAATCGTCGGGTTGCGCTCCGTGATGAATTTGTTGACGGAAAAGCGCTTCATGTGCAGGATCAGGTAGGGCGGCAGGGGCCCCTGGAGCTGGAAGCGGCGGCGCACATCGGACTGGTCGACGCGGGCCGACTGCGCGGACTGGCCGTCGTACTTGCCGAGCAGCGTGGTAAGCGGCACCTGGGGAATGATGTTGCGCTCCTGCTCGTCCTGGAAAAGCGGGGCCGGGGGCAGGTCAAGGGTCAGCAGCAGGAAGCGGTTGATGTCGACGGTCGGCTTCGGGGGTCCGCTCGGGACGGGTTGCACGTCCGTCGTCGGTTGTGACGGTGTTGGTGGTTGTTGGCCCTGGTCTGGCAACTGCTGGCTAGAGAAGGCGGGTGGCGGAGGGAGTGAGCTGGGAGGTGGCGGGAGAGAGGATGAACCCATCCTTGGGACACCGGGCGGTGTCAGTGATGGCGGTGGCATGGAAAACATGCCCGAACCGGAGGAGACACCCGGCGGCGGCGGCGGCGGCGGCTGTGCAAAGTGTCCCTGGCCAGGCGCGCCAACACCCGGTGGAGGCGGCTGGTGGTGATGCTGTTGTTGTTGGTGGTGTAGTGGGTGGGAGGCCATGCCGGGCGGTGGTGGTGGCGGCATGCCACCGGGCCGAACAGGCAGAGGCGCGTCGATCATCATGGCATCGGAAGAGGGCGGTGGGGGTTGCTGGTAGCCGCCGGTCTCTGCAGCTTTCGCGGCCGCCGCTGCTGCTGCTGCCGACGCGCCCACGGCCTCGAGCTTCTCCGACTCGACGCGCACCTTGCCCTGGAACACGCGCTGGACAATGGACGACCCAGGCCGCGTGCGGCTGCCGCCGAGGCCCAGGTGCAAATGATTCAGAAACCAGGTCAAAAAATCGACGGGGTCGGCCTGGGTGGTCAGGGTGAAGCGGCGGTTGGAGCGCAGGGCGACCTCCTGCAGCAGCTCGTGGGGCGAGACGTGGGCCTTGAATGCGCGCGGGTTCCAGATCTTGCGCACGAGCAGGCCAAACCGCTTGACGAGCTCGGCGTTGGTGTGGTTGGCCGTGCTCGCGGCAAACTCGTCGAGCAGCAAGAAGTTGCGCAGCGGCGGGACGTGGGCCAGCGCCTGGACGACGACGTTGAGGTAGTCGTTCTCCTTGATGTTGTTCATGCCGACAAAGCCGGGCGTGTACGGCTTGCCGGCGAGCGTATAGCAGATCTTGCTGCCAGCCGTGCGCTGGTCGAGTTGGGCCACGTCGCTGCGCGTGTACCGCGGGTCGGCCACAAACTTGATGTCGTCGAGCGACCGGCTCAGCACCTCGTAGCCCTCGGGCAGCACGTAGACGCGCTGGGTCTGCATGTTGATGAAGACGTGGTGGCCCTCGTCGAGCGCGTGGAAGTAGGCGTGCGACTTGGGCCCGCGGCCCTGGTAGTAGCGGCCGCACACGAGGCAGGCGTAGACGTTGATGTGCGACAGCGACACGGAGCACAGCTTCTCAAAGTCAAAGTCGAGCACTTGGCGGTCGATCGAGTCGAGGTACAGGTCGTCGTAGCCGGCCGTCGGTGCCGCCTGGCGTATGGGGCCGGCCAATGTCGCGTCGTCTTCGTCCTCCTCCTCCTCTGCCCCTGCGTCTGTATCCTCGTCGGCTATCTTTCCTGTCCGTGTGCCGTCCTCGTTTGCTTGTCGTTCGATCCGCTCGTCGTGCGATGTGCGTCCGTTGAGCAGCGCCCCACGGCCGTCGTTCTTCTGCTTCTTGGGCGCCGGCGACGTCACGCCCTCCATCGCGTCGAGGTCTTCGGGCGCACGCCGTTTCGCCATTGTGTGGGAGGAGGGAGGGGAAAGAGTCGTGATGCTGCGTGATGCTGGGCAAAGGGTCGCAAACACGGCGCGTCTCTTTCAGCAAGTGAGATCGCGGGCGCAGGTCGGACCACGCGGTGCAAAGAGACACAATCTGTACGTCTTCTTTCAAAAGAGAGCGGAACTCAAACTCGGAGAATGCGCTGTCGGTGGTCGAGAAACAGCAATGTCCAAAAGTGACGCTGTTGTGGGAACGGTTGTGTGGAATGGTGGACGTCGACGTTTTTTTTTGGCGTTGACGTTGCTCTCAAGCGTTGGTTCTAGGCGGCTGTTGTTGCTCTGTCGTTCCTTCTCTTTTTTTTTCTTACTCGCTAGCCCGCCCAGCGCTTTGTAGGCAGGCACGGACCAAGTGAGGCTGCTGGTTGCAACAACTGAAAGGCGCGAGGCGCTAGGTGGGAAGGTGCGATAATACTGCCACTGTTGGCCGCCTTTAGAGCTACAGCTTCAGGAGCTTAATAGAGTCAAAATGCTTTCTTGGCCTCTGACTGACATCCAGCTTTATGTCGCAGCGGAAGTACGTCGTATATCTCCCATTTATCTTATTATTTATTTATTTTCTATCCATTTATTATTGCCATAATTCTAAAGAGGAAAAAACCCCTACTGTTCAAATTCTCGTAAAGTTACTAATGTTTCTATTTGTATAAAAGCAGATTGTTCCTTTTTTTTTTTTTTTTTTTTTTTTTTTAAATATTTTTTTATGAGAGAATGGCATGAATTAATTTGAATTAAAAGTCTCTTGCGTCGTACACCTGGCACAATAAAACATTGCAATAAAAAAAGGTGAAAACTGTTGATCAGGTGTTTTTATCGAGTTTAGGTTTACAAATTTGTTCCAGTGGTGGGAACAGAGAGAAACGTGCCCGTGACAGCATCCTCCTTAACGCAGGTATAGAACAACATTATTAGAAACACAAAATGGCCTTTCGGTAATGACCATGTAACCAGACACGTCCTGGATATATATGAGTGAACAAAAATACTAGTGGTGAACTGAGGGGAAGAAGAGAAACGAAGGGCCTGTCTGCCTGGTCTCGATGAATTAAGTCACCTTCCCTGCAAACAACATCCACGAGAGACGCAAAGGGGAGGGTAGAAGAGGTAGCCAAAGAAACCTGGCAAAGCGAATCCAATAGGAAAATAGAAGAATAAATAAGAAAAATATAATTATAAAAAACCTCATGACCAGGGCGCCTTGTCGCTGGTTCGAAACTCCTGGGACTGCCCTTCCTGCAAGCCTGTGATTGGTATGTTTTCCGAAAATAAAAAGTCCCACGGGGTATATAAAACCAAGAATAGCGCACCCGTTCACATCGATACGCCGTAGACCCAAAGGAAAAAAAACAAAAAAAACAAGAAGATTGAAGATAAAATAAAAGGAACCCGACGGAAGCCTTCTGCCCATCACCACTTAATCTCGGTGACGCGGGTCTTGGTGTCGAGCTCGCCAGCCGCCAGCCCGCGCGTCCCGCACTTGAGCGTTGCCGTGTGCTCGCGCAGGTCAAACTCGCAGGCCTTGACGAGGACGCGCTTCTCGGCTGGGATGGGGAGCTGCGTCTGCATGTAGTAGGGCAGACTGGGGTCGAGTGGGGCCGCAATTCGGGAAAAGGCCGACACGGGTACGGGCGGTGACAACAGGGGCGGCGATGCGAGAGGCGCCGACGAGGGCAGGGAGGCAAGGTCTTGTGGCGAGGTCGTCGTGCTGCCGATGCTGCTTATACTGCTGGTGGTGTGCAAGACCGACGCTTGGCTCGCACGCCGCATGTCCCAGCGCGCGTTGCCGCCCGGTCCGAGCGGCACAGTGCCAAAGTCGACCGAACTGCCCCTAGACGTCGGCGTTTGTTGTGGTTGCGGCGGCTGCTGCTGTTTCTGCTGTTTCTGCTGCTGCTGAGGGTACTGTTGCAGAAACGAGGGAGGCGACAGGGGAGTACCGAGGCCGCTGCTACTGCTTCGGACAGCACTGCCCATATCCACATGGTTGTACCGCTGTAGAGCCTCGTAAAACTCGGCCTCTTCGCCTTCTTCTTCAATGTCCACCACCCACATCGCAATGCGCGCCGCCAGCTCGCTGTCCCACATGCCCTCGCGCCGCGCGCTGCTGCGCAGCAGCTGGATGGCCTGGCGGCGCAGCACGCGGTCGCGCGACTTGGTGGCGACGACGTACAGCGGCGGCACAATGCCCAAATCAGCGCTGAAACTAGCCTTGATGTGGCTCGTGCGGTACTCGAAACCGTGGCGGGTGTCGTGGCTCGCCCGACTGTCCGAACCGGAAGCGTGCGGGGCCTGGGGGTGGTTGTTGTGAAAGTGGTGGACGCACCGGGTCGGGTCGGGACAGCGGGCGGCGGCGGCGCGACGCTCCTCGTCGCCGACCACCTCGCTAGCCAAGTCGACAATGATCCTGAACTGCTGCTGGTAGGAATCAAACATCATCTCGGAGTCGCTAAACGTCATTACGTAGAGAATGACTCCCATGATCTGGAACATTTTGAGGACGGCAATGCCGGCCTTTTCCTGGCTGCTGACACCCGGGTTGGCGCGGTTGCTGAGGAGCGGCTCAAAGGCATTGGCCCAGGCGTCCATGCGCAGCTTGAACTCGACTCCAAAGCGCTGCATCGATGTAGGAAGCAGGTTGGGTGGGCCGTTGGCGGACTGCAGCATGCCCTCCATAAAACGAAAGATGTGCTCCAACAGCGAGTCCCACGACAACCGGGCTTGGCGGAGAGACGTGAACTGGTCTGGGATGGCTTCCTGGTGGGTAGACGTGGGTAGCGTAGAATCAGGGAAGGAGGCCGCCGGTGGCGAAGTTGCGGCGTCCAACGGACCCGAAAGGCCCGGTACAGAGGGTGCCATATTGCTGGGACTCGTGGCGGACGGGGTGCCGGCGTTGCCGGTGGATAAAAGCTGGACGACGTAGGGCTGCGGAAAGTGGAAGGCCATGTCGTACGATTTGGCCTGGATGGCGAGGCGCGTAAACATTTGGGTCAGCTCGCTTTCGACAGGCTCAGAGGCGGTGCTCGGGTCGGCGAGGGCAGCGCGGCGCTCGACGCGCAGGCGGTGGAGCTGGCCCAGGCCTGTCTGGATCTGGATAATGGCATGCTTGTGGTGGCCAATAAACGAGTCGAAGCACGCGAGCAGGACGCTGGCCATGAGGCGGGTGCGCTGGGTGCGCTCATCATCGCTGTTCACGATCTGCAGCTCATGGCAGGCGTCCGAGTACTGCTTGAGAGCGACCTGCCAGTGCCCGCGGGCGTTGTCGTGGCTATTGTAGTTGGGGTCCGCGGGCGATGTCGGTGGCGACTCGGTGGTGGTCTCGAGGGTCTTGTAGAGGGCGCCGAGGGCGACGACGGCGTGGCGGATGGCGGCCTCGGAGTGGCACTCGGCGAGCACCAGGCGGGACCAGAAGACGTCGTCGAAAAAGCCGGACAGCTCGTTGGCGGTCTGCATGCGGAAGAGCTGGAAGTAGAGGCCTTCCTGTTGAGAGAAGGGGAGGTTGATGGACGGGTGGTAGTGGATGGTGTACCCCGAAGCAGCGGCGATCGCGGCAATGGGGATATGAGGGGGCACGTTGCGCCGCTGTTGCAGCTTTTGGGCCCGACGCGGGGTGACCTGGAGCTGTCGTGGTGTCGACTGTCCCTGGTACTGGGACTGCTTGGATTGAGACAAAGAGTAGCGTTGTGATTGTGACTGTGAGTTGGATAGAAGTTGAGGCTGTAAAGACTGCAGAGGCTGTAGAGGCGGCTGCTGCAGCGGTTGGCGATACGCTTGCGCGTATGCCGGCTCTGTTGAGAGAAGTCTCTGCGAGAGCGGATATGATTGGGAGACGACTGCAACGGGGGCCAACGGGCGCGGTGCTAACGGTGCTGCAGCCAACGGCGCGGCAGCCAACGGCGGTGCAGCGGCCAACAGTACTGGCCTGGGCGCAATGGGGACTTCCTCAAAGGGCCGCGAGCCGCGGGGCGGCGGCGGGTAGCCGGTGCATACCTTCTTAGAGCGCACACACTGTGTGCAGGAGGGCCTCTTTTCGTCGCATTTGATTCTCCGTGTTCTGTTAATGGGTTAGGATGCTACGAGATAACGCGAGCGAAGCGAGGAAAGAGGAACAAGACAACGCGGACGAAGTGAGAATAGAGGAAGGAGGATAAAAGAGGATGACGAAACGTACTTGCAGTTGCTGCAGCCGGTCTTGACTTTCGGACGGCTGGTGCGCACCCGCTTGGTTGCATCAGCAGCTGTGTCCGTTGCAGCTGCGGCTTTAGCCGTGCCGGTGGACGGGTTGCCGTTGGAAGGGCCGTCCGTTGCTGAGGAGGAGGAGGTGCGGATGGGCGGGGTCGGCGCCATGTCTGGCCGAGGGCACCCGCTGGTGGTGTAACGAGGGAACCGCGGATGCTGAAGAAGAGGACGTCAAGGGAGAAGATAGGACGACAAAGGGTGACAGGGTCACGGCGTCACGGCCATGGGGAGGTGCTGAGCAGCATGTGCATCCGGGCTCGCCTGGCGAATCAAGAGCGTCGGACAAGAGAGAGAGAGAGAGAGTGGATGCGGCGTGAAAAGAGACGAGTCTGTTGTCTCCTCGTGATCGGCACTGGATCTGTGGGCCGCCGTTGACGTTGCGTTTGTTGATGTCGCCGTTCTTTTGTTGGGTCTGTTCCGTTGCGGTGGTGTTGATGTTGGTTGTTGGTTGCGTTGAGGGTTTATTCGTCGTCGATGCAGAGCCGAAAAAGAGGAGAAGGAAATGAGAACGGGGAAAGACCAAAGCAAATCGGGGGTCTAGTGGGGAAGGCGCCCCGGAGGTAAGATAGATGGTTCCTTCCGTACGGGAATCGAAAAGTCGAGTGTGTTTCGCAAGGAAGAAAGAGGAGAAGGAACGAAACGCAAAAGTAGAAAAAAGAGATGGGAAGAAGGGAAAGAGGGAAAGAGAGAAGGGGATTTCCGAGTCCTAGAAGGCAGGAGCCCAGACTCTCTTTGGACTCGCTGCAGAAGAAAACGAAACCTGGTGGCAATCGCGAACAGATTGCGGGGATCGGCGTCAAAGGGTAGCTCACCCGGATCGCTCCTTCGTTCTTCTAGCTATTTTTTTGCTCGTGCCTTATTTTCTCTTACCGATTTCTTATTTTCTCACCTTTTCCTGTTGGGCCTGGTTTGGAGGTTGGAGCCGCTAAAGTGGAGATGATGGGGGTGTGGATTTGCTGTAGGGCGTGGCGGCGATGGACGTTCCTTCCTGCACGGAAGGTAGGATGGAAGGGTTTGTCGGGCGGTTCCCGTTTTCTGTGTCCTGTCGGTGTCCAATTTTATCTGGTCGCTGGTCGCTGTTTGCTTCGATGGCGGGAAGGAGCGAGGAGCGGGATTCTCTGCGAGGCAGGTCCAACGGAGGTAGGAAATGACGATCTGAAGAAAGTGGGAAAGAGCGTGTGGAATCTTTGTTCACCGTCGTCTTTTTCGTCGTTTTGTCCCTGACCGCTTATTTCCTTTTCTCTCTCTCTTCTTTTTTCTTTTTTTCTTTTCTCTTTTTTATCGTCTGAACGAAATTAGGGCGTCACCTCCTGCTTCACAATCGGCCTGTCGTCCTGTCAAAAAAGCTCGGCAGAGCAAGGAGATTGGACAGAAGGAAATGCGAGGGCAGACGCAGCCAAGTAGGCAAGGTAGCGTCCGAGTTAAGGTTGGCGTGTGGGCGTGCAGGGGGCTTGGCGAGGCCCTGTAAGATGGGTAAGATGGGTAAGATGGGTGTGATGGGTACGGACGAAGGCGAGGCGGATGAGACGTGGGTGCTGATGTTGTTTTTGGCGAAGGAGGGCAGCTAACAAACAGAACAAGGAAAGAGGGAAAGAGGGAAAGAGGAAAGAGAAAAGGAGAATTGAATGACACGTGGGGGACAAGCGAGGAAGGAACCGAATAAAGAGGCGAGGAGAGCGGTGAAGCTGCTTCGAGATGACAGGAGCTATCAGGGTTGCCTTGTGTGTCCCAAGCGGGTTAAGCTATGGCGTCTCTTTTCGTAGCTGAGGGCTGCTGGATAGCTGAAAGGCGACGATGGCGAGGCAGGTGCGACGCTGGGAATAGAAAGGAGCGTGGGTAGGGGTAGGGAGGTGTCGTTGTCTCTCGATGCTGTCTCAACTGGTTGCTTCGTTTCTTTTTCTGTTTTGTGTTATTTAGCTTCAATCTTTCTTTTTCTTTTTCCTTGGTCTGGACCTTTCCCTTTTCCATTATATCGTCTCGCTTAATAGTCGTGCGGGAAGGCCCAGTTTCATTTCGTTTAATAAATCGTTCCCTTGATTTTCTTTACTTTTCTTTTTCTTTTTTTGCCATCTCTTACTCCGCGGCATCCGTGCTCACATGAATGACCAACAGGGGACCACTCGTCATCCACCTACAAGGGCGAGAAGGCGGTAACAGCGAGGAGCCTTTGCCGCTACGGCCAGCCAACAGGCGAGCTAAAAAAAGCCAAAAACGGCGAAGGCAACCGAGAAAGAAAACGAAACGGCACTTACGTTGGAAAGCCGATTATCAAAAAAGGGCGATCCCAAACTGGCGGTACCGCGTCTTTTGTCAATATGATGGATACGACCGAGTAGTGCCGTCTCCCGCCGGGCTGGTTTTAGCTACTATATCGAGCCAGTCTCGGTATTCGTCACCGTTGCAGTCAGGGGTCGATTGGAGGCAATAATTGGTAGCGGGCATGCGGCACAGTCGGGCTGGTCAAAGAAGGTATCGGAGCCGGTCGACTTGGTCCGGGGGTGGCTGGCAGATAATACGAGTTGCTGGAATGGGTGGAGAACAGGGGTGGATGGTTGAGTGAGAATCGTCTGGGGTTCACAAGAAAAGAAAAGAAGAGAGAAAGGCGAGCAAAAGAAGTCGTCGGAAAGAATGCAAAGTCGAAAGGTACCAAACGGGCCGAAAAAGAGCAAAAAGAGGTGGATGGGAGATCAAATTGGAAATCGCTAAAGTGAAATAACGAAGGGATGGGTAAGAAGACTCAAGAGAAACAAAATCAAAGACAAATCAAAGACAAATCAAAGACAAATCAAAGACAAATCAAAGACAAATCAAAGACAAATCAAAGACACGCAGAAACATAAGGACAACAAAAGACGACACCCGCAAGGGGAAGACAAGATTAATGTACGAAAGGACAGGGTAGGGGAACGAAGGGGTGACAAGTTGGATGCAGAAACAAAGAGTCTTGTACGAGGTGAGATGGAGTCGGTAGGAGTCGACAGGAGTCGACAGGAGCCGAGATGTGTCTTATTATGTTTTTCTTTTCTTCTTTCTTTCCTTCTTTCCCCCCTTCTTTCTATTCCGGCTTATTGTTCTTTCCACTTGGCATGCGATCGTACAAGACTGCATGAGAGGGGGCTTGGATGCTTGGCCATGTCCTCGGAAACCCACCGTTGGACGGGTGCCACTGCTGCGGATTGCGGAATGCCACTTATTCTGCCACACACGGGCGGCCGTTGCATCAAGCGAAGCCGTTGTGGTGACGTGACGTGCGACCTCTTGCGCCCGCATCTTTTATTGGTATGCTATCTTACGGCGACTTGGAGTGGCAGACACTTCGGTGTCACTGCAAACGGCACTGTGCTTTTACGACGCGCCTTTACGACGACAACGGAAAAGACACGAAACGAGACGATCCTCCGTTTATCTGTGCCGACCTGTCTCGTTGTGTTATCTGTTGCTTGCAGTGCTTATGTTAGGAGTGCGTTCACAGTGAAGGCAGTGCGACAGGATCACAACAGGACTACGACAGGCTGTGCTGTGCATGCTCGTCTATTTTCATGTTTGTTTCCTTCTTCTGAAGCTTCAAATCAAGCTTCTTATCAAGCTTCTTTATTTCCTTTGTTTCTCGTTGCAAATGCATGACTTACCTTGACAGTAGCAGAGGAGGTAGACGACTGAAAGAAAATGCATCAAACAACACAAGCCAGTTCATGGCTGTGCCGTCCATTGTATCTCCTGTACGTCGTACTTTTTCTGCAGTCTGGTCTGAAGGGTGGTCGACGATGGGACGGCGACTGGACGGACGGACAGTGGATCCTCCCACCATTTCAGCCCTACGGCCACTGACCAGCAAGAATAAAACTGGGGACCAAAACTGGGGACCAAAACTGGAGCCCACGCCGATGGACGCAGTTCAATGCGCTATTGCTTCGAATATTGGATCGTGCATGAATGTGGGTGGGAGGGTGAGCCTTGAAGACATTGGCAGATGGGAGATGAAGGAAAAGTAGAAAGGGAACAGGAAGAAGAAAGAGAAAGAAGCAAGATAAAGCAGGCGCCATCAGGAGAAATGGAAGCGGAAGGAAGGAGCCAAAATACTGAAGAAAGAAAGAGCAGCCCAAACCGACAAATGTGCAGTTGTGTTTCGGCTTGCAGATATGCAAACCAGTGTCTGCCCATGGGTCAGCCCTACGAGGAAGGAGCGGGTGGACGGAGTGGTGGGGTGGAATGCGCGACGGAAGGAGCCAGTCGTCCGCAGTTGGCAGGACATCTTTCGGGAAAGACCAAACAGAGGAAACAAAAAGGCAGGAGGTCTCCTCTCCAATCGGGCAGCTCTCGGCCGATTGCTGTTTCCCCCCAGAACTTACCAGTACGTAACGGCAACCTCGAAAAGTGGGAATATCACGAACCAAGCAGACAGAACACGCACAACACAGAATCGCAGAAACCCATGACGGCGCATCGACACAACACGATGGCCAAAACTGCGATGCACTGCAACGAACAACTCACGCAGTCCTCGACAACTGCGGCATACACAAAGGAGAGCCAGACAGACAGCAGATAATCTCGCTTGCAGCTTTAGAGGCAGTGGTGGACTTAACCCGACTTCAACTCTTCTGGCCTGTTCACTGCTGCACACCCCAGCACCGCCACACTTTTGTGCATCCCAACCCCGGACAGAGGGCTATGCTCAAGTTAACTTGTGCACGTCAGTCTTATCTGGCCGCCGTCCACTGCCGCCCACTGCCGTCCATCCCTCTTCACATCTTCGGAACTGCCGTGAGAGAGGTGGAGAGAATACGACGCTATGGATGCTTCTCAAAACACGAGAGGCCGGCCTGCTTCAGGTGCAGATCATAAGAGAGGAGGCCGCCCCGAGCCACAGTGACCGGAATGCTCACCTGCAGGAGAAACGACTGACGATCGTCGTTAAGACGATCATCGATGGCTCGGACACACCGGAGCGGCCGTGGTTGGCGCAGGCCTTGTTTTCGCGAAACGTTGCGTCCTTGTCATGGGAGTGGCGTGCAATCCAGAATGCTCAGGTAAGTTTACATGGTCTTCGTCGTCGTTGGTTGATGGAGAGGCCACGCGGAGCACTTTGAAGGAGGACTGAGCGCGAGGTGAAGGTTCGGGATCGCAAAGCATGCACGCTAAGCCCTACCGCCAACGGTCTTACTTCAGTGGACCACACGTGCTGAAGGATTCCCGCAACGGCGCACTAAAAGTGGACATTAGCGGGCATCGGCGGCATTTGGCATTTGACGCGCAAAAAGAATTTCGTCTCAACATCACGTTCAACTTCATCTCATCCGACATCCCACCACATTGGCACACCCCACCTCCGTCGCGACGACTCCACTCAACGATGCCCGACGATGCGACGGCGGACTTGATTTTTGCCTCTGACCAGGCCAACCACAACTTTGCGCGCGTCCTTGGCGACCTGCGCCGCGCGCACCTGTCCATCACCCACCGCTTGCGGTCCATCTGCCGCGATGCCGCCTTTGTCGGCCAAGTGGCCGCGCGCTACCCAGACTTTGCCGTTGTCGCCAACGAGCGCTGCGGCAGCTGGTACATTCCGGTGACGACCAAGGGCGGCTCGGCCTACTTCAAGTCCACCGATGGCCATACCGGCCAGTGGAAGTTTAGCATGCGCCGCCTCAACCTGCACCTGCTGCCACTCTTGTCTCAAGGCTCGTCAACAAAAGGCGGTGGCTGCATCTTGGTCGACTCGACTCGCCGTGGCAAGCGCATGCCCGATGCTCTGAGCAAGACGGTGCCGCTGTGGTGCTGCGTGCTGAACCGGGCGCTCTTCCCCGCGCAGGAGGGCCAGGACGAGGCGGCGTACAAGGATGCCCAGACGCTCTACACCCCGCCGGGTGTCGTCTCGGCATCCGAGCACAGCCAAATGCTCGCCCGCGTACCCGCCTTTGTCGAAACGCTCGGTGGACTGGGTGTGTTCCGACTGGACGACGAGGCGAGCCCGGACCCCGTTGCCTGGCGCCGCCAGAACCTGCCCAACGGCAAACCCCTGCGCCCTGTCTGGGTCACGCCCGACATGCCGTGGCCCGATGTCGACGGCCTGCGCGACCGCTTCAATGTGGTGCTTTGCTGCACGTCGTCACGCGTACCGCCAACCGGGGAGGACAGAAACGACGGCGAAGACGGCGACGATGCGGACTACATACAAGGCGCTGCGGACGACACCGAGAACTGGGCGCACGGCCTGACGCCTGAGTTGTTCTGGGCCAACAGCGAGAAGCTTCTTGAAACGCCCGAGGCCGATCTACCAGCACTGATTTCGGCTATCGTCAAGGCAGGCAGCGAAAGCACCGCCTCTGCTGGTGGCGCAACGTATACCGAGACAGCCATCACCCCGTACCTTTCCGCCGGGCAGTGGACTGGCCCCTCTCCTCCTCCGACACCAGTAGACCCTTCTGATGTCTGCCAGATTGCCTTTGTTCGCCAAACAACCGAGCCTGCGACCTGGGTGCGCTCGCCCACCAGCCTCGACGTTGGTCTCGGCAAACAAGACAAGATCGCCGGGCGAACGCTGCGGTATGCCCTCCCACAGATTTGCGAATTTGTCTCTGCTTTTCTAAAGAGGGGCGGCGGCGACGCGTCTCAAAAGCGGGTGCGCGTCCTCTGTCCGACTGGACGTGACATTTCTGTCGGCACAGCTTTGGCCCTGCTATGCTTCTGCTTCGACGAGGCGAGTGAACCGCGGGCCGTCCCGGCTTCCTCGTCCTCCTCTTCGGCTATCTTCAACAAAGACGTTATCCGCGTGCGGCTGGCCCGCATCATGACGGCCATGCCTCACGCGAACCCCAGCCGGGCCACCCTGCAGAGCGTTAACAGCTTTCTCATGGATTAGGTCTGACTGGGGCAACATCGAGAACGAGGTCAAGAACATTACGCGATATACTTGAATAGACTACAAATAGACGCCACGTAATATTAATGACAACGATGGGACGACTGGATTTGGTATAAAATTGGGAACAATAAATGCAATAGACATCATAGTCTTTCTGTATCGAATGTGTCGAATGTGTCGAATGTATCGAATTTATCGAATGTATGGTTCATCTCGTTCGTCGCCGTTCGTCTATCAACCTGGTCTCGCTCTTCCCCCCTGATCTCATCCACCCTCTATTGAGACACCTTGGCAATCTCCTCCAGCTTCGCCGGGAACTCGTCCCAGCTCTGCATGATGACCTGTGCGCCCGCATCCCGCAGCACCTTCTCCATCTCCGCCCGCTTCTCCACCGGGTAGGGTCCCACGTAGCCGATCGTCGGGATCTTGGCCCGCGTCGCGCTCAGCGTCCCGCTGCGGCTGTCCTCCACCGCCACGGTCTCGCTGGCCGTCTTGCCCAGCTCCTTGAGGGCGTGCAGGTAGATGGCCGGGTCCGGCTTGCTCGTCGGTGTCGGCAGGCTCGTCGCCGCCGAGTACACGTGGTCCGCCGCGAAAAACCGGTCAAAGCTCACGACCTCGAGGCTCGCGCGCACGCGCCGCAACGCCGACGACGAGACGACGGCCAGCAGGTGCTTGTTTTCCTTCTGGAGCGCCTCCAGCTGCGGCTCCACGCCGACGCACGGCTGCAGCGCCTGGCGCAGCTTGGCAATCACAACGTCCTCCTCGCGCAGCACGTACGTGTTGGTCTCGTCGGCCGTCAGCGGGAACCCGTAGCGCGACTCCAGCGACGTGAGCATGCCGCGGAAGTTTTGGCCGACAAACTCCGTGATGAGCGTCGAGCCCGTAAAGTTGGGCGGCGGCGACACGCCCTTGGTCGCGCAGATCTCGTTGAGCAGGTCGGCGCAGCCCTCGAACGCAAGCTCCTCGGAGAGGACGAGCGTGTTGTCGCAGTCGAACAGGATGGTGTTGATAGCCATTGTGGAGGTGGGGGTGTTGTGGAGAGGTAGAGGTAAAAGAGGAGACTGGGGGACGAAGTGTAGACAAAAAGTGGAAAAGTGGACGTGAAAGAGACGGTTTGTAGATCGTTTTTGGAAAGAAGTTGAACGAGAAATAAAAGAGAACAGGAAAGCGAGAGATTTTAAACACGAAACGGCCGCGGGTTGCTCCTTCTCTTTAACCAGGAGCCAGGCCGAGCCAAGGAAGACGGGGCCGACGAAGAGACGACGGAAACAGCAACTAACGTTAAAAGTGGAGATTTGCAGAAAACAAGTCAAGGGGAACAAGCGAAGCAAGAAAGAACGAGACACAAAAGAGGCGCAAAATAGGAAGATACAACGAAAGTGGGAATAGCCTGCACGCTTCCTTACCGCGCGACTTACTAAAAATGGCCCGCGTTTCTCGCATGTGTCCATTCACAAGCCGTCTATTGCACTGCACGACGTCCGCTTTCTGCTACAATTCTCGCTGCTTTTCTCAACGAGTTTCGTTTTCGTTTTCTTCATTGTCTCTCTGTTTCCTCATGCTGCATTGTTTGCTCCTTCCTTGCTTTCGTCCCCTTGCTCCTTCCTCACCCGTGCTCCTTCCACGCACCCCGTTCGTTGTTTCCCTGTCCGACCCGTATCTTGGCCTTGATAGCCCGTTTTATGTCTCTGACGTGCATTGCATGCCGTCGTATTTCCCTCTGTTCCTTCCGCTTGCACGCCGCAACCTGTTCCTTCTCAATTGGCCATTGGCCGGCATTCCTTCCCTCTTTTGAACCATTTTCTATCCCCTCCTTCTATCCTCGGCCAGAAAAATCATAAAGAAAGGCCGCAGCCTCTGTTCTCCTGTCTTCTTTTCTTTCCCCGACAAGCTTCAACCCCGCCAGTGTCGTCATAGGTGGGGGCCTCCTGTTCCGTAACTGCAGCTTAGCTTCCTTCAAGCGCTGTCGTACCTTCCTTTCCCCTTGCCCGAAAAATCCACAATCAGCAGGCACGTGATAGTTCACGTTGGTAATTGAGGAAAGAACGAGGAATGGAAAGAACAAAGGCGCAAGCTTCTTTCTCTCATCCATCGTCAGTTTTTTTTCTTCTCCCTAATTGTTTTCTCTCTCTTCCAAACGATATCCCGCATACTCGACAACTGCGTTCTTCCTCAATGCACCGTTTGTCGCCGCGACCGGCCCGACAAAACATGTGCCCACACGGCTACCAACAGCGTCAAGTGCCGCACCACCAACGAAAACGGTTCCAATATCAATTGAAGTCAATTTGAGGCCACCGCCGTCTTCTAGGCTGTTTCAAGCATGAAGTTGACGAACTATGACTGAGGACGCGTCTGCCATGTGGCGTCTGCGAGAGCCGAGACCTTTTCTCGTTTGACTGAATGCTTCTAGCTTGTCAACCGGACCAGGGGGCCCCGAAAAAAAAGTTAAATTACGAGTTTTGGTCCCTGGTCCAAATTTCTATGCCTGTTATCGAGGTGCACGCAATCACTCAAGCTCCCGAGCGAGCTTTGTTTTGTTTTATTTTGTTTTGTTTCCAGATCTCGTCTCTTTTCACACATCCCAGGCCTTGACGTCGCATTTTTACCCCGTCTCCCAAAAATCGCATAATATCGCCTATCGTCCGAACTCCATCGACAACTCCACACATGCCGTGACGGCCGCACGGCCAGTTTCCCTTTCTCACTTCCCAGACGATGCCTTCTGCCCACGACGAGCGTGCCAAATGGCGCGCCCAAGGCCGCCGTGCACTCGAGAACTACCTTTATATCCGACCGTACGGTTACGAGAGCCTCGCGGATTATTTGGGGGGTCTTGAACGGCGATATGACATTCTGAAGAACTTCGGAGGCGAGCAATCCGACTCTGCTCGGATCTGGCACTGTCTGAACATGCTGGAAGAGGCAGACCCGCACTGGGAGAACCGGTTGCACGCTTTCAGAAGCAGAGGTGACGCCAAGACCAGAGGCAAGAAGACGCGGCTTGAGAGAGTCGAGTGGGAGTTGATCCAGCACTGGGACATCTTCGTCCAGACGATGGTACACAGAGGCGGCAGCATGAAATTCAGGCCCCCTGCTGAAGACAAAGAAGAACCAAAGACAGAAGCACAGAAGGGGAAGGCGCCTGTCGACAAGCAGACGCCTCTTCTACCCCCTGACAAGCAGCCTGTCGAGAAGCAGGTTGTCGAAAAGCAGCTGCCTATCAGACTGGCCCCGGGGGCCACGACATCATCACCGGCGTCGAATAAGACGAGCGAGACAACGAGTACCATCAACAACATTGACAACGGCACGCCTGAAGCATCTGCGAAACGGGCAACCATCAATGACACGAGCACCAAACACGCATCCGCCAAGGACGCACCCGTCACGGACACAACCGCCAAGGGCACGACCGTCAACGGCAAAACCGTCACGAGCGCGAATCTCGACAGTCCCCAGAGAACCGACAACTCAGCCGAGCAGGTCCGTTCTGCCGACAAAGAAGGCACGCGGAAGAACATTCGGTCAATCAAACCAACAGCCAACACGACGGCCAACACAACGGCCAATGGCAACAAACTAGGGGACGACGAAGACTACGACGACTGCGGCGACCACGACGGCCCGGAGGGTGGCTACGCTGACGATGTAAACTACGAAGATGTCGACAACGGCGACCAAGACGACAGGGACGAGAAAGACGTTGTGCGTGTCAACGGCGAGGTCCGCTACCAGATTCCAGGCTACGCGTCGCGCAAAAAGCCCAGGCACACTCTCGTTTCTGCGCCTCGCTTTGTCATCAAAAACTTCTTCCGCCAGAAGTTTCCCGGCCGCCCCCGTTGTCCCGAGTGCCGCTACCAGCATCCTGTCGAGCGGTATACGCTCTGCTCATTCTGCGACTTTTGTCACTTGGGCGGTGATGCGGAATGCTACCACCAGCACCCCGAACTGCGCGGTACGCGGCCAACAAAAGACAAGTACCGGCGGGCGTCCTCGCCCGAGTCCGAGCTCGAGCTCGTGTTTGAGTCGGACTCGGACTCGGATTCGAATACCATAACCGGCGCCAATGACAACAAGGGCGCTGTGGACGACTTGACCAACAGCCTGGGCACCTTGAGCTTCATTGAAAAAGACGAAATTCTTCAAGAAGACACGGTGAAATTGTCTTTGCCCACCGGCTCAACAACAGTCCCAACAGCACACGAGCCGTCTGCGGTCCTAGTGCCGAGCCGCAACATTGAGCTGCCCATACGGACGAAGACAGAAGAGGAAAACAAAAAGACCCAAGAAGAGGCCCAGGTAGCAGGAGCGAATCAGGACGGCCAATCCAGTCAGAAGGCAACTGAAGATATACCCCAGGCGACAGTGCCGGTACCGGCCCCGGTACCGGTCCCAGTGCCTGTGGTATCGGCGCCGGTCGTAAATCAGCAAGCACCTCCGCCAGCGTCGTCAGTTCAGCCCCCAACTGAGACAGCTGCTCCGAAGATGGATAATGGCGATGACGGCGGTGCGCCGCTCAGTGCAGAGAACCTCTCTCGGGTGCCGCACGACCAGACGCACCGCCGCTGGGCCTCCATGTCGTCTCTGACCACGTCGTCCTCAGGCGCATCTCTGATCGCGTTCCGTCGCCGTCGGACGAACCAAGTGAAGAAGAAAGCTGCTGCTAAGGAGGCTGCCGATAAGGAGGCTGCCGATAAGGCGGCTGCCGAGAGGGCGGCTGTTGAGCAGGCGGCAGCTGAGGAGGCGGCCCAAGAAGCGGCCGCTTCCTTTGCGGCCGCCAGAGAGGCAGCGGCCCGGGGGGCGGCCAGACACCTGGCCAGAGAAGAGGCTGCTCGGATCGCCACACGAGAGGCCGAGCGACAGGCACAGATCGCCCGCGTCAGAATCGCCAAAGAAGCCCGGCTCGCCGCCCGGGAAGAGCAGCGCATCGCAACAAAGAAGGCCAAAGCCGCTCGGAAGCGGGACCGGCAGCGTGAGCGGAGAAGAGAAAGAGAGGACGATGAACGGAAGAAACAAGAAAGGGAAGAGGATGAACGGCTGAAACAAGAACGAGAAGAGGAAAGGATCCAAAAGACCTTGGAACAGATGCGTGAAGAAGGTTTGGAAAGTTTGCTCCGTGAATTGAGTGAAGTGGGAGGACTAGCAGGCATCAGGTTTTAGTCGTCCTTCCAGGCCTACGGAAAGTGACAGGTACGACGGCGGAGAGCCGGTGTTGTACGATAGGATGGAAAAATATGTACGATATAATATTGAGAGTGCACAATGGGCCGTTTATTCTTTTGAGCTGTTGGCCATCATTGCCAGACCAAGCAGTATGTATACGAGATAGAAGAGCTGAAAGACGAAGATATAGACAAAAAAGGCACAAACGCACGCATCGCAAAACCACAAACGCCTTGAAACCAGAAACCCAGCCACCCATGAGTCGCAAAAAGAGAAAAAGCAAAAAAGAAATAGACCACGGACAGAAGACTACAGCGGCGGCAGCTCTTCGCGGCAGATGGGGCACTGCAAACGGAAGCGTAGCCAGCCCTCGAGACACTTGGTGTGGAAAATGTGGCGGCAGGGCGTGACCATGTACTGGCGGCGGGCCAACACACCGGAGACGCCGCTGGCCACTGAGGACACGCCAGCCTCGTCGGCGCCGGCGCGCACGACGGGGACGTCGAGGGTCTCGCAGCAAATGGCGCAGTCCATGGTCCAGATGTTGGTGTTGGCCGCGAGGGTGGTACTGGTGCTATGAGTATGACTGGACGGGGTCGGATTCGACGGCCGCCGCTTGGCGGACCCGGCGGGCCCTTCGTCGGGACTCGTGACGGGCGCCTCCGCCGTCGACACGAGCCCAATGGGCATCCCGCCGGCCTCGACATTGTCCTCGCGCAGCACCGGGTGGTACTCCCAGGCCTCGGGGACCCAGCCGCTCGGGATGCCGAAGCGCGGGCCCAGCTCGTGCTGCGCGGCCAGGATCCACAGCTGGACCCAGACCCAGGCGACGAGGCCGGCAAAGGAGCGCCAGTCGGTCTGGGCGAACAAAATATTGTCGGCGCGCAGGTAAAAGTAGGCGATGGGCAGCAGGCGCAGCGCGGACTGGCCGACAATGAAGCGCCAGGCAAAGGCGCGGCGGCTGTTGCGCTCAATGTTGCGTGCGATCTGGGGCAGCCACATGGACAGGTAGACAAAGCCCAAAACGTTGGCGTAGATGGCGCGCCACGAGGCCCACCAGGTGGAGGCGGCGAGACTGAGGAACATGACGACAATGCCGACCAGGACCATGCGGCCGGCCACGTTGGAAAAGGGCACAGACGGCGGGAGTGTTGCTGTGGTTGCGTTTGTTGCCGCGGCGGTGGTGGCGGCTGCTGCTGCTGCTGGTGCTGCCGGACCGCCAGGACCCGGAGCCGTGACGGGTGCCGGCAAGAGGGGCGTCGCGGCGGCGCGGACGTTCTCGGCAATCTCGGCGTCGATGTCTTGGTCGGACGGCACGATGATTGGTGGCGACGGTGTCCGTGTTGGTGGAGGTGGTGCTGCTGCAGGCGCTGTTGCAGGTGCTGCTGCTGCAGCTGGTGTTCCTGTCGCTGTGTCGCCCGCTGTCGTCGCGTTGGCAGCTGCTGTGGCGGCTGCGGCCGCCGCACGGATGCTAACAATGTTGGCATAGTGCTGGCGCAGCCGCTCGCGAATCTCCAGCTGCTGCTGCTGAATCTGCTGCAGCTGCTGGCGGTCGCGTCGTCGGCGCTCGGGTTCCTGGGCCGTGTAGATCTCGGAGAGGAAATAGCCGCCTATGGTCATGGACGTGAAAGCAGCAAAAGTGACGACGAGTGACGGCAGGAAGCTCGCGGACGCCGTCAGGGCCCAGGCGCAGGCGGCGCCAAAGACGAGGCCGTCGGCCAGGACCATGGCGGCCAGGGTGGTGAAGCTGATGCGGCCGAGGGTGGAGGGCGTGTAGGTCTCGCGGACCTGGCCCAAGAACAGCTGGACCTGGCCAAAGAGCACGGCGGCAAAGGCGAGCATCCACAGACGCGCATCGTAGACAATGGACTCGGCCTTTTTGCCGCGCAGGTGCAGCAGCGGCAGGGGACCACCGTTACCCTCGGCGCCGGCGCCGGCAGCAAAGTGCGGCGGACCCTTGGTCTCGATAAAGTAGGCGCAGTCGGGCGAGTACAGGACGGCGGACATTTGCATTTCGGGGACGCCGCGGTGGCCGAAGATGGGCGCGCCGGTGGGAAAGCGCATCTCGTGCTCGATGCCGCTCATGAGGCGCGTCATGTCGTCCTGGCCGTAGCCAAAGTCGTCAGGGACGCTGCGCGCCCCCAAGGTGCCCAAAGTGTCCAAGGGCACGCTGGCATTGCCAGAGGCATCCCTCTGGCCTATTTGCCCATTTCCCTTGTGGCTGTTCCGCGTCGGGAGAAACTGTGCCGCGTCCAGCGGGTGGATCTGCACGTACATGACGTACTCGCAGCGCGGCAGCGGCGTCAGGCCCTCGGGCGCGCCGTCGGCGTTGGACGACCACAGCGGCGCCGACAGGGCCGGGTCGGGGGGGCCAAAGAGGCGGGCGGCCTCGCGTTTGGCCAGCGCGGCGTCGAGCGTGCGGTTGAGCAGCTGCTTGCTGGACGCGAAAAAGGAGCGGCCGGGCGCCAGGTGCGGCAGCCCGAAAATGCCGGCAAACTTCTCGCTCGTGGTGGTCAGCAGCAGGGCACCCTGCCGCGGCCAGTGCACGCCGTACAGGCGCATGTCGTACGAGCTGCCGGTGCCGTCGAGGTCCTCGAGGGTGACGGTGGCCATGGCCGCACGCACCAGGCCGCCGGTGGGCGGTTCGTCGTTGTAGCGGTCGGCCTCGTCGACGTACTCGGCCTCGTCATCCTGGTCCGTAACCCGCATGACCATGCGGCCGTTGACGCCAGTGACGTTGCGGCCCCATTCGATGGCCTGCAGGGGGAAGGGCCGAGGACGGAACGGGCGCTGGTCCGGCTTGGTGTCGGGTTTGGTGTCTGCATCTGGTTTTGGGGTTGCAGGCTCTGCTGCCAACCCGTCAACGGCAACTGGTGCCGCGGCCTCTGCATCGACGTCCACGCTTCTCCGTCGACTGAACAAGCCGCCAGCAGCGGCGAGGGCAGTCGTGGTGAGGTTCTTGCTGGCCAGCAGGGCGTCTGTGTTATTCGTGAGGGCGGCGCCGGTCGCAGCGACGGGCCGAGGCCCGCTGCCAAAGAATCCTGTGCCGCGGCCACCCATGTCGTTGGCTGCGCCCCAGTCGAAGCTCAGGGCGGCAATCGCCGACATGTTGTAGCTCGACGCATACCGCTCGACCGATCCCGGTCGGCGCACCCATTCACCTGCCACCGAGCTCGTGGCGTTCTGCCAGGTCAGCATGGTCTCGCCGCGGTCCCACAGGCTGACGCCGTCGACCATGGGGTAGGCGTTGCGGCTCCATTCGAGGCAGCGCGCGCGGAAGCGGTCGAGGTCGTTCCATGCGAGGTTGTCCTCGTGCCGGAAGCCCGTCAAGTTCAGCCAGCCGGGTGTATCTTCGGACGGCGTCGTCGACGACGAGTTAAATGGGAGCGACGAGGCGGACGAGTTTGGCGCAAAGTCGCCCCACTGCGTCGGCTGGACGGCCTCAAAGGACGCGCGCTGGCGGCCGACGCGGGCCATGATCAGCGACGGCGCCGACAGGATGCCGGCCGTGGCGTCATTGCTGGTGTTGAGCCACAGGATCATCATCACGAGGAGGATGAACCTCGCGTTGTCCTGTGGCTGCGGCATGGCGGCGGGTGGGGAGGGGGCGGAGGGGGAAAGACGAAGAAAAAGGGGGAGAATCGACTCCGGTCGTGTTGGACCCGGCTACCGAGGGAGGTGGCTGGGCATCATTTGAGAGGGAGGGGGAATCGAGGAGGAGAGGAAGCTGTCGCGATGTTCGAGATGTCGATGTCGAGATGCCAAAGGTCGATGTCGATGAGCGGCGTGGGGCGTCGGATGCGCAGGGGCGACGGCAACTGTGTCGATGCTGTGTATCGATGTATCTTTCTGATGCGTACGTATCGATGCTGTGTCGTTCGTAGAGGTCGACGTCGGTGTCGTTGAATGAAGCCACGTCGAGTGTTGTGGTGATGGCAACGATAGCTTTACGGCGAGCTGTCTTTGGCAGGAGTGTCTCGTGATCCGGGACCGAAGGGAAGGAGCAGGCGAGGGTGCATTTGGTAAGATAATACATTACGGAGTGCGTCGTAGTAGCGTCATTAGCGGCTTGGCCCACTGTTGAGCGGGAAGGCGCTACTCGCTGTAACTGCCAATTTACAGTACCCGACACAGCACAAGACAGCATGCGACGTATTACTACCGCTAAAATCGCAGAGGACGATGTCGGATATTGCAGTGCCAAAAGGCCGACTGTGAAGATATCATTCTTTCACCAATATATCTCTATTTAACTCCATTACGACGTCATTCACTTCCTCTCCTCCAACACATCAACATCGACGACCACCACACCGCCCACAGCCCCCTACAGAGGGTACAGGAAAAACTTGTTCTCATAGTCCGTCAGGTCCAGCATCGACACGTCGACCTTGGTCTTGACCACGGACCCGTCGGCAGCCGTCGACTCGAGGAAGCCGTCGCCATAGTTGCCGAGGGCGTTCTGCTCGGCGATCCAGACGCGGCGGACGGCGTTGCGGCGGCGCAGCATAAACCAGGCGACAATCAGCAGCAGCGGCGCCAGCGTGAAGCTCACAACGATCTGCGCGACCCAGGTGCCGTAGTAGCGCGGCGCGGCCGACGTGTCGTTCCACAGCTGCGGCGAGATGATATTCGAAATGCCGTAGCCAGCCATGAACATGCCCTGGCGCGTCAGCCGCTTGCTGTGGCCGGCGCAGCTCGAGATGGTCCAGGCCAGCGTGATGATGTACGTCATGCCCCAGGTGTTGGTCGCCAGCAGCAGACACGCCAGCAAGGGCGTCGTGCGGTCCCACGCCAGCGTCACCATGCCGATGCTGCCCGCAATGGCCGGCAGCGTCCACAGCGCGGCCCAGAAAGCCGAGTAGCCCGGGAACCAGCGCAGCAGCAGCGACGCGATGACGCACACGACGAGCGCAAAGCCACCGGCGGCCACCCACACGAGCGTCGAGCCCAGGTCCGACACGCCGAGCGCCACGTACAGCAGCGACAGCTGGAAGGCCAGGTTGTTGGACAGCTGCAGGCAGAACGTCGACAGCGCAAACAGCCACGAGATGGGGTCGCGCAGGGCTTCCACAAACTGGTAGCGCCGGAACCGTTTTGTTTCGATGCTGCTGCGCGTCGCTGCGTGCACGCGCCGGATCGTCTGCACGCGCTCGTCCGTCGTCAGGAACCACGCCGTCGCCGGGTTGCTGGGGTACGCGAGCAGCGCCACGCCCGACAGCAGCAGCGAGATGCCGCCCACGATGACCATGTAGAACTTCCACGGGCTGACGCTGCTCTTGCTGAACAGCAGCGCGTACGACACCAGCCCCGACGGGATCGGCGACGCCACGCAGCTCGTCCAGAACAGCGGCTGCACCGTGTGCAGCTCCTCGGGCGTGAAGAACATGCTCATCGTGATCTCCAGCGCCGGCACCACCGCCGCCTCCGACACGCCCAGCAGGAACCGCAGCGGGATCATGCGTCCGTAACTGAGCGCCACGCAGTGCAGCAGCTCGATCACCGCCCACACAAAGATGGAGCCCGCCACAAACAGCCGCAGCGGTAGCCGCTGGATCAGCCACTGGCCCGGCACCTGGCCGACAACGTAGCCCGCATAAAAAATGGTGTTGAGGTTGTTGTACTGCGTGCTGCTCATGTGCGTGTCGTCGAGCACGCCCAGCAGCGATGCCTGGCTCATGGCCGACTTGTCAATGAACAGCATCAGGTTGATGAAGATGAAGAACACCACAATGTGCAGGTACAGCTTGTTTTTGAGTGTGCGGAGTGTCTTGGGCGTCAGCTCCGGCACGCCGTTGCCGTGCTTGTCGAGAATGCTGCGCGAGTCGTCTGCGAACTCGGCACGCACCGTCTCGCCGGGTGCGTAGTCGGCACCGTCCGAGCCGTTGGCGTCGGTGGCGTCCACGGCGAAGCCGTTCTTGACCTCAGTGACTTCGGCCATGGTGGGAAAGGAGTAAGCCGAGAGGGAAACAGAAGAAAGAAGAATGTAAACAGGGCAACGAAAAAGCTTATCTGCCGTCTGCCGATCAGATGGGTCGCGATGTGGAAGAGTGCCTGATCGAACCACGTCGTCCCATTTCCATGAGGCGGCTCGACACGTCCGCTTTAAAGACGCTGCTGTCCCCGGCCTCGACCGCTGCCCGTCGATGTCGCCGATCGCAGAAGCACAAAATTTCGCGAAAGGCAGATATCCAACGCGCCAAAACACTATCTCTCTGCCAGACCGGCCTCTCTGGCCCGGGGTTTTACAGAGTGGAGCAATAAGGCGTCATCGCCGCCTGCAAGGCCCGGGTGGAGCCGTCCAGTGCGCCATGTGGGGCCCTGCCTGTGTAAGTGCTTTCGTGCTCCGGGGACCTTGCCAGCTTGACCACGGGGACTCGTCAACGGTGTTTTTGCGCGTATCTCACACCTTGCTGGCACATATAGATAGCCTGCAACAGCAAATAGAATGCAAATTGGCCCTCAACCGCCCCGTGTGCTAGCAGACCCTTTGTCTGTCACGACAGCGGACGCCAAAATCACGAAACCATCAACCGGACCAAGGACGCACTTCGGAGGACACCCAGGACACCCTCCACGGGCACACACAGCCATGGCGGAGACACCTGCACAGACACCCACGCTCCGCATCGCCATCTCCGGCGCCGGCATTGCCGGACTCGCGGCCGCCGTCAGCCTCCGCCGCCTGCCTGGTGTCGTCGTCGACCTGTACGAGCAGGCGGCCGCCTTCCGCGAAATTGGCGCCAGCATCGGCATCGGACCCAACGGCCTGCGCACGCTCGAGAAGCTGGGCGTCCACAATGCGCTGCGCGAGGGCGTGTGCGTGCGCCAGCGGGGACGGCATCACCAGGTGTACCGGCACTGGCGGACCGGCGCGATCCTCGACTATGACACACACCGTGCCGTGACCGACCCCCTGCACGCCACTGCACGCTTCCACCGGGCACACCTGCACGCGGCCTTGCTCGAGCACGTTCCCTTGGACACAATCCACCTGGGCAAGAAGACTGTGCGCGTGGAGGTGGGCGGCGACAACGTCAGCGGCGGCGGCGGCGGTGGCGTGGTGCTGCATTTTTCCGACGGCTCGAGCGCCGGCGCAGATCTGTGCATCGGGGCCGACGGCCTGCACTCCAACGTCCGCAAGTGGTTCGTCCCCAACCACAAGCTGCACTGGACCGGCTGGGTCGCCATGCGGTCCACGTTTGACGCCGCCATCCTCGACGGCGTCGACTTCCCCGACGACGCCGCCCACTGGGTCGCGCCGCACCGCAGCTTCTTTCACGGCCGCCTCGGCCACGGCCAGTTCACCACTGTCGGCGGCTTCACCGTCGACCCCACCAACCCCCCCGAGACCTACCGCAACGTGCGCTGGGACGACCCGGGCAGCCTACAGCGCCTACGTGACCTGTACCGCGGCTGGCACCCCACCGTGCAGGCCTTGTTGGAGCGCACGCCCTACACGCGGCTCTACCCCAACATGGCCGGCGAGCCCCTGGACACGTGGGTGTACGGCGGTGGAAGCGTGGCCCTGATCGGCGACGCGGCACATACGCACGGCGGTGCGTTCGCGGCCGGTGGGTCGCTGGCGATTGACGATGCGTATGCCCTCCTCCTCGCCCTGCAGCACGTGTGGCCCCAACAACCGGGGGCACGACCCACACCAGCCCAGATCCACCATGCCCTGCGCCTGTTCGAGGCCGCCCGCCAGCCACACGTCGCCAAGGTCATGGCTCTGGCACGGCACCAGATCATCGGCAAACTGGCGCCAGGGGAGAAAGCGAAAGAGGGTGGTAGTGAGAACAACGGTGATGGCGACGACAGCGACGAGAAGCTGCTTGCCTTCATCCGTAGCCGTCCAGACACGGCGTGGATCAACGAGCACGACGTCGAGGCCTCCTTCCGTGCTGTGGTGGACGCGGAGGCATTGCAGGTCGACCGAGGCAGACTACCACAGAGTCAGCTATAATGTGACAATGAGATGGGGAGCATCAGATATGTCACGATATTAAAAATGTCAAAATGTCCAAATGTCCAAAAGTCCAATAGAGTTAACAAAAAAATGCATTCCAAAACATTAAAAAATCAAAAAGGTATATCCAGTAAATCCCAAAACACTCCACACCCACCCTTCCATATCATCACAGGCCCTGCTCCGGGTCCCAGGTCAACAGATCCATCCATGGAAATGCGCTGTTGCCGTACAAACTGCTGCCGTCTGCAAACCCAGCAGCGGCATCCATGCTGTTGTCGTCCATGTACACCGTCTTGGGCGTCGTTGCTGTTTCGGAATGCGCGTGGGGATGCGTGTGTGTGAGAGTGTGCGTCTGTGTCGAGGCCGCATGCGAGTGAACGCGCACCCGCAACAGGTCGGCCGTCATGCGGCGGAATTTGCGGCCCACGCTGTGCGCAAACGCCCACACGGGGCCCAGCGTCGTCAGCACACCGCTGATCAGTGCCAACCGGTCGCGGTACAGCGCCGCATGTTGCGTCGGTCCGTGCAGCGCACACGCGGACAGCTGTACAATCGCCGAGAAGACGAGTGCAAACACGAAAAAGGGCGTGTGCCTCTGCACGGCCGCTGGTGTCGCGGCCCGCGCAGCCAGGTCGACAAGCTGCCGTGACGCTGTGACCGCCGTGCGCGCGTGTGTTTGGCGTGGGGTCGCTACCGGCGGCAGGTGGCGCTCGCGGATAATGTCAAAGGCAGCCGGGACCGTGGATGCCAGGTCGCTGCGCCAGAAATGCAGGTAGATGGCCGTGTAATGAATAAACATGTGCGCCTGGAACAGCATCTCGTCGTTTGGCGGGCACGCGGCCGCCTCGCTGTGCCGCCAGGCAGCCAGCGCATTGTCAATGGCCTGCACTTGCTCTTCTTGGACGTCGTGCGCTGCATGGGCGCCTGAGCTGACGGCGAGTGCACGCACCAATATACGCACGGCGTCAATGCGGTAACAGAACGACGAGAAGGAAACGGGCGGGTCGTCGGCATACAGGCGCGCGTCGAACTGCTCGAGTGTCGGCGAATCCTGTTCACGGAGGGAAAATGCATCCGGCCCCCCGTCTCCCTCGCCTCCTCCTCCATACAGTGTCTCATCGCACGGCAGCAGTACGTCCGGCTCGCAGGTGTGACTCCGTGCGCTTGTGCTGCGCTGCAGTGCTGCCACAAAGCCGTCTACGACGTACAGCTCCCACCACGTCCGCCGTAGGCTCTCTCCGACAATGGGCGATCGGTCGCCGTGGGAAGTGCTGTACGCCCGCCGGTGCATCCCCAGGTCCAGTGCAGTAGACACAGCATGGGCAAGCTGCGAAACACTCTCGCGAATCTCGCCGCGCGCGTGCAGCGCAATCGACAGCAGGAGGCGAGCCTGGACGAGATGGTATGACTTTCGTCCACCTCCTCCAATAGATGAAGCCGCAACAGCCGCCGCCAAGGCTTTAACGGCAGCTTCTCGCAGAGCTTCACTTTGCTGCCCCGTCGCCGAAAAGTGGCTGCCGATGCAGTGCACGACTAGACGCAGATACGTCGGATAGCGCTGGGTGGTGTAGAAGCCGCGTGGCACGAGAATGGGGTGGGCGCCGTGGAAGTTGGCGTAGTATAAGTTGACGAGGGCGTCGTCGTCGAAAAAGTCGTTATCGCTGATGCCGTCGTCGGCAATGTCTCCAACGCGGATCGTCGCAGACGACGGTGGAAGCGGGGGTGGTGAGGGGAGGGCCAAGGGCACATTGGCCATGGATGCCATAGACGCCATGGATGCAATCGAGGCCATGGAGTTCGTCATCGAAGCCATAGAGGCCATGGAAGCAGCCGCCGCCGCCGTGTCCAGGTCGTCGTCGTTGTCCGTCATGCTTGTAGTTATCGCCGCGGTCGTCCCCGTTCTTACCGCACGCCTCCGGAGCCCGCGCCGGGATGGTAGGTAGCGGCAAGTGGTCCCCGCTGTCACAGCACAGCGCCGGCAGATTGGCATTGTTGCGTCGCAGCGAACGTGCTTCCGGCGGCACTCTGTGCAGGCGAGCGGGGCCGGCGGCCGATCCGGGGAAGCAGGACCCGGTGGCGGCGAACGGGTCGCCGGGGGTGTGCGAGAGGCATCATATGAGCTGCCGTAAGGATACGTTCGTGGGTGTGTCTGGGAGTGAGACTGGGCGTGATGATTGTAGAGCTGGTCCTGGTCACTGCCGCGCCGTCGTGGCTGTTCGTACGGCGATTGCGGCCGGGCGTGGGTGGAGCTCTGGGAGGTGGTCGGTGATAGCATCTCTGTAGCCCGGCTAGCCATGTTGTCTGTAGAGAGGGTGTAGACAGTTGTATCTCAGGTTATCGGCCGTGATAATCGTTCTCGTCGTTGTATCTGTTTGGTGAATGTTTGTTGGCCGAGTCACGGTGAAGCCGTGTTTAGGAGTACCGCATGCTTGCTGGCTGTATCTGCGGTGTACCAGGACAGTAAGTTCAAGGTTGTCCCGAGCCAGAAAATTGAGAGCAGAACTAAGAGCAAGAAGATGAGATCACCGGAACCATGAAGCTGATTGACCAAAAAAATCTTGAAGAAAGAAACAATCAACGTTCCGAATGCTCTCTCGGGGAAAGAACGTCGATAAGAGCCTAGTGGTGGGTACGATGGCGTGCTGCAGACTAGTAAGGAAGGAGCGCTGGGGCGCCTTCACCTGGGACAATATCCCGGGAAGGAGCCATCAACAACGTGAACCGGGGAAAGAGACCGATACCTACAAGGTGGTCTCGAAAGAAGAAGTTTTGATCGAATATGTGAGAGTGTGAATTTTAAAAAATCTTTATCAAATTATTTTAAAAAAAAGTTATGTTAATTATTTTCGTATATTTATTTACTTTTTTGGAAAAATAAATAAATCGAGGGCATCATTTCAATTTTCTCTATACATTATGCACCTTCCAACTAATGACCCATATTCTTCGCTCTTTCTGTCTGTAGAAGTAAATATTCGCTCCTTCCTTTAATGCACGGTACTTTCTACGTCCAATGCCGTCCTCTATCTTGTCCCTTTTCACAACCTCTACAAATGCGCTCTATGCACCAACTCCGTCTCGGCTCGCTGGCACTCGGCCTCAACATCATACTCCAACATCCACGCATGAGGACTGAACCGCTCCAGCCACCGTTGTGACCACTCGGGAGACGTCGAATTCACCGCTGAGAGATACGCTGCGTTGTGGCCATCGAGGCCGAGCTGCATCTCGACTCGCGCCAAGAACGGCCGTCGAATATGGTTGTACATGGCCAGCGCACGGGCGATGTTGCCCCGAGACGCCGGCGACGACAGAGACCGGTACAGGGCCCAGGCATCGCAGTAGCCAAACGTGGCGCCGCCGCCATATGCCCCGGCAGTAGCTACGCGAGACGAGTCAACAGACGAAACAGACAAGAGGTGAGATGGACTGGGAAACAAAGAGACGCAATACTCACGGTGTGCAGCATCCCCGACAAAAGCAATGAGGCCGTCGCGGGTCATATTGGCCATCCACGGCGCCGTCTCGAGGCGGTAGCCGTCGATGCCGGGGAGGGCGTCGACCACCTTGCAGATCAACGGGTCCCATCTCTCGAAATGTCTCTTTAGACGGTCGACGCCGGCCTGGCCTAGGGAGTGTGCCCAGCGCAGGTTGGCCACGTCCTTGCTCTCCTCGCGCACAATCGCCACAAAGCCGTACTTGTTCAGGCCCACACGCGACAGGTACGCGATCTCGCCGTTGTTGTTCTGCCAGGAGCCGGACTCGGCTGGGAGGTCGGTAATGTGCTGCACATGCGACTCGGGAAACACGTTTCGGTATGCGACGGCGCCGCGGTAGGAAGGGGTGCTGTCGGGGAGGTATTGCTTGCGTATTTTCTGATGAAAGAAAATCAACTTGTTAACTTGGGTGTCCTCTAGGATATTATGCTCTGCTCTCGTTCTGCTGTCGAACTTACCGAATGGATTCCGTCGGCGGCCACGACCAGATCGGCCTCGACGTCCCGGCTGCCGTCTGAAAAGGCCAGTCGAGCCACTGGCTGGCCGCCGGCTGCCTCTCCATGGACGACCGTCACGGCCTTGATCTCTTTGTTGTAGTGAATGTCGCTGGCTGGCACATTTGATGCCAAGATCTCATGCAACGGGATGCGGTGTGTGCGGCCTTCTTGGTACTGCACATCCATATGTGGTGATTCGGACACCGCCATGACTTTTCCCGTCTGCCAGTGGTGGTGCTCGATGCCCACCTTGCCCCGGAACATGATCTTGTGCACCCGCGCAAACGAAGCCGCCGGCAGTATCCGTTGAAGCACGCGCAGCCCGGACACCGTCATGGCGATCCAGGCGCCCGTCTCGTGTGGCCCCGGTGCGCGCTCATAGACGGTAATCTGGACATTGGGAAGGCGGGCGAGGGCGATGTACGTGGCGGTACCGACCAGCCCGGCGCCGATGATTCTGGGCAGAGCAGCCTGTCAGTCGTCGATACGAATTCACATTGTCCAGCCGAACGAGAGCAAAGGGTTTTCTTACGCTATCCGGAGGGGGCTTCCCTGGGGCTTGTCTGTTGATGCCATTGTCTCGAGGTATGTTCTGGTATTTGAACCTAACAAGGAGAGATGCGTCGATATCGATGCTGACATACGTCAAGGACCAAGCCGGGCGGATGCGTTACTTGGGGGATTCTCTTCGCTGATGAAGCTCAAGGGATAGCCATGACGATGGTGTCAACACCAAAGGCAAAGGTCTTTGCAAACCAGGCGAGGGCGTCCTGGGCTGAGTTGTTCCTGGTTTATCGGTATGCTACGTTGTATCTGTATCGAGGATGACACCACCAGAGGTGCCTGCCGCCATCAAAGAAGCCGACCAGGAATCAACGGCTGCAATTGCCGCCCAGACCTTCCTGTTTTCGGAGTTCTGGCGTGTTAGTGCCAAATCCACACCAAAAGTGCCCTAGAGGTCCGTGTAAGTCCCCTGAGGGAGCCCGAATTAACTGAAGATTTTTAGACACCGAAGACCCCGAATGGGTCCCCGGCGCTACGGCAGTGCTATCTCCACCACATGTGCCGGTGTCCTCGTGGCCGGCGTCTTGGTGGAGAATGCGATATGAGCAGGGTCTTTTGCGATCAAGACGATATACGTCCCTGGGAGCCATTGGTGAAAAGAGAGAAAAAGAGATCATACGCGATCTTGAGCCGGGAACGGCAATAATACGTCAGATGCAAGACATCTTGGATCATTTTTTTGACAATATTTTGATTCGTTTGTTTACTTGTTTTATCTGGTTTCATTTTCAAACAAAATTGGTTGTAACTCGTTACGCCTCTCACAAATACTCACCACAGACGACTTGCTATGTCTCGCGTCTACCCCCGTGTGGCCGTCATCGGCGCCGGACCGTCGGGCATCGCGGCCGCCCGGGCCCTGCGCGATGAGGGAAACTTTGAGACCATTCGCGTTTTTGAGAGAAAGGCGGCCGTTGGCGGGATGTGGGTTTACGAGCCCGAGCCTGAGCGCTTCCAGTCGACGACGTTGACTGTGGCCGAGGCGCAGCTTCCCATACCAGACGGCCTGGCGCCAGACGTGCCTGTGACAACTCCGCCGGCCGCCCGCGATCGTCCGGGCACCATTGGCGCCGCCTACGATGGCCTCGACACCAACGCCGGCGCACGCACCATGGCCTTTACACACACCCCGATGCCCGTGGCCAACTCAGCCGTGTCGGAGCGGCGGTTTGGGCTGAACAACAGCTCACGCCCACGATATGCTGTATTGTCTTACCTTGAAGAGCTGGCGCAGCCTCTGCTAGACTATGTGGTCTTTTCGACGCACGTCGAAGCACTCGAGAAGAAAACGGATGGGACGTGGCTGTTGACGGCACGGCGAGAGACAGAGACCGAAGACGTCTGGAGCCAAGAGGTGTTTGACGCTGTCGTCGTGGCCTCGGGCCATTTTAACGTGGCCAGTGTGCCACGCATCGATGGGTTGGTGGAGGCGGCTGCCGCCGTTCCCGCGGCCTTTGAGCATTCCAAGTCGTTCCGGGATAAGGAATCCTACAAGAGCCAGGTAAGTAGCCACAGACAGTGTTGTTACGGGAGGGGGAAGCCTCGAGGATACCAGGGATTTCTCTAACAGCAGCAGAGAGTCGTCGTTGTAGGTGGTGGTATCTCGGCAGCCGACCTGATGGAGGACCTGCACACGGTTGTGCAGGCACCACTGTACGTCAGCCGGCGCGGCAACGTTGGCTTCCTCGAGAGCGTATGGAACCTGCCCAATGTCGAGAAAAAGCCAACAATCAAACGGATTCGTGTCGAGAACAATAAGACCACAGTCACACTCGACTTCTCCGACGGCTCGACCCTTACTCACGTCGACAAAGTCCTCTTCGCCACCGGCTACCGCCTGGCGTATCCATTTCTGCCGTTTCCGGAGGGCGGCGTCACACCACACAACCGCCTCGCTGGCTTCTACCAGCACGTCTTCTGCATGGACGATCCGTCGCTCGCCGTTGTCGGCCAGGTGCGCGCGGCCATTAGTCTGCGTGTGTACGAGTTTCAGGCCGTCGCTGTCGCGCGGTTCCTAGCAGGACACGCCGCTGGTGAGCTGCCGCCTGTGGACGAGCAGCGGGCGTGGGAGCGCGACCGCCTGGCGTACAAGGGCCCTTCGGAGCTGTTCCACGAGGTCAAGCCCGACTTTGTCGAGTACTACGGCTGGCTGCGGAGCTTTTCCGGGCCGCCCACCGAGAGCAGTCGTAGTACAGGCGCGTACGAGCTGCCGGCGTTTGAGGACTGGTGGGTCGACAGCGATATCGAGGTGCTCGTGGCCAAGGGGAAGTACTGGGACTCGTTGGTTGCAGAGAAGGAGGGGAGAGGAGATGGACAGAAACAAACAGAGGCTGAAAAACAAGCGGAGTAAAACTAGAGCAACCAAATTGAATAATAGATCATAATAGAATCATCAACGAAAAAATAAAATAAAAATAAAATCGAGCTGCACCTTTCGCCCCTACACAATCATCCGCACCTTGAGTTTGTCGCCTTTCACCACTTCCTCTTCCTTGCTCAGCAGCTCCTCGACGTCCCACGTCGCCGACAGGTAGCGCGCCGCCAGCCACAGCCGCCGCTTCTCGGTCAGGTACACAATCACGTCGGCCGCCAGCTTGGGCGTCTCCGTCAGAAAGGAATGCCGCTCCTGGGGCAGCCGCTTGCCCATGTCGGTCAAGACGCCGCCCGGGTGGATCGCAAACGCCAGGATGCCCTCGGGCGTGTTCAGGCCATGGTCCACGTCCACAAACTCGGTAAAGCGCTGCAGCGCCAGCTTGCTCGTCTGGTACGCGGAGCCGCCCTGCGAAAACAGGTGCACGGCGATGCTGCTGAGGTTGACAATCGTACCCCCGCCGTCCTGGGGCGAGGTAATCAGCGGCAGGAACGCCCGCGTCACCAGGTACGGCCCCCGCACGTTGACGTTGAACGTTGTCCACCACTCGGCCGGGTCGCTGTCGCCAATCTTGCAGCGCTTCTCGAGGTAGCCCGCATTGTTGACGAGAATGTCGACGCGCGGGAACGCCTTGGCCACGCTGGCGGCGGCAGCAGACACACTGGCCTCGTCGGTGACATCGAGCGGCACGGCCACGACTTGCGGCGGCGCTTTGCCGGCCGCCTTGGCTGCTGCTGCAATGGGCTCTAGCAGGTCGTCGAGGCCCGAGCGCGCACCGATGCCGATGCCCGCAGCACCGGCGCTGGCAAACGACAGGGCCGTCTCGCGGCCGATGCCCTTGGACGCGCCCGTGATAAACACATAGCGGCCAGAGAAGTCCCGCTTGCTGGGGTCGATCGTCGGGTACGTGTCCTTGTGGCGCGTGGTGACAAAGTGGAAGCCTGTCTGTCAGTGAGGGCTTAAGCTGTGTGGTAGCGGGTTGCGCGTTGTGCTTACCTGTATGAGGTTCTTCGGCCATCTTGATCGGTTGTTTTTGAAGTGGACGAGATGTTGGAGATTAGAAGCAAGGCGAGGCAAACGACAACAAGACGAGTAATGTGAAAGCTAAGAAGGTCGGATGTAAATGGGGTTAAGAGGATGAAGATCAAAAGACCAAAAGGACGAAACCAGAGAAGCTTGGAATGGAAGCTCGCAATGCATGACAGCTGCCTTTGTCCCTCAATGTAGTCTCGGCCGATGGTGCAATCTTGTGCCGCTGCAGGTGCTTTATTAAGCTTGTTGGCGAGGCCGTCCTAGGCCAGCGCTTTACGCGGCCCGGTGTCTTGTGCCCACACCATCCCCGGGTGGGAGATAGAGCCAGGGACGTCGTGCATAGGTATTTCTACTTGGTGCTCTTTGTCGTGCGATAACGTGGTTCCAATAACTTTATTGGATGCCCGGTCGATGGTCATCCACTTGGGCGGAAAGAGGGCGTGCAGCCGGGTATGGTGTACGGGAAGGAGCATGTGCGTTGCTTTGAGGTGGTTCGGGGAAGGAGCAATGAACGGTAACGAGGTTCAGCAGGGCAGGAACAAGCCGCGTTCTGGGGTGGGCCAAGCCATTCGGCGGACGACAGAGGGGTTGCAATGTGCGCGGGTGCGGCAGTTGGTGGGGCCTCGCTAGCGACAGCTTTACCTAAGCAGTCAATTACAGGGCCAAACCGCTGGCCAACACCATCGCATCATCATCACCACTTGCGTTTACGCGCCGCATCGCAGCCTCGACCATTTCACGTCCGGCCTGTCTGTTTGCGCTTCCGTATTCACATACACAAACCATTGTTGCCGATACAATCACAGAATCAAAGGAAAATGTCGTCCAACAACAACGACTCGAGCCAGACGACGGTAAGTTGAGGATCTGGGTTGACGTGTGCGGTCTGACTGGATGCCTTGCCCTTTGCGTGACCATTTCGCCCGTGTTCCTCTTTATTTCTCTTCTTAGTCATCTAACAAGCAAAACCAGTCGTCCGACGATGCCCGCGCCGACCTGACTGCGCAGCTTGACGATCTCCTCAACACGGTGTCTAACAAGTTTGCCGGCGTCTCGAGCGAGATCTTTGCCAAGAGTAAGTCTGTTACGGCTCTATTTTACTATTTTCCGTCTCCTCGCCTTACTCACATCTCCAGTGGACGAAATGTCGCGCCGGTTGGACAACCTCGAGGCGGCACTGAAGAGCAAGGAGGACGGCTCAAAACAATAACGAGGCAACATGGCCAGAGGAGAGCAGCATGTCATGTCCCAGAAGGGGCACACACACCATAACAGTAATCACGGATACCAGACCTAGCGTGCAGTTCATATTACAGTAACAGTATCTATTTTCCATTCGAACCCATCAATCTTGACGTCCTGACGTATAATCATATAAACATATCTATTCTGCTTTTCCCGCCATTTGCTATTTCCGTCAACGACTGCGGGCCAAAGTCCAAAGTCCAGTGTGTCACCGAGTAATTCAGAAGGAGAGAAACATTTACAGCTCGTCCTTGGCGTCGTCGTCGACGTTCTTCTCCGCCGACTTCTCGGTGAACTTGCGCAGGATGTTGGACTTGCTCGTCAGCTCGTCGAACTTGGTCGCCGCTAGGCCGCCCTTGCCTAGGATGCTCTCCAGGCGCGCCAGCTCCTTGGCCACAAAGCCCTCGTTGGCGCTCAGCTTATCAAACACGCGCACGTAGTACTCGGCAAACTTGGTGCCGACCTGGCCCTGCAGCACGTTGGCCGCCTTCTTCACGTCCTTGGCCACCTCGGTCAGCGTCACGCGGCCCGCCGCGAACTTGGCCACCAGCAGGTCCAGCGCCTCGATCGTGCCCGCCGCGCCGTCCAGGCCGCCGCCGACGGTGCGGTGCGTGCCGGCCTTGGCGTTGATAAACTTGACGAGGTCGGCCTCGCTGCGTCCGCCGGCGTACAGCTCGGGCTCCTTGCTGCCGCGGGGGAAGAACTTGATGGTGGGGTACGAGGCCACGCCCTGGTCCTTGGCGACCTGCTTGCTGTTCTCGCCCTCGGCGTCGACCTTGGCAATGACCACGCCGCTCTCGGCCGCAAAGTCGGTCGCCAGCTTCTCCCACGTGGGCGCCAGCGTCTTGCAGTGGCCGCACCACGGCGCGGTGAAGGCCACGAGCACGTCCTGTTCGCCGCCAATGGTGGTGCCAAAGGTCGACTCGGTCAGCATCACGACGTCGCTGGCGGGCGCCGCCTTCTTGCGGGGGCTGACGCCCGTCTTCTCGGAAATAAAGGCCGTCAGGCTGTCGAGGTCGCGGCCGCCCTGGTAGTCGACGGGGTCGCTGCCGGTGCCGTCAAAGAACTTGAGCGTGGGGAAGCCCTGGACGCCGAAGCGCTTGCCCAGGGACTTCTCGGCGTCGGCGTCGACCTTGGCGATCTGGACCTTGTCGCTGAAGGCGTAGACCTGCGCGAGGTCCTCGTAGACGGGGGCCAGGTTCTTGCAGTGGCCACACCAGGGCGCAAAGAACTCGACGAGCGTGGGCTTGCCCGAGTTGGTCACGACCTTGTCAAAGTTGGACGGGATGAGGTCCAGCACGGCCGAGCCGGCGGCCGCGAGACTGGCCAGGCCCGTGAGGGCGAACAGGGACAGACGCATGGTGTTGGTGGGTTGGGATTGTCGTAGGTGTTGTTGGTAGGTTGATAGGTCGTTTGTTGATAGGAGTGGTCTGAGCTGGGAGCAAGCGTTAGGAATTGACTGAAGACTTTTGAAAAGGAAAAGGAAAAGGAGGGAAGAAATAAAAACAATTTGTAGACAGTACGACAATGAAAAGCTTACAAAAGACGTACAAGACAACGAACCTGAAAGATACTGTGCGAACAAGAATGTGGCCGACGATCGCGAGATGGTCAGTGGCTTTGAAATCAGAGCTATTCAGCAAAGAAGATGCCACTTTGCAGCTTCCCGCACGGCATTTGTAGCCAGTTGCTCAGCGCCTAGTAGTTGGCCAGGCCGAGCCGCTGACGACTGTTGCTGGGGTTAGTCTTATCGATAAGTAGGGACGAGAGAGACAGAGAGACAGAGAGAGTGCCGGCCCCACGTGCCAAAAATCACTAGCCACACATGCGCCACAATCCTGGCCGCTGATTGGCCCCACACGAATTTGGCAGACGCACAAATCCTAAACCCGCAAGCTGCGAAATTCGAAAAAATTGCCTAAGCCGCGGAAAAAAAATACCCTCTCCGAGCCCCAACGCAAGGTTCGCTCTAGTGCAGAACAGCACTTTTTCGCTTCCCTTTTCTCTCTCGCCCTTTTTTCGTTCCCTCCTCCACCTCACCACAACCACCCAACTTTCGCTCCTCGAAGAAAAGCCAACCACCCTTTTCGACCTCAAAACCGCAATCATGTCTCACGAAACCGTTTGGAACTCCCGCCCGCGGAAGTACGGCAAGGGCGCCCGGTCCTGGTACGAAATCCCCGATCACGAAGAGATGGAGATGAAGATGGAGAGATGACGAGGGGAGGAAGAGATGGCAGAGACGTCAGAGATGGCATCGGCGGGACAGAAGAGAGAGGAGAGGCATGGAACGAAAGAACGTCAAAACTAACATCTCCAGCCGCGTCTGCGCTCACCGCGCTGGTCTGATCCGCAAGTACGGCCTCGACATCTGCCGTCAGTGCTTCCGCGAGAAGGCCAACGACATTGGCTTCGTCAAGCACCGCTAAGCGATTTCCCCTCCCGGGACCCGAAATCAACACGATCCATAAAAATACCAAAAAAATACGATACGACCGTCCCTTTTTCTTGTCGCCTCAGACGCTCGAACCAACACAAAACGAACCTCGCTGGAACGGAATGGAACGATCAACGAGAACCGATGGGAGGAGGAGGATGTGTCGCATGAACTAAGGCGGAGAGGAGACACCACTTTGCGACAAGCGAGGCATCGATGGAATACGCGACCTCACGACACCCGACCGGATTCTTTTTGCCATCGACAGCACGACACGGACTCTCTCTTCGTCCTTGTCTGCTGCCGACGACCACACTGAATGGAGGGCCAACATCGTGGACCAGGGGACGAACGAGATGAATATGGACCAAGAACAAAAATCCAAAGGAGGAGTAGGGAACTTTTCTTTGTTTTTTATTTCAGCCAACGGGAGCACGACGGGAAAAATAAAGGGGGGCGCATCTTGGGATAGTTCGCTGTCCTGGCCCCCTGAACTGTTTTGTTATTTGCTTTTTTCTACAGAATAAATGGAAATAATTCTGGCAACAGCTGTGTCGATGCAATGTGACGATACATGACCGGAGTGATCTCTCAATGAAACGTAAATATTTATTGTAATGTACACGGAAAAAAACCAACTACCAGAGAAAACATGCCGAGAGGAGATGTGGGAGATTGTTTCTAAACGATAAGATACATGATGCCGCGTCCGAGTTCATGACCCGAGAACGTGACAGGAGTGAGCCCGGCTCTGGCCGGGAAGAGTCGGCCAGAGAGCCCACGTTCGCCAAAGTAAAAAAAAGCATAACAAAAGATGCACTGCAGCTTTTGGGTAGTCGAGTTTTTTTTTTTATGCTGCCTTCCCTTTTATATACCCCCAGCCAGAACCGGTGCCCGGCTCCCTTGTTTTGTCCAAGCTGTATATCATATCAACATTTCATTTTTCTTCCCATTTTTTGTTTCGTTACTTCTTTTTCCAGCCACAGCCGCATTCCCTCTATTTGAGGATGCGGGTCACAATGCCCGTGGCCACGGTGCGGCCACCCTCGCGCACGTTGATGCGCTGGCCGTTGTCGACGGCCAGGGGGTGCTGCAGCGTCACGACCATCTCGACGTTGTCGCCGGGCATGACAATCTTGGACTCGTGGTCCTCGGTGCCCTCGGGGAAGGTCAGCGAGCAGGCCTCGTCGGCCGTGCGCAAAAACATCTGCGGGCGGTAGTTCTCGCGGAAGCCGGTGTGGCGGCCGCCCTCCTCCTTGCTCAGGACGTAGAGAGAAACCAGGAACTGCGTGTGCGGGGTGATGGTGCCGGGCTTGCAGATGACCATGCCGCGGCGCACGTCCTCGCGACGCACACCACGCAGCAGCAGACCCGAGTTGTCACCGGCGCGCGCCTCGTCGCACGACTTGTTGAACGTCTCAATGTCGGTGACCTTGGTCTTGATGATCTCGAGGCCCTTGCCGACGAGCTCGACCTCCGAGTCCTTCTTGAGCGTGCCGCGCTCGACACGGCCCGAGGCCACGGTACCACGGCCCGAGATGGAGAACACGTCCTCAACGGACATCAGGAACGGCTTGTCCAGGTCGCGCTGGGGCGTGGGGATCCAGGTGTCGACCGCGGCCATCAGCTCGTCAATCTTCTGCTCGCCAATGTCGGGGCGCTTGCCGTCCAGGGCGCACAGGGCCGAGCCCATAATCACAGGCGTCTCGTCGCCCTCGAAGCCGTAGGTGCTCAGCAGCTCGCGCATCTCCATCTCGACGAGCTCCAGCATCTCGGGGTCCTCGATGACGTCGATCTTGTTGACGAACACGACAATCTTCTGCACACCGACCTGGCGGGCCAGCAGCAGATGCTCGCGGGTCTGCGGCATCTGGCCGTCCGAGGCGGCCACGACGATAATGGCGCCGTCCATGTTGGCGGCACCCGTGATCATGTTCTTGATGTAATCGGCGTGACCGGGGCAGTCGACGTGCGAGTAGTGGCGGTTCTCGGTGGAGTACTCGATGTGGGCGGTCGAGATGGTGATGCCGCGCTTGCGCTCCTCGGGGGCCTTGTCGATGGAGCCGTAGTCGAGGAAGTTGGCCATGCCCTTGTCGGCCTGGCGCTTGGTGATGGCGGCGGACAGCGTGGTCTTGCCGTGGTCGACGTGGCCAATGGTGCCGATGTTGACGTGGGGCTTGGTGCGCTCGTACACGGCGTACGTGCGGCAGAAGCTCAGGATGGGCGACGGCGTGGCGGCGCTGCGCTGCAGGGCGGCCAGCGGGCTCGTGCTGGGCGACCGCAGGACGACGCGGGCCGACCGCACAAACGGCGCCAGCGTCCGGAAGGTGGACGAGACCATTGTGAGGGTGTGGGCGAGAAAAGAGAAACAAAAAGAGACGAGGAGGGGGGAAGACGAAGCCCGGAAGAAAAAAGGCGGTGGTGGAGACGGGAGGGGGGGGAAGAGAGGAGGAGGAGGAGAAGGAGAAAAGAGAGGCCCAAAATAGTCTGATTTTCTCGCAGCCGCAAAATTTCGACGGCGATGGCAGGCAACTCGGCTCCAGTGCACCTGCCCAGAGCAAAAAAATTCTGGAGCTCTATGGGCCTCAACCATTGGGAAGGAGCGGTCGGGAGACTTGCGGGTCAGCTGCACGTGACGCGTTGTAGACTGTCTAAGTGAAAGAGCTTGAGCATTGTGCAGCTTGTGATTGGCCAATCCTAACACTGTTGACATTTGCCCTACTTTGTAAGTGAAGCACCAGTGTACGTCGTACGCCGTACGGAGTAATACGTCGTACGCTACGAGGTAAATCTACAGGACACTTTGCAAGGCACTTTCAGACACTTCCAGGGCATTCACTCATTTGGGGACAGCACAAGAACAATTCTCATCAACACGGTCGTCATATTCAAATCGAGCTCGTCTGTAAGCTCATGCTGTACGTAGGACTATTTTAGAGAAAGGAAATAGAAAAGATGGTGAGATAAATAGAGACATGAGAAAATAAAATCAAAGAGAGTTAAGGAATGATTGGAGGGGATAATTCGCTTATGTGGTCGATCAAATAGCATGAAGACACCATATTATGACATGTAGGAAAAGAGGGAGGGACGTAGAGAGAGGGGGAGATCTGATGTACACTCAGTACCGCCCACCGCGTTGCGACTCAATGTCGTTGTTCCACGCGTTGCTGCCGCCGGTGTTGTTGCTGTTGATGTTGCCATTGCTTGGCCGTCTCGGCGGCGCAACACCACCACCCACGCCGACACCAGCACCCCGTTGGCTCGACGCCGTGGCAGGCCGCTCAAAGTACGAGCTGTATGAACTCTCCTCGGAGATCTGGCGGCCGTGGCCGTAGCCGAAGCCGCCGGGACCACTTTGACCGCCGGGTGTGTTCTGGCCCTGGCCTTGACCACCCATCTGCGGCATGGGTGCCGTCATATTCCGCTGAGGCGGGCCGTACGGGCCAGGACCGCCTGCACCGTTGCCGTTGCCGCCGTACGTCCGCGGGGAGACCGGGTACGGGTTGGTGGCGCTGCGCATGGGCGACATCAAGCCAGGAGCAGGACCGGGGCCGCCACCGGGAGCAGGACCCGGACCGTAGGAGCGAGCAGACGGCGCAGGGCTGGCGCGGCCCATGTTGCTGCTCTCGTCGGGACGGTACGCAGCATAGCGGGGGCCGCCGTTGCTTGACAACGAGTTGTTGCGGCCATTCGCGTTGATGTTGTTGTAGCCAAAGTCTTGCGAACCGGACTGGCTGTTGTTCCGGCCATTCGAGTAGGAGTTGGCAGTTGGTGGCCGGTTGTCGTTGTTGTTGTTGTTGTAGCCATAGCCCGCAGGCGACCGGGCGGGTTGCGGCATCTGCGGCATCGGGCCCTGACCGGGGTACATGCCCTGGTTGCTCGAGAAGGACGAGAAACTGTCGTTGCGGCCGTTGTTGTGCATGTTGCCGTACGGCATGGAGCCGCCCGTGTTGGTGCGGTTCAGCTGACCTGGGCCTTGGCCATACGGCATCGGAGGACCACCCATCCCGCTCGGTAGACCATCGCCCATTTCCGCCAACGATGGGGCGGGCGAGGACGACCGGCCGGGTTCGGCGGCGTAGCCAAGCAGTGACGCGTGCGCCGAGAACGTGGCGGGGTTGGTCGGCGTAGGCGCAGCCATGGTGGACATGGACGCCATCGTGCCGGAACGCGTCGGAGGCATCATGGGACGCGGCTTCTGGTCAAAGGCGTTCAGCTCAAAGGTGCTGCCGTTGTTGGGGCCGGCACCACCGGCGGCGGTACCTGGCCGCGACGTGTACGGCGGCAGTGTCGCCATGGTGTCTTGGCGCTGCAGCTGCGGCATCTCCGGCAGCTTGTTGTCGTCGCCGACATTGGGAATCGTAGCGGTCAGCTCGGTCGGCGGCTGCACGCCGTTCTTGAGGGCGGCCTTGAGCTCGGCCTTTTTGCGGCGGCGCTCTTCTTCGGCAAGGGCCGTGTTGACCTTGCTCGCGACAATCTTCATGAGCCGCTTGTTAATCTTGCGCGAGCAGTAGCCCGACAGGCCGCCGTCGGAGCGCGGGATGTAGCCCCAGAGGAAGAAGAGGAAGAACAGGAAAGCCAGCAGCAGCGACAGGAACGAAAAGACCCAGATGACCAGCGTGAAGAGCATGCCGGACAAAATAACGGCCTCGCGGTAGTTGCCCTCAGCGAGCGTGCGGATCTTGTCAAAGAAGTCGAGGATGGTGTTGCCGACATTGTCGCCAGACGCAGACAGCTGCGCGTTGTAGACGGACAGCAGCGTCAGGGCGTTGACGACCTGGCGCGGGCCCGAGCACAGCAGCACGCGGATCCAGCTCTGGAAGCTAAAGTAGGTGAAGAGCGCAATGTACTCGGCGCCCTTTTTGCTCTTGGTGAGCTCGGCGAAGACGAGGAAGCGCTTCCAGCCCTGGCCCTTGCCCCAGCGCACACTCTCCAGGCGCACCGCCAGGTTGTCGAGGTAGCACTCGGCGACACTGCCGCGGCGCATGATGCGCATGGCGCGGATGTGCTCGTAGGCGAGGTTGATGACGGACAAGATGATGCAGATGGAAAAGATCCACTTGGAGACGTCGAACGAGATGAGCTGAGTAGGCGCGATTTCGGACGACCAGCGGTCGAAGACGAGCAGGTTGACGGCGGTGAAGGTATCGACGGCATAGACGGCGATGGACAGGCCGAGCGAGAAGTAGAGGTAGGTGTAGGCGAGCGGAGTGAAGCAGGAGGTCGACTTGAAGTCGTTGAGGCCGATGTAGTCCCATTTCTGCTCGGGGCGGACATCGCCCTTGTGGCCGTGGCTCAAGAAACCCATTATGAAGGATGTGAAGGGGTTTGGTTTGTGGTGAGGTAGGTGGTGGATGATGTAGCTGTTGCTGTTATATCGCAAGCATGCCGGATGGTCGATGTCGATGTAATTGGGTTGTGATGATCGTGTATACTCGGAGAAATGACTGACAGAATCGGGCTCGTCTCAACACAGTTGAACGGTCGGATTGAAGATGGACGGCGGGAGGCTGAAAACGAAAAGATGGGTATCCAAAAGAGGGAAATCGAAAGAGAAAGGACCGAGAAGAAACACAGTTTCTGTCGAAAAAATAAATGCTGAAAAATACCTACTGTCGAAGCCAAGTCGATGTCGTTGTCGAAGAAGAAGAGAAACTCGGGCCCGCCGTCAAACAATTACACCAAAAAGGAAACACAAGAAAAAGGAAATAGAGAGGAGGGAGCGCAAAAGGAGAGAGTCCTTTCTTTCGTCTTTGAGAAAGTCGTCTCAAGACAAGACGATTTTCAAAGACAAAGAGGTCGTTCACACAACGAAGCAATTCGAAGGTCGAAGCGACGATGCGTGAAGAGATGAAAGGAGGAAAGAGAAAAGGGAGGAAAGCGAGAACGAGATAGAGGAGAGGGGTGGAGGGAAGAGAATAGGGAGGAGGGAATAGGGAATAGAGGGCACAGAGAGTGAACAAGAGAGAGAGAGAGGCCCCGAACAGGCCTATGGTGAACAGGGGGGAGACGCAGAAACGCCAAGGAGTGAGCCGGGTGCAGGACGACGCCAGACCCTCGTCAGTGTCAGAGGATGAGGAGGGAGGAAAGAGAAGAACAAGAGGAAGAGGGAGCGCAAACGACCAGCATTCGCAGTCCGTGGTCCAGGGCAGTGAGTGGCAGGGCGATCAACAGTGGACCGCTGGTCTGGTCTGAAGCTGGAAGCCCGGTCAAAGAGCGAAATGCAGAAATGCAAACGCGGATGCAAACGCGGGTGCAATGCGAACGCAAATGCGAGATGGGCAAGGAACGTGGGCCGTCCACGCAATGGCCAACAAAACAGCGAACGTGGAGGTGCTCTTGCTTTTTGCTTTGATAAGAATAGACGGTTTTGCGGGCTGTCGGACGAGGATGTGCAGTGGATCGCGGTGGCGGGCGTGTGATCGACAGAAGGGAGGAGGGAGGAAAATAACAGAAGAGGGGACAGGAAGGGAAGAGAGACTGGCGTTGAGGCAAAGCGAGTTTTCGTTGACGCGAGAGTGTGCAAAATAAAATAACAATAAAAATGCAGACGACGAGGCAATGCCGTTCTTAAGAGAAAGGCCTTATGAGTGTTGACGATGTTTGTTCCCTTTGTTTTCTTTCCGGAGACACAGGTACAGACAAGCGCCGGATCGGCAGGAGAAAAGAGAGTGCAGAGAAACAAAGATAACCCAGAACGAGAGACAGGACAGGCGCGAAAGAGTGTATGGCTCTCCGTGCTCGGATTTCAAGACAGCCGACGATAATAGTTCAGGAGCTGCGTGGGAAACGGAGAGAGGGACCGAAAAGGTGACAATGGGCGTCTATTGTCGAATCCGGACGAACATGGCCGCTCTCAGAGAGGCCACCGCAGTCTTGGTTGGATGTGAGACGATGAGAGGGAGGCAGATAGAAAAGAAACAGAAAAGGCAAGGGGAAAGAGAGAGACAAGACACGCCGGAAGAGCGACCAAAAGCAGAAGAACAATGGCGCAACCGACGGGGGACGACACACGATAGCAACAGACAGAAAACTGAGGAGACGACCGACAAAAGAGAGAGGACGGGGTTCAATGGCCCATTGGTCTGTCCATTGGCCTCTCCATGGTGGGTTTGAGGCAGGGGTAAGGCAGGGGTGTAAAGAGGGCGGGACACATGCAGGAACAGATCAAGATACGCAAGCACACAAGGAATTGATAGAGATACATAGCGAGGAGAGAGTATCTCCCTGGCGCCCTCCAGAAGGTCTCGTTCTGCAGCAGACAGCAAAGACATGCAGCACAACGCGGGACGTCAAAACAAGCAAAAGCAAAACGGGCAAGACAAACGGCGCGGCGACGGCCAGAAACGCCTGTCAAGACTGACAAGACTCGATGCCCAAGGCTCGCGGCCAAGGCTCAGGGTCCACGGTCCACTGTCTATGGCCCACGACGGCGCCATTTGCCATGCGGTGGCGGCGAAGGAGACGAGCGAAGTGGAAGTGGAAGAGGGCCTTGCCGCCTCTGACACCTGCCAAGATGGGCAAGTGGGGATGCGAGAAAAGAGAAAAATACAGTGAGTTGAAGAGAGAGAAAAACGAAGGACAGAAAGAGAAAAGAGGCCGGCGTCTCAATTCCTGCGGCCAGCAGCGCTGCGCGGCTCTCAGGGGTGGATTTTGGAAAGAGAGAGAGAGAAGAGAGGTTCGTCAGGGGGCCCGTAGCGTGGTCTGCAAAAGAGGGAGGGGCCCGACGCTAGTCTTGTTTGGGCCATCTGCGACTGCCCTAGACAGCCAATTCAGGCTGCTGATTGGCCAACGGCTGGTCCCTGAGAGGAAGGAAGAGGGGGCCGGGGAGTGGGCCCCAGGCGGGAGATTTGGCAGCCGCCCTTGTTGACTGGCGAGAGAGGAAAAGGGGGGGCCACACCGCGACCAGGGACGAAACAGTGTGGGTGAGCACGGCCAGGCCAGTGAGGGCCTGAGGAGGCCCAACGAGAGGAGGCACTCTATGGGAGACGCTCTACGGGGAGACATGCAGCCAGCCTACAAAAACTTGGAGAGGCCTTTGAAGCCGGCGTCGCGCCTGCCGTCTTGAAACACGCGAGGGGACAACTAAAAAAAGAGGAAGAGGAAGGAGACAACATGGGTAAAACAGACCATGCAGGCCAATGAGGAAAGAGCCAGTGTGAAGGGGGAAAGCGAATAAATAAATAAAATATAGAATAAAAAAGGGAAAAAAGAAAACATAAATCGGGCAAAACGACAGAGACGAGATATGAGTACATCAGATTCCACGCTCTCCGCCTTGGTAGTGCAACTCTTCGAGTACCTCCGTGCACAAGAGAACCCCACGGAGAAATTGCCATTGGAATCAAATGACATTGCTGTCCCCGTCCGTCAGTAGAATAAATAGGTCACGTCGCCCGGAGCAGGCCAGGCCCAACACGGACGACCACTGCGACTCTGGACAGCAGACCAAACCGCTTTTGTCGACCACGGCGGAGCACAGCAAATTGCGCCGTGTTCTTGTGTTATTGAGCTCCAGCGATCCGGGTCACAGCAGGCCGCAAGACGGTGAACACAAGGCCGTTGTAGGACAAACATCCCACGCCGCAAGGCTCAGATTCATTTTATTTTTTATTTTTCTATCGTTCGAGCTGCTTGTTCTATTTTCGTTGTGTCTACGTCGTACGGTGCGGGTCCTCTCGGTCTCTTCTTCTATTAATGCCAATTCCCCAGACCGATCGCCAAAAGGTCTCCGGTTCTACCACTTGGCAGTCTGTGTAAAGTACGACGTACTTGTACGCCACACGGTATACTTAAAGTGCATGTGCCCTCGGTTCACGCCGCCACCTGCACCTCCTGCTGCTCGCGGAGCGCCGTCTCGTAGTCGCGGATGTCCTCGGCGCGCGGCTTCGGCCAGTGGGCCTGCTCCGACGCCAGGAACCCGTGGTATACCGACGCCAGCTCCAGCTGCTCCTGCGCCGTCAGGCCCACAGCGCTGCCACTCCGCCGCTCGACGCTGTCGGCCGTCTCCTTGAGCGACGCGTTGTCGTCCTCCTCTGCACCGCTGCTCGCCGACGGGCCCACAAACTCAAACGACCGCCACTCCGTGTTCTTCCAGCCCGTGCCCCGGCCGGGGTCCACGCCCTCGTAGTCCTCCGTCAGAAAGTGCAGGAAGCCGCCGTGCGTTACCACCACCACCCGGTCGTCAGCACCAAAATCCTTGGTCAGGTCCCGCAGGATCCGCCGTGCCGACCGCGCCCGCGCCGCCAGCACCGGCAGCGCAAAAGCGTAAGGGCTGCCCGGTCCCTTGTTCGTCCACCCAATGTGCAGCCGCGACAGGTCGACCTTGTCGGCGGGGAACAGCTCCTGCTGCTGCTCGAGCGCCGCCCGCGCAGTGCCGACGTCCGAGGGCATGGCCGACACTTCTTGCAGCTCGGGCACCGCCAGCACGCGGATGCCGCGCTGCGACACGGGCGCAAACGACAGCAGCGTCGTCTGCAGCGTGCGGCGCAGCGGCGAGGCCACCAGCAGGCGCACCTTGGCGTGGTTGTCGGCGCCGTAGGCCTGCTGGAGCGTGGCACACTGCTCCTCGCCGAGCGGCGTCAGCAGCGGGTCGGGCATTCTCAGGTTGTCCGAGCACAGGTTGTGGAAGCCCTGCGCATGGCGGACGAAGTCGATGACAACCATGGTGGGGGTTTGGGGGAAGTGTGGGGTAGTATTGAATTTTTCCGGGGGACGCTGGGGCGGATGTTCGGATTGACGTCGAGGTTGTCGTCAAAAAGGTTGTCGTGAGTGCCTTTGGAGGTAATTTTCCGGCAGAGGGGGATGCGGGAAATGGTGATTGGCGATGTTGAGAAGAAAGAGGGAGAGAAGCTCGAGAAAGAACGAAGGAAAGAAATAAGAGAAAGAGGAAGGAAGCGGCCGGGACTTTGAAAAACTACGTCGTAATATGACAAAACATTCTCTTCGGGCAGGAATGACCGACATCACCGAACGCCGGCCGTAAAAACACCGCCAAGGAAGGCGAGGGAAGGTGCGAATGCATGGGCAACGAGGCACAATGGCCAAAAAGGCTCCGGACACGGCGCCGTAACGGTCGCCCACGTGCAGCTGTGAGTCAATTGCAGCGCGTCAATTGGCAGTAAAAATAGTGAACATAACGTAAAAGCAACCTGTTTGCGCCGGTCAAGGCCTAAAAAGTAAAGAAAATTCCACCGTTCAACCATGGCAGCGCGGCAAATACGAAATTGTAAGTCGCAGTTTCCCTTTTTGGGCAATCCGCCGCCACTTGCCCTGCACTTGCCGTCTTCAGCCAAACGCATCTGCACCTTCCGTGACGATGTCAACAGTTATGTCTGCAGGCGCACTCCGTAAACCGCCCCTTTTTCAAAAATGACCTCAGAAATGCAGTCCGATCTTGACTTCTTCCGACAACGGCACCATACCACATCTTGCGTTTCGATATCGGCTGCACCTGCTCGCCTAGTCTCAACCACTCCTCGTCCTTCTTCGCCTCACAACCACTCGACTCTTAGTTGTGTCGCAGGGCTGCATGCACAGCGGTGACGGCCGGCTGGCGTATCAGATACTGAGCAAGTGCTCGCTGCAACCGGGCGTTCCGGTCGTTGGTCTTGGTGGTCGAGCTCCTCTTGGTCACAGAGACAACGCCGCTTCCTTGACGGGCTGCGACCGCCCGCGGCGCCTGAATCACACTGAGCTGGTCTGATAGCACTCCCACGCATGCGGTTCCCGTGTCAGCGCGGTGGCGGGGAGCTATCGACGTCCTCGCTGCCGGCGTTTTGATCAAAGACAAGGCATCATCCTCGCCCGGCCGCACTCGCCTCCTCTGATACACGGACACGTTGACACCGCCGTCAAGGCCCTGTGCCAGCGTCTTGGGCCGGGGCTTCACGTACCCAAAGGCGACGCGCCGTGCCCGGTCCAGCAGCACCAGCTTGTGGCCCGTGGGCAGGTCCGGCGCGTCGGCGTCTTGGGCGTAGATGAGACGCACGGTGTCGAGCAGGCGGCTCACATCGCGGTTGGCGTTGGCGAGGTACCGTCCGTCGTCTCGAAAGCGGTCGCCAATGTCGTCGTCGTCGTCTGCATCGCTGTCGTCATTCCGCCCGGTGCCGCCTCTCTCGGTCCATCGTTCGAGAAACCGGCGGCTCTCCTTCTCTTCGACGGCGGCCGCCTTGGTCGCTTTCGAGGCCTGCGGCACATATGTGCACTGCAGCAGGTCGTCGAGGACAACGTCAAACGGCGGCTCTTCACTCATTGCTGTGAACTGTGAGCTGTGAGGGCAGTCGATGATAAGTTGGGGAACGTCGATTTATGAAGTTCGATGAAGATCAAAAAATATTCGCAAAGCTGAGTGATACTTTTTTTTTCTAAAAAAGGTAAGAAGAAAAACAAATAAAAAGGTAAAATATCTGTCAAATCACTTCAAGTCACTTTGAATGGTTATTTCAATAAAGAAAACGACACAGTTACTGCATTCGTCACAGAGAACTCAACAAAGAAAAGCGACCTATTTGTTGCTGCACACCAAAGGGCAGGTTGGCCCAATCCGGGTATTTTATTTTCTTTCATTCGCAAACAGCCAACAGACGACCAACAACCGGCTAACTGCCGCTTTCTCAGTCGACATTAAAGTGCCAGAAATACATCACCGCCGGTCCTTTGCTGCCGCTGCAGACGCTGATGCACCACCCATCAGCTTGCTGTACGGCGTTGCACCGGGGAAAAAGCTGGTCGGCACCGCTGGGATGGGAATACTGCTCGACAGACCCAGCGCCGTAAGATCGGCAGCCATGGTCGGCGCATTCCAGCCCGTGGGTGCCGACGCCACTGTCATCGTTGTCACGGCGTAGCTCGCCAGCGACCCTCCACCTGCCGCAGCACCCCCTTTCAAGCACACGCCCTCGCCATATGCGTTGCCACATTTGTACAGCTCGTGCGATCCCGTCTCTGTCCACACCGCAAAGTCGCTCACCCGGATCCCGTAGCAGGGCTTTGCGTCCGGGCACACAATATTGACCGGTGCACGTCGGTTGCCGTCACTGCACGAGCCGTGCCAGCCTGTGAAGTTGAGGTCGCGGAACAAAACGCCGTCGCCCGCGGCTTTCTTGAGCTGCGACCAGTTGGCATCAATGTCGAGCGTGTAAGCGTTGTGGCGTCCGACAAAGTTGCTGAACGAGCAGTCGCGCACAGTGCCACCGCCGCCATTGGACTTGATCATGAACATCTGGTTGCAGTTGGCCGAGTAGACCTTGTCGAAGCGGATGTCATGAATGTCTGCAGGGCATTCGCCGTCAGTGTCAACCAAGATACAGATCCAGTATACGGACAGTCCCACTCACCAATCGCGCTTCCACCGAGGCTGCCCATGGCGCATCCTGGACTTTGTTAGCGTCCACAGCGATATACATCGACCAGCAGGCAACATTCAGACTCACCGCCCGACCAGTTGCAGTAGATGTTCTCAATGAGCATGTACTGCGACGGGTCCTTGATCGTCACGCACTCGTCACGGTTCGACACCTCAATGTCGTGAAGCCACATGTTGGCCCCGGACACGTCGATGCCGTCCAGTCCGCCCTTGTTGCCGCCCCGGATGATCACGTTGTACACCTCGCCGTTGGTCACCGTGTCCAAGAATAAGTGGAACAGCGGCGAGTCCACCAGCGCAATGTCGTGGATCGAAAAGTCCTGCATGTGGGCCAGCCGCAAGATCCGGCAGCCGTTCTTGTTGTCCTTGTGGTACTCGAACCCATTGCCCTGGATGGCGCCCTGCGACGTGCTGCTGTAGATCTCGACGTCCTTGGCCTTTTCAATGAAGATCATGTTCCCGCCGGCGGTGCCCGTCCGGTAGATGATACCGTCTAGCTGCAGCGCCCACCCCTGCCCGCCGCTGAGGCTCACCCACGTCGACATGCCGTACTCGCCGGGCGGTACATAGATCGTGCCACCCGTCTTGCAGGCCGCAAAGGCCGCGACAAGAGCGGGGCCAATGTCGGACGATTTGCTGGCCGTGGCGCCGTGGTCGAGCACGCTGCACACTTTGGCTGCCCGTTTGGCGGCTGTTGACGTCGTTGGACCGACACGGCCCTGCAGCTGGGCCTGGACGGCATGGGGTGCGATGGAGAGATGGAGAGCGAGTACCAGCGTGAAAGTAATGGCCACTCTGGCCGGCGACCAGCGAGGCATGTTGGAAAACAGCATTTGCATCCTTGCTTGCGATGTATGTACTAACAAAAATCAAACTGCTAACTGTCATAAAAACGAAGGCAAAAAACAAACTCCACGATGATATCGCCTACTGCATCTCGTCGACGATTACGAGTCAGTCGTCAGTCAAGTACATATAGAGTTCAACCAACCAATGCGGAGCCATTGTCTACGCTTGCTCATGTTCCGAGCCGCGTCCACGTCCTACCTTTGGAAGACTTCAGACACAGCGAAGCTAAGCCAATTAAACTTTGTTTCTACTATATGGCATACTATAGGGATCCTTCTGACTTGGGTTTGGGAGGTGTATGTCACTCCTATAGCCGGGGAAGAGGGCGACACTGTAATATTGTGTGTGGGCTTTTCCCGGCAGAAGCGACGCTCGGGACGACGAGCCGTTTATAAGGTTTGACAAGACAAGGGAGCCGAAAAAACACTTTAGAGAAACTTTTACAACTTCGAAGCGACGTTCGACGTGGAACAAGATATCGATGAAAAACGTATTGTATTTGGACTGGGGTATGTGTAAAGGAGTTTGGTGAGTACATGAGAGAGAGAGAGACAAATGAGACAAGACAAAGGAAACTGGAAACGACTACCATTACAGAACAAGGAGGAAGGGAATGGCAAAAAATGCAAGACAAAAACGGGGTGCGACAATGCAGAAAATAAGCAAAACATAAAAGAGAGCCAAGAGAGCCTCATTGCAGCGTCGGCCCGTCTTTTTAAGGAACCCCATCCTCTCCCGCCACATCACTCCCCTCACAACTCAATCAAGGCCTCCTCAACCACGGGCTGCTGTGGCATGTGCTGCGGCGCGGACGGGAAGCTCTCCTGCGGGCCAAAGTTGTTGTAACCGCTGTTGGGCACCTGCGGCCAGGACGCCTGTGGCGGCTGCTGCTGTTGCTGCTGATGGAGAGCCTGGGGCGGGCCGGAGGTAAACTGCTGCGGCACCTGCTGGTGCTGCGATGCCGGGTGGGACCAGTACGGCGCGGCGGGAGCCTGGGGTTGGGGCGGCTGTAGCTGCTGCTGCGGCGGCGGTGGCTGTTGTTGTTGTTGTTGCGAAGGTGGCTGCTGCTGGACTGGGGCCGAAGCGGTGGTGGCTGGCGTCTGGGGGACCGAGGCCTGGTACACCGACGGCTGACGCAGGGTCGGGTAGGGCGATGTGGCGCCGGGATCCGACGGCACGCTCGCCGGCCCGGTCTGCTGCGGCTGCAATGGCTGGGACGATTGGGCCTGCTGCTGCTGTGGGGGGATCTGGCCAGGCGCGGCGTTGGCGTTGCTAAAGTAGTACGAGGCATTCGGGTCGGCGGAGGGAGTCGAGGCAAGCGGGTCGGGAGGGGCGCTCGGTGCGCCGGGGACCGAGGGGTCGTTGCTCAGGTATCCTGGTGGTGGCTGGGGCTGCTGCTGCGGCGGCGGCTGCTGCTGGGCCTGGGGGTAGCCTGGCGGCACCTGGCCGGGCGCGACCGAGTTCCGCCAGCTGTCGGATCTCTGCGGCTGTCCAGGGTACGGGTTGGCGGCCCCGCTATACTGCGGCTGGAGGGGCTGTGGGCCACCGTAGCCGCCGGGTTGGGCCATCTGTCGTGCGTAATCGGGTATCGGAGCGGCTTCGCCTGTGTAGAAGTTCTCGGCAGGACCACCAGCACCCATTGGCGGCGCCGAGGACTGCAGCGAAGGGTAGGGCATGGAAGGTTGTTGCTGACGCGGCGCGGGCACGTTGTAGCCGCCAAAGCTGTGCTGGTTGTAGGCCTTGGAGAGGCGCTCCTCGAGCATGCGGTCGTAGTACCGTACGACTGTCGACAGCTTCGCGTGGAGGTCCAGGAGCGTGTCGTGCTTGCTCATCGTCTCGCCGTATGTCCGCGCCAGCTTGGGCCGCAGGGCGCCGATGCTGTCGTAGAGCTCCTGGATCTGGGGCTCGCGCAGAATCGTGCCGGGTGGTTGCGTCTGCAGGCGGTCGACGAGCGTGGAGAACAGGTTGATGTTCTCGGCCTCGACGGGCGTCAGCTCGTAGTCGTTCTTGGGCAGGACAAAGGGCGCCGACGACGGTGCGCTGCCATTGCTGCCGTTCTCCGTCTGCTGCCGGAAGGCCGCCGCATGCTTCTTCTTCTGTTCCTCCATGTCTGCGAGCGATGCCGCGATCGCCGCCTTCAGGTCCTCGTCCTCTTCTTCTGCCGAGCTGGCCGAGGTGGTTGGCTGGGCTGTTGTCGTCGTTGCGGCCACTGTGGTCGTCGTTGCTTTTGGCACAGCCCCGTATGGCGAGGAGGCGGACTTGCCGTTGGTCGCCTTGGGGGCGCTGTTGTAGCTGTTGGTGTTGTTGCTGCTGGCCGTCGGCTGGCTTGTAAAGGCCCGCGAGTGGCTCTGGACCTCTTCCAAGCTCATGGCCAGGGCCCGCTTCAGATCCTCGTCGAAGCTGTCCTCAACCCGGGCGTCGCGCGGCTGCATCGGCGCCTGCGTCTTGGGTTGGTGCGGCGTGAAGCCGGCCGTGATGCCTGCATTGCCGCCACCACCGCCGCTGCCGCCGGAGTTCGCCTTGTCGGTCAGTTTCGCGTAGCAGCCGTCGTCGACACGCACGGGCTGCAGGATGCCGAGGTGTGGCAGCGGCAGCGACTTGGTCGAGCACTGCTGGTCGAAGCAGTTGCCGCAGTTGCGGCAGTGGTGCTTGCGGTTCGTAAAGGTAAAGGGGGTGCGGCAGCGCATGCAGACATCCGAGTCCACCCACTCGGGCGGCGCGCTGCTGTCAATCATGCTGCTAGCCACCGTCGTGCGCGGCGGGAACTGGAAGCCCTCGCGCTGCAGCGTCTTGTAGACCTCGCCGATGTAGCCGAGCTCGTGGCGGCCCTCGGTGGCCGATGCCCAGGACTGGATGAGCTCGAGGATCTTGTTGCGGACCTCCTGGTTGACCGCAGCGGGCCCGGCAGCCTTGAGAAGCGATGTCAGGTTGTCCATAAACTCGCGCGACGCGATCTCGGTGAGGAAGTGCGTGCCGCCATTCTTGACGCAGGTGTCTGTGAGCTGCGGGGCAGAGAAACGGGTTAGACGTGCGGACGTAGATATGATGGGCAGAACACGGAGAAAGAAGCACGCGAAGTGAAGGACAGGCGCCATACATTCAGACAGCTGAGCTGTGTATTCGGGTTCTTGTTGTCGATGCGCTTCTTCAGCGAGCGCATGGCCTCCTTGGGCTGCACCGTCTTGGACCGGATGATGTCGGAGATCTCGAGATTGAGGGCAATGTCCTCACTGTGGAAGGACGCGGTCAGCATATAGGGATTCGTTTGCAAAGGAGGCAGATGGGAGGCGAGAGCAAAATGAAGAGGAGGGGGCTGGAAACTGGACAATGACGTACAGGCTGCTGCTGGTCGCCTTCTCGATCTGCTCGTCCAGGGCCGTGTTGGCCCCCGAAGACCACCAGGACATCATCGTGACGCCGGAAAGGGAGAATGCCGTGCGTATGAGACTGTGGCACCGATCGATGCGCGGGGGTTGTGCGTCGCAATTGACCGAGGCCGACCGCAGGTGAAGCTATTCGCAGATCGGCGTGGCTTGCGTAGGTCGGCAGATGGCCCGTTTCGCGCGACGTGCAAGAACGAGTGTCGCGGATGTAAAGTGTGATGTCGATGGAGTGAAGCCAGCGACCGGTCGCGAGATGGGCAGAAGGCTGGGATGACGTTGAAAGGTGAGGTGTAGAGAGTGAAGTTGGACGTTTTGGTGATGGCAGATTCCAAATTGGCAGTTGCTTGTTGCTTGCCACCCGCTCCAACGTGCCTGCCTTAGCTATTGCGGTATCGAGTCTGCCTGCGGAGTGGATGCTGGCTGCTCGGCCTCCCCTAGCGCCTGCCGTTGCCAGCAGCACAAGATAAGCTCTGTGATTGGCCAGAGCTTGGCTGGGCCCCCAAATCTCGCTGCCTGGGCCTTAGAGCCCAGAGGGGGCGGCGTTTGACCCGCTGGAATGACGACGCCGTGGCGTTCCTGGCAGCCAGACCTTCATTATGCGCTGGAAACACCCGGCCTTCGGGCGGCGGCGGGCGCTGTATTGGTGCTGGCGGGCTTTGGTGGGCGCCCTGTGACAGGCGACGTCAGCGCCGGTCGGCACGCTTAGGTGCATCTACAGGCCCTTTGCCAAATGACACCCGCTATTATGGCCCAAAGCGAGTAACGTGGCGGCCGTTCCTTCCTCCCCAAACACCTCCCCGCCTTCTATGTCTGGGGCGGCAGGAGGTCGCATTAGCACGCACGACGCACGCTGGCTCGCTCCTTCCTTTAGTTGGAATCTCTCTCCAACAGCATCGACCGTCGACAGACATCACCACACGCAACAGCGGCAAAACTGCCCTCTTCTCCAGACAACACCACACTCGCTCATTCAGCGCTGCGACGCACACACGACATCCTCCCAATACATCCCAGGACAGCAGCGACCTTTAGAGGACACGGACACTTGTGCATCCACCCCGTGACGCCACCGGAAGACGTCCTCACTGTGACTGTGCCAAGCTTCCTTTCCCGGCTCTTTCGTCCTTTGACTTTCGAGCGATCGAATCGCTTCCACCGCCGCTCGCCTTCTCGACTACGATATGCACCTGTCGTAAGACGACGACGCACAGGCATTCCCTCCACGCCCCCGACCTCGCCTTATCCGTCGTATCCGTCCAGACAGCGCAACGAGGAAGGGTCCCGGCCAACAGTACCCACCACCTCGTCCGCCTCGACGACGGTGGTGCAGAGAACGACATCATCGGCCACCGACAAACACACGAGATACCTACGCCGTACACCTCCCCCACAATGACGAACGGCTACGGACCCAGCCTGGCGGCCGCGAATGGCACAGGCGCAAATGGGCCGTCGACGGGCAAGATCCACAACTACATGCACTTTGACGACATCAAACATGCCACGCTGGGCGTCGACTCGGTCACGCCCGTGGAGACGGTGCTGGGGTACGCCGAGTCGTGCATCAAGCAGGCCGACTTCATGAAGGACTTTGGCCGCCTGGACATGGCGCTCAAGGAGTACATCCTGGCCAGCATCGCCCTGCTCGAAGTGCTGCCAAGCAACAGCGCCTGGATGTCCGTTATGACCGACCAGAAGGGCGCGCGCACGCGCTACAATGCGCTCATGGCCCGCATCAGTGCAAGCAGCGCCGCATACGAGGTGATCAAGGCCCAGGTCAAGGAGGACAATGCGCGGTCGGGCGTTCACCCAAAATCCGCAGCACCCCAGGTTCAGCAAAACGGCCAGGCCAACGAGCACGGTCGCACCACAAACGGCCACCGCGCGACGGACTCGCTCGGACTGCTCAACGGCGACGGGCCAGCGCCGCCTAGACCCGGCGGACCACCCCCGGCAGCGCTGACTGCGACCCCGAAAGCAAAGCCCGCGATCCACCCGAAGCCGCAGGCTCTCCACGGCAACGCAATCAAGCCGGCCAAACCGGCTGCCGGTGGTGCCAATGGAGGCAGCAAGACGGCCCAAGAACTGGCCGAGCGGTTTGCCAACCTGCGGACCGCGAGCTCGCCGACCAAAGAACCCGTGCAAGATCCCCGGATACGCACGCAGCCCATCAACCACCCGAGCTTTCAGCACCTCCAGAAGCTGCAGACACAGCAGTCGCCAACCCCGTCCCCATCCCAAAGCCAGTCCTCGCTCCAATCTCTGCCCCAGTCTCAGTCCCTACCCCAACTACAAACGCAGAACCAGAACCAGCAGAACATCTACAACCAGTTCCAGAACTTCCAGCTCCCTATGAAAGGCTTTGAACCGCTGCCGGCAGCCATCAACCGGTCCAACAACCCAACCATGATGCACGCACTGCCCGACTTGCCAAAACTCCCAGACGCCATCTACAGCCCGGCCCGCGGTAGCGTGTCTAGCCAGGCCACTCAAATGCCCGTCACAACACCCCGGGGCACCGCCACACCCCGTAACGGCATGTACAGCAGGACGAACTCGCTCTCGTCGTTCTCGGGGACAGGCACGGGCAAGACGGCGGCCTCCCAGACCACGACGGAAGACTACTTCTCATCTCCCTACAACCACTCACGGCAGTCCTCACGGCCCAGCCAGGACTCTGCCGGGTCCAGAAAGCCGCGAATCACGATTCCCGACGGCGACACGATCGATGCGGAGGACCTGCTCAAGCTTATTCAGGCCGGCGCCAAGGATGTCCAACTGCTGCTGGTGGACATTCGCAGCCGCGAAGAGTTTGACGAGGGCCACATCATGTCGCAGGCAACCATTTGCGTCGAGTCCGACGTGCTACAGCGAGAGGACATTTCTGCTAGTCAGATCGCTGACAGCATGGTGCTGGCGCCGGTCACGGAGAAGCGGCAATTTGACAGGCGCAGCGACGCCGATCTGGTCGTCTTTTACGACGACGACTCGGAATCCATCCGCCGCAACGGCAAGGCATCGTCGAACGTCGACCGGGCCACCTCAGGCTTCTACGACGCCCTGGCCTACTACGACTACCAGCCCGACAGCGACAGCAATGGACGGCCAAAACTGCTCAAAGGCGGCATCGAGGCCTGGATCTCTCTGATGGGGCCCAATTCTTTGCAGACGTCCTCGACCTCGGCCGAAACAGCTGGCGTAGCCAGTCGAGCAGCCGCACTACGAGCTGCCAGGGCGGCCCAACGGCCGAGGCAGAACACGTTCACACGACCGCAGTCCAAGTACATGGCCAAGCCGATCCAAGATGCGGACGAGGCCAAACGCTGGGAGGAGAGCCTGAAAGACATGGACAAATCGGCAGGCCTTGTCCGGACGACCGACGACTTCTTGCGGCGGTTCCCACCTGTTTCGGCCATCCAAGAGTCCATGACGACGCCCACTGCGACGCAGGACGACAGCGAGATCGGCTTCCACACCCCGGCGGCAACCGATTCGTCGTTCACCATCACGGCGCTGCACGACCGCCCGTCGTCGCGTGCCACAGTCGGGGCCGATTTCGAACGGAAAGGCGCCCCGGCCCAGTCGTCGCCGGCTGCCGCGGCCGCCGCTGCTGCTGCGTCGTTGTACTCCACCCTGCCTGCGCCACCTACGCGCCCTCCACCCACCGTACCCCGGCAGACGCATAACGATGTGGCAGAGGCCGACGACGAGGACCACTACATGCGCACAAAGCTTGCCAAGGCTGGCGTGACGGGCGGCGGGCGCATCCGGCGCCAAAAGGTCGGTCTCTACAACCCAGACAACTGGTGCTACGGCAACAGCTCGTTCCAGTCCATGTTTGCGTCAGGCACTTTCGCCGAGGAGCTCACGACTGGCGAGTGGCTGAGCCACTGGAAGGTGCCCATGAAGACCGAGGAAAAGATCAGCCACCCGCAGCTGCTGGCCAAGATCCTCGCCAACTCGTTCCACTGGATGCAGTACGGCAAATTTGAGGCCATGAAAGCCAAGACACTGATGGTATGCACACTTTGTTCTCTCTCGTTATTTTTCTCATTTCTTTGCTTCCGTATTTTACACATACTAACCCAAGTCTAGGACTACTGCTACCACATTCACTCGCGCGATTTCGACGGCAGCATCAAGACAGACCGGAGCATGATCTTTGGCGGCCCCTACCAGCAGGACGCACAAGAGTTCATCTCGTTCCTGCTTGAGAACCTGCACGATGAGACGAACCGGCTGCGCGACCACACAGGAGAGGTGCGGCAGCCCCCGCTCGGCCCGCGCAGCACAGCCTTGGGCAATGCGCTGCTGTACTGGAACGAGTACCGCAAATACAACGACAGCCTGGTCGACAAGTACTGGCGCGGTGTCGAGGTCACAGACCGCCGTTGCCGCAGCTGCGGCCACCCGTCGCTGACGTATGAGCACTTTGACGCCATCCATCTGCCCATCCCGCCCAATGCCGCCTCCACCGCAACCACCATGGCCGACCTGCTCGCCCAGTACTGCAGCGCCGATCTTCTCGACGAGTACAAGTGCGACCAGTGCCGGCGCATCGACACCACCGAGAAGCGCGTGCGCCTCGTGCGTCTGCCCGACCTGCTGTGCGTCTCGTTCCGCCGCTTCCAGGGCAACGAGCACTACGGCTTCCGCAAGAACAACACGGCCGTCGTGTTCCCGATCAACGGCCTGGACATGACGCCGTACACGATGCAGGGGATCACGACGCCCGAGGACCAGGCGGCTGACGGCATTTTCGTGGACGACTCGAGCCGCACAGAGCAGCAGTTCCGGGCGCCCTTTATCTACGACTGCTACGCCGTGATCGTGCACAGCGGCACGCTCAAGTCGGGCCACTACCGCTCGTTTATCAAGGACGAGGGCGCCGCCGACACGAACCAGTGGCACCACTTTGACGACGCGCGCATCGAGCCGGTCATCATTGGCAGCAACGACAGCCGCGACATGGCACGGCGGCTGTACCGGGACAACCAGAGCAATGGTGCGAGCGCCTACATGGTGTTTTACAAGAGGAGGACGTAGGGCGGGGACCATGATGTTGTTGTTGTTTTTTTGTTGTTTTTTGCATATGCTTCACGCTTCTGTTCCTTTTCTTTCTTTTTTTTCTTTTTCTCCTTCTTCTCCATATACTTTGCAACCCTCACGATACCATGAGCGAAATGAAGCGAGAGTCTTTTTCATATAATCTATTTTGGGTTTCTCTACTTTTTCTGCCTGCTATTGCAATTTCTGTCGCTCTGCTACGTAAGCTTTTGTTTGCTTCTTAATTCTGGAAATAGCATTGCATAGCCACTTTATCAACGGACATAGTTTTCTGACTTGATTGACCTCATAAAGGGTCTGATAATTTGCCTAATAAAACACGAGAAGGAAAAGAGAGGAAAAGAGACGTTTTGAGCGAAATAAGATATTACATCGATAAGCAAAGCAACGACGAGAAAATCACAATGAAAAAAAAAGAGACGTAGCAATACCAGTCCGATTCTGGTGACCCAAAGCTCGCCATTTTCGTTCGTTCTGCACACATCCCTACCCGCTTACTTCCCAGAGAAGGCCTTCTTGATCTCGTCCTTGTATGTGTCCTTGATCTTGCGCCGGTTCACCTTTTGCGTGGCAGTGACAAGCCCGTTGGCGGGCGTCCATTCTTCGTCGACCAGCGCCACGCCCTGCACCATCTCGATCGGCGTCAGGCCGGCCACCTTGCCCACGCCCAGCAGCTCCTTGAGCACCAGGCCGCGCACCTTGGGGTTGTGGTGCAGCGCCGTTGCGCTCTCGCCCTCGCCGACGGTGATGCCGTTCTTCTTGGCCAGCGCCTCGAGCCCCTTTTCGTTGACGCAGATAACGGCCACAGGCCGCGCGTGCTCCGAGTCACCGTAGACCATAATGTTGTGGACGGTCGTCGCGCCGCGGTAGATGGCCTCGAGCTTCTCGAGCGCAATGTACTCGCCACCCTGCATCTTGATAAGGTTCTTGAGGCGGTCGACGACACGCAGGTGGCCGTGGCGGTCAAAGGCGCCAATGTCGCCCGTGCGGAACCAGCCGTCCGCCGTGATGGCCTTGGCGGTCTCCTCGGGGTCGTTGAAGTACTCGGTGGCGACGGGCTTGCCGCGAATCCAGACCTCGCCGTGCGGGTCTTCGCCGCTCTCGGGGGCTGGGTTGGCGTCGTAGCCCAGCTCAGGCTGGCTGACGAGCTTGATCTCGACGGCGCCCGGCACGCTGCCAATGGCGGTCTCGGTCCACTGCAGCGGCGAGCCCAGGCCGCCGTTGCCGCAGGTCTCCGTGAGGCCGTAGCCGCCAATCATTGGGGCAACGACCAGTGACAGGAACTGCTTGGTATCACTGGCGATGCCGCTTGCACCGTTGACAATGAGCCGCAAGTTGCCGCCGGTGGACGTGCGCACGCTTCCAAAGACAATGTTGTCGATCTTGTCGACAAAGGTAGCAATGGGTCCAAACAGCAGGCCGGTCTGCATGAGAGCCTTCTTGAAGGCCAGGTGGCCCCAGAACAGGGACCTGGCGATCAAGCTGGCCTTGTCGACGCCTGTAGCCACACCTTTGCGAACCGTCTCCCACACTTGCGGCACACCCACCAGGATCGTAGGGTGGAACGCCCGCAGGTCACCCTTGCAGCCCTTCTTCATGGACGTGTCGGTGAGGGTGCGTGCGGAGCCATAGCCGAGGGTGGCGCCGACGAAGAAGACGAGGTTCTCCAGCACCAGCTCAAAGATATGAGCAAGCGGCAGGTAGCCCAGCACGCGCTCACGATGCGAGACAGACTCTTCAACGACTGAGTAGAGACCAGCAACAGCAGCCACAAAGCCGGCGTGGGTCACAGGCACACCCTTGGGCAGGCCCGTGCTGCCCGACGTGTACATGATGCAAAACGGATCGTCGGGCGAGGGGACATCTGGGGCCAAGGCCGGCTTGCCCTCCGCATCGGTGCCGAGTTCAGCAAGCTCGTCAAAGCTCAGCACGCGGACCTTGGGGTGCTTTGCGCGGAAGGCATCAATCTGCTCAGGGGGCACGGGCTGGTGGCTGAGGTTGTTGTAGATGACGTAGCGGACGGTCTCGGCCGCTGCCTCGAGCGGGCCCGACGCCGTGTAGAGCAGGTGGGGGTCGACGAACATGGCGACGGCGCCGGTCTGGGTCAGCGAGTGCTGCACGCCCGACTCGCCCAGCGAGTCGTAAGCGGTCACGATGGTCAGCGACTGCGAGGCGCAGGCGTGCGCCAGGGTCATCCACTGAGGGCTCGTGGAGGCAAAGATGTGCAGCTTGTCCAGACGGTTGAGGCCAAGACGGCGCAGACCACTTCCCACCTTCAGAAGTTGCTGGTAGTAGTCGCCGTAGGTCTGGTAGGAGTAGTCGGACAGCTCGAAAAAGGCCCACTCCTTGTCGACCTGGCGGAGCTCGCCATCGACAACCTTGGGGACCTTCTTGATCTCCTTGTGAATGTCGATGAAGCTGCGGCTGCCAATGGCAGGCTCGTTTGTGTACTTGTTGGCCGAGCGGCGGATGAGAGAGAAGACGGTGTCGGCGTCGGGTGCTGGACGCTCGATGAGACCGTCGCGCGCCTTGGGATGCCGGCGGGGGATCGTCTCGCCCGGGACAGGCTGCGCGCCGGGCACCTCGACGGTGTATGGCGGCTTTTGGATCGCGAAGAGGGGGAAGGAGCCCGTGGTGTGCGCCATCGTGAGAGGATAGCGCCTGCGTGGCAGGCGGTGTTCGAGGAGGGGGGGAAGACGAAAAGGAGGAGGCACGCGACCGTGAGGAGCAAGTGAGCGGGAGTGCACAAAACGGCGCTCAGAGCTCAATCGGAGTCGGTAGTGTTCGAGACAAGTCGAGCGCGGGTTGCGTGTTCGAAGAGGAGTGTTCAGGAGAGGATTGTCGGGAGAGAGCGCGTAAGAAGTATGGACGTGTGTATACTGAAGCAGGGTGACGACATCCGAGGCACGGCCTGCAACGTAGGTCGAACTGAGCACTCGTCTGAAAACGCCAAAGTTGGGTCAAAGGGGGTTCTCTGGTTCGCTAGCTTTGGTGTCTAGCTCCCGCCTGGCGATCAAGTATGCTCTGCAGGTGGGGGAAGCGCTAGACCCAACAAATAGACAGTGGCGTTGGCGCCTAGAGTGTGTTGGGCTAGATTGGTGAGTACAGACTCGTTTGGCGATGGAGTCGAACCTCGCGGATGTTGGTCTTTCCTAGATCCTGTTTTCAGGTTGGTACGTAGGCGAAAACCGTTGGGCGAGTCAGGGAAAGTGCATGAGAAAAGACAGATCGAGGACAGACGAAATATGCGTACTCAAAAAGTACTGGACTCCGAAAGCACTGCCGCGTGTGTGGTGTCTTGCGTCGTCTGACAGGCGGGAAGGCAGGGATCGTGTGCCTCTGATGTTTCTCCTTCCTGACTCTGTCGTTGTCGTCTTCCTTTTGCCACCCTCCTTGTCCTTGTTTCTGCGGGCAATTCTGCGGCAGTCCTGCAGCACAACTGGTCGACCACAAACGCTCCTCTTTGGGCAGAACCAGCCTGTTTTCCCTTTCTTTGTCTGCGAGACGCACCACTTAATATAAAGCACAACTGTGGTGGTCTGGCCCGTCGCCAAGCTGCTTGGTAGACGTTGACAAGAAGCGACACTGGTGGCTTGTCGAGCTTGTGTCGTTCCCGTTGTGATTGATCCCGGGCCTCGGCTTGTCGCCGTTAAATCTCTGCCTCTGTTGTTAATCCTCTTTACTTTACAAGTACAGAGCTCATTGTGCAAACGACAAGGCGCAAGAATGTGACAATGCTGGAGAAAGTGAAGTGACCGTCAAAGATAGCGAACATGACAGCACGTTACCTTCCGTGCCTTGGCGAGGCCGACGCAGAGTTTTTTTCGTTCTCGGTCTACTCTCTTTTTGCTCTCTTTTTCGGGCTCAATTGGTCCTCGTCTTGGCAACGCCGAGGCTCGTCTTTTGTCTTTGCCGTTTTCAGATGGTTATCTGCACGCTTTTTGCTGCTACGGGGCGCAAAACTTGGGGTTCCGAGGCTCCATTTCTGGGGAGGGGGCTTGCTCAGTTCTCTGGGGCGTTGTATTCGGGGTAGGACGCGGCCCTAGCAGCTGAAGGTGGTGGGTATTGAAGACGGAGAAGTGGAAGTATTCGAATGAAGAAATAAAGGCCGAGCAGAAAGGGGGAATGGTAAAGGACTGGCGATGTTGCATGGAAGAAAGCGAAAAGGGGCAGAACACGAGAAATGCGAGAACGAAGAAGGAGTAGCGAGAGAGCAAACAGGAAGGAGCCATGGCACTCCTCAACATCACCATACCTCCTGCCGCCATGAGCGAGGAAGGGACGAGCATGTCATGCAGCGCAAAACTAAAATCCAAATCTGTAATCGGCAGGCGCAACCGGTTGTGAACGGACAGAAGCAAAGCATGTGGGATCGTGTTCAGCAAGCGCGCTGCTGATACCGTGATCGCTAGCATCTGGCCCAGTATCCGCAAGCATGCCCATATGCTAAAAATATATGTTCCATTCGAATGCACTTTTGTGTTCCTGCATCCTAGCTGGTCTAAGGACCCCGTTCGAGTAAACTTGAAGGCGTTTTGGCTAGTCTCTCGGGAGTATTTGTGTATTTATCAGTCTGCAGCGCCTTGCAGTATCCGCGTTCCGATATGACTTGCATCGACCCCTGGCTCACTTGTGGCACTTCTCTTTTCTCTAGTCTTGCATCTGAATAAGACTATCATAACACGACGTGTTGCTTCTTCTAAATCTCCCATTGTGAGTGTCAACATTTCGGGCACAAATACACGTGATGGCCAGATGGGTTATGGCTCGGTGATGGAACTAGCAGCCATGGCAGGGGCAGGGGGAAGGAGCAGTCTGACAAGAGCTTGATTCCCAATTTGGAACTATTTAGTACTCACATGACAAAGCACTTTCCTCCGCCGACCACCCGCGCCTTCTTTGCCGTCAGCCATGCAACTTCACTCCTTCCACCTAACTTCTTACCAGTAGATTCTTGACAGTCGGTCTCAAACAACAATTCAAGCTCAATTTTACGTTTACCTTGGCATTGACCATGGATACAGACACAGTCCTCGCGGTCGCCAAGACACCCAGCCTGTATTTCTGTCCAGTCTGCGGCAAACCGTCTACTCAAGGTACGTTATGATACTTCGATCCGCCCTGGTTCTTGCAGGCCACTGACAACCCCCAGAAACGTCATTCACGCGCCATGTGCAGTATTGCCGGCGGCGGGCAGCCACCAAACGGACGTCGCGGCCGCGGGCGTGTCGGCACTGCCGTTCGACCAAGAGCAAATGCGACGCGCAGTCGCCATGCAGCCGGTGCACGAGCAAGCACAAGGAGTGCATTTACGATAAGCCGTGGCCCGTGGCAGATGCTGCGGGTGAATCGACGACAGTAAAGGCAACCGAACCTGCTCAAGCGGCAGGGGGGGAAGGCCAACAAGTTGCGCGCGGTGCAGATGCTGGAGCGTCGAGCGCGTCCAGTTCCAGTGCCAGTTCCGATGCGGCTGCTGGCTCAAGCTCCAACAGTCCTGCAGTCAGCGATGAGGCCAGCCTCAGTGGGCAGTCTGGTGGGCAAGCAGGTCAAGAGGCCTGCTGTCCCGATCTGTCATGCGCTCCGCCTTTCACATCTGCGGACAATGGCACCAGTACGATGGCACTGGCCGTCCCGACGCCGACCTCTCTTTCAACGACTCTTCCAACAACTCTTTCGGCTACAGCCACAACAACTACGCCAATGGTTCTTGAATCCTTTAACAGTGGACCTAGCGGCGTCCCCAACTTTTCACTTTCGCAGGGCATGAGCATGTATGGACTCAACAGCTTCAACCACTTTGGAGCCCCCGGCATGGGATCGACGTCAATGGGACTGACGATGGCGCAGCCGTCGTCTTTTTCGACAGTGCATATGCCTTCACCCTTGTCGCTACACCTACCATATGCAGCGCCCCCGGACCCCATCATGGAATTCTCAGACGGCCTACGAGATTCAGCCGCCTCCGCCGACCTTCGCCGTCTCATCACGTCCATGGTACGCACGTTCCCGCGCATGATGACAAGGCCCGGAATCATGCCGCCGTTTATCCACCGCATCGGGTGCGGCCTGCACTACGCAAACGTGGATGTTGAGGGGACCTTTGCCCCAGCCATCACAGACATATCATCGTCGTCGTCATCTTCGTCATCGTCATCACTGTCTTTCCCCGTATATGGCAGTGCTGCCGCCAACGCCCCCGTTTCTGTGTCCACGTCTACGCAACAGACGGCGCTGTTCACACCGCTCCCGATCATGGCCGCGTGCGTCGGGATCTCTCATGCATTTGTTACGAGGAGTGCTCATTCCGATGAATTCTTGTGGCGATCCATCGACAAGGAGCACCAAACAATCGAGCAGCGAGTAAGTGTTCTTTAACCTTGTGCCGTCTACCGTTTGACCGAGTTACTTTGGTTATCACAGGCTCTAACCCCGCTAGATGAAAACCCTGTCCTTTGGCGAAATTTTTGTTGCCATCCAGGCCGTCGCGATCTACACCACCATGCGGTTGATTGTATATGGCCGCGAGTATTTTACCTCCGACTCGTCTCTTCTGGACACCATGGCCGTAAGTTTCATGACTATCATTCCCCTCGGTGTCGTAAGCTGGACGGCTGCTAACTTGTGTTCCCCCGTCCCAGAAACTCTCCGAGCGCTTTCACGAGCTCTGGCAGGGCCCGTTTATGCCCATCCACGACGAGGACCGCGAATTGGTCCGCTCTGAGAGGCCCAACTGGGAAGATTGGATCTTTGACGAGACGCGCCGTCGCATCACCATGACGTGCTGGCTCATGTCCCTCGCTGTCAACCCGCGTGCCCATTCCTTTCGACTCGCAGGGTCGGAGTGCTTCCCCCTACCAAGCAGTCGTCGCCTCTGGGAGGCAGAAAGCCGCGCGGCTTGGGAACGCGAGTACGATAGCGACCAGTTTGAGAAGCACATACTGGTCCAATGCGCCGCGCACAGCAGCACCAAAAATGAGGCTCCCAAGCTCAAGCTCAGCACCGTCAGTGACCTGGCCCGGGCGATCGATCGAGCGGTGGCCGCCGAGGGAAGTCTTGGCTTACCCAGCAACGACGCCCTGTACGAGGACGATCTGCTGGCCTATTGGCACGCGGGTGTCGATAGCTTGGGCATGATGGTCACAGCGGCAGCTGCACAGCACGCCTTTGGCCCAGTGGGTTCCCATGGATAATGAGAGAAACGAAGGAAAAGGACGATGAATAAAATAAAATTGGGCGGCTTTATGACAAATCCGTTTTTTCTGGGATCCAGCTTGATTCACCTTGAAGACCAATCCAAGGCCTTAATCATCCTTAATCATCCTTTCTCGAGGTAGGATGGCGGAATTACCGCCTGCTGTGCCACTTACACGGCAAGTTTGGTTCCTAGCGCCGGCCAATTTGGCCGCTGCCAACGTCCTTCTTTGGTTCGGGGATTCTCGTTTTGCAGCCATCGACGCGCTACACCGGATTTCACAGCAGCTAATTTCACCTCGTCCGGCCATTAGGTGTGTTCGTCCGTCCGCTCGGGCTTAACATCCAACGCTAACGACCGAGGGTTTTTTTATTTATTTATCCCCGAGCTTTGACGAAAAAGAAGCTGCCTACAAGGTAACAATACAAGGCTCAACGTCACCAACAAACACAGATGGATAGGATCCGGCCAATTTGGCCTTGCTTCTATTTCTAAAACCCTCGATGCTTAGAAAGAAAGGGCCAAAGGGGTCAACGATCAAAAAAGGCAACGAAACAAGGCGCAGCGAGGAGTCTGGCCTCCTTTCAAAGTACACCATCCGATGGGGCTATGGAGAATGGAATATTGTGGTAGCACGAGAAGTGATGTCGAAAAGAGAGGAATTGACATATATAAAGCTATGGAGAGACTCACCAAATATTTGAATTGGAATACCTCATCATCCTCCTCATCTTCATCTTCATCTTCCTATCATCACTATCTCAGACAATTCCAACACTCGACAATCCCTCAATCACTTACACCAACTTAACCACTCATTCCTTCACAATGGCTGACCAGACAAACATTGCCGCCATTATCCCGGCCATCGGCAAGGACCTCGAGCTCGTGACACTCCCTGTGCCCACGCCGGGTCCCAACGATGTCCTGATCCGCACCAGTATTGCTGCTGTCAACCCCATCGACCGGGTCCGCCAGTTGTTTGGTTTCCAGGTGCCCGCGGTTCCGAAGGTGATTGGCTCGGACACCACAGGCACCGTTGTGGGCGTTGGTGCCGACGCAGCTAGCACGTTCAAGGTCGGTGACCGCGTCGTGGCCGTCCCGGATGGATTCGCTACCGGCGACAACGGCCACGAGTCCTACCAGACCTTTGTTGTGGCGCCCGCACTCACGACGGCCAAGCTGCCCGACAGCGTAACCTTCTTGCAGGGCTCGACCGTTTCCTTGGTGACGATGACGGCGGCCGTCGTTTTCTTTGACGGCTTCAAGTTTTCCATTCCGGGCGCTAAGGAGCAGACGAAGCCCCTTCCTACAGCCGGGTCCAAGCCGATTGTGGTCATCTGGGGTGGTGCTTCCAGCGTTGGCTCTGTGGCCATCCAGTTGGCCCGCATCCTGGGCTTCACCGTGTTCACGACGGCCAGCCCGCGCCACCACGAGCGCCTGCAGAAGCTTGGCGCCGATGTCGTCGTCGACTACAGCAATGCGGATGCGGCTGTGAAGGAGCTGTTGGCCGCGGCGGGCAAACGCGAGATTTCCTACGCCATCGACACCGTCGGTGATACCAAGCAGACGACTCCGTTCCTGGAGACGATTCTTTTGAAGTCGACCGCCGCGACCGGCTCGACCACGGTGCCCGAGCTCGTCCACCCTGCAATGATTTCCGACTACACCTGGAAGGAGGGTCTTGTGCACCAGTTCGTCAATTCCACTTGCGTTTGGTCGAATCGCACGGACATTGGCGAGTGGCTGTTTGTCTCGGGCAACCTGACGAGCTGGCTCGCGGACGGAACGCTTGTGCCGCCACCGGCGCGCGTCGTTCCCGGTGGCCTGGGCGGCCTGCAAGCCGCACTGATCGAGGCTAAGGGTGGCGTCAGCGGCGAGAAGTTGGTCGTGGAGGTGGCTTAAGTGGTTTTGGTTTAGGTATCTTGCATTCAATCTTTCTTATTAGATAGTTATTAGATAGTTAGATTGCTTCATCTTGGAGTCTACTTTGATTTTCTTTTATTTATTCTTGTCACGTTTACATCATATCACCAATGTTTTATGAAAACTTAAAAGCGTGCGACCGTAACATCGTGTTTTTTTTCTGTCAGTGCTAAATTTAAATATAATACAACTCATGAATAAAATTTTGTCGTGACCTTTTCTGGCCTTCTCGGAAGCCTTGTCCCATCTCCCTTATGTACACCCCTTGCACCTCTTGTTACACACGTTGTGTCGTTGATTCCTCTCTAGGGACGGCTTCGCTTAGTCGTGACCAACCAGGCCGGTCTGGGGAGCGTTGTCGGGATTGGTGTTGGTGCCGTCAAAGCCCAGCAGCGTGTTCCACATCTCGGCTGTGGTCACATCACGGGTGCCCGTGGCCACCACCTGCGTCAGGGCCGCAGCCGCGGCGTCCTTGGCGGCCTGGTTGGCACCGCAGACGTTGGTCAGCTGGTCGTGGATGCGGTTCATGATGATCTCGGGGTTCAGGGCCTCCTCCTGGCCGGCGTTGACAAGAGGGTCAATGGCCTGGAACGTGGAGGCAGTGGACGCGCGGCCGTCCAGGCCGGCCTCGAACTTCATCGTGGGCACGCACAGGCCAAAGTCGAGCGTGGAGATGGTGGACGCGACGAAGCCATCGAACGTGCCCTTGACGGGGTCCGACACGGCGCCGAAGCCAGTGGAGGGGCTCGTGCACACAAGAGTGCTGCCGCCGCCGGTGCAAGTGCCCGAGGTCTCAGCGCCTGTAGACGCAGCGACAGTCGAGGCGGCCGAGGTGTCGACGGTGGCCGAGGCGACAGCAGCAACAGACGTAGCGGCAGCGCCGGCAGTCACGGTGATGAAAGTGGTGGCAACACCGCCGCAGTTGTTGGCGGAGGAAGCAGCAGCGACAGCGGCTGAGGTGGCAGCCACAGCCGTGTCAGCAGAAGCAGACGAGCCGCTGGCAGCATCAGCGGCGGCGCCCGAGCCGGAGGTGCCCAGGCTCGAGGCAGGCGCCGAAGTACCGTCGGCGGCGACGGCCGTGAAGTTGGAGAAGCCCTGGGCGACCATGACCTGGGCGACGCTCAGGCCGGTGGCGCTAAAGGGCGTGATCTTGGACGAGTTGGAGTTGGCGTTCTCCAGAACGGAGCCGAGAACGGCCGGGTCGATCAGAGGAACGACACCGCGAAGCTGGGGGCTGACGGGCAGCGTGGGGTCGGAGCAGATGGAGGGGATGCTGACGACGAAGGGGTTGAAGTTCTGCTCAGCGGCAACGAGGCCACGGGCAGCCGCCACAGCAGCATCACTGGTGCCAAGCTCGGTCAGGATGAGATCGGCCTGGGTGAGCTTGCCGCAGGGGTTAGCGGCGGCCAGCAGGAACTGGATGGAGGTACCGGCCAGGGTGGCGGCCTGGCCCGACTGGCCCAGGTTGGAGAGAGCCTCGATGGCGGTAATGGCGCCGTTGCCCTGCTCCTGGCCGAATCGGGCCTGGACAGCCGAAGCAAAGATGAGAGCGGAAATGAAGCGAGACATCTTGGGATGGTGGAAGGTGGGTGAAGTTGATATAAAAAGGTCAACGGATGAGTGTGATATAAATCAAAGGGTGAAAAGTTCTTTTCTCAAAGCAAAAAAAAAAAATGTGTTTGCAAAAGTGGTGACAAGAGTCAAAAAAGAGTCAAAATGTTCTCAGAACAGGTAGTGAAAGTGGTTTGTTGTTTGGATGTAGTGCCAAGGAGCGTAGATGAATCAGAAAAAGAGTGGGCGAGTTCACAGAACTGCAACGAAAAGAATGAAGAAGAGAAAAAGAACGAAGGTAGCAAAAGCCAGAAGTCGAAACCGAAGAATGAATGTTGGTTGGTGAAGAAAAAAGGAAGAAAAGAAAGACATTGTGAGGGCGAGGCAAGGCAGCATTATATATCAAGAGGATGGGGGCCGGCATCACAAGAAACAGGTCTCTTGCAAAAGGATGGGATGAAGACCCAGGGGCAAGACCTACAGAGGCAGTGGAGACATGGAGCGGTGCACATGGAGCAAGATACATACCAGGGGCATACCCAGGGGCGTCGTGTCATATGGCTGTCTCGCTGTCGCCTGCCACTGGGCAAGCGAGATTCATCTTTTCTCCAGCAACATCCGCAAAAAGACGAGACGAGGCCACAAACAAAGCCACTGTTCAGTCTTGGCATCGTTGCGGCCAGGCCAGGCCAGGCTAGGTGCTGGGGACGCTGTGATGAGACTCCATGACGACGGACACATTACTGCTGGGGTCATACACCAAGCAGGGGCCACACGTCGGAGTGTCTCGTGGGTGAGGCTCTTTGGGGAGGTGATCCGGTCATTGCCGCCAAAGGGAATCCTGGTCGTCCCGCATGGCGTCTCGACGTGCCTGGCTGTCAAGCATGCATAAAATCGGGCAGGGGGCAAGGGGCCGGAGACGGAGGATTGTCTGGGTGCGAAGCGAGGTCAACAAGAGGAAAAAGGGAGTTGGGAGAGGAAAATATCGGTTGAACAAAACGGGAAAGCAACTAAGCCTCTTAGGATTTTCAAGATCCTCCCCCTATGATTTTCAACAGCGGGGACCGATAGACAGAGACAAGTCCAAGGGCAAGAGGTATGGGGACGAAAATAAACAAGAGAGAGCCACGGCATGAATGATCATGAGTGATGCACCGCCCATGATGTGCACAGGGAGAGGGGGGAGAAGAGGTGAAGAAGAAGAGACGGAAACGTTGGGTGCGAGATGACGAAGGGGGCGGGAATGCGGATACTGGGAAGGTGCTGTCAACAATGCATCACAAGATGGCCTTACAGACGGAAACTACGACCGGTGACCCGTCCACGGACAGGGAGGGAAGGCGCAAGTCGAGAGTCGGCCCAAGAAAAGGAAGGAAAGAAGGTGCGTGGTCTAGGCGCCTCCCGCCCTGACTCGGGTCAAAAAACGGGAAAAGAAGGGGGGCAAGTGTGTTGAACCCTGGTCCCGGGTTTCTGGGAATTGATTGTGCTCGGTTTCTTGGGACGTCCTACGATTTTCTGAGTTTGGGTTGGCTTCGTACGGTTGCATGCTCCAAGCGAGGTTGTTTGGCTGTGGAGAGGGAAGGAGAGAGTGGGTGTGGTTTTGAAACCAGGGGCTAAACACACAACGACAGAAGGGGAAGGGGCCACCAAGCGTCCCACGCATGGTGCATTGTCTGCATTGAGAAACTCCACAAAATTCTCTTTTAATGTTTTTTTTTATCTCTCTACTTTTTTATTTTGCGGTTCTTCATCACCTGCTTTTTGTTTGTCGCTTTCGTCTCATCTTTTGATCGTGGTCCAGAATTACGCGCCTTGATCTGTTTGCGGGACCTGGCTGTCTACAGGGCTGGCTGACGAGCCCTGACCATGATGAAACCTCAACATGAAATCGTCTCAAGACAGCCCTCAAGGCAACCCTCAAGGCAGCCCTTTTATCCGATGATGGAATCTCCGGCAGAACGAAAAGAGGGCGCTCACAAGATTATCTTTACACCTTAGTTCTCGGTCTTTGCAAAAACAGACCACCGTACAGAGTATTGATGGTACATCATGAGCCATTTATGCTTCAAGACAACAGGCATTAAAAGATCCTCAAAACATGACCAGCAACTCTCCCACTTCTTTCAATGGCAGGGCCGGGCCATCACCGCCGCATCACCATTACCATAGCCTCTGAACCACAACCAACCTTGTGCAATCGCCAGCGCAGATCCACAGCCCCCCGATCTTTGCGCACACGTCTACCGGGTCTGTCAACCGGACGTCATGTCATGCCAGCGTTGCCGTGGCACGGTCATTGGTTTGTTCTGGCCAAGGCGGGCAGCTCTCTCCCCCAGGAGACGATCAAACTGCTGAAACCAAGGGCGAAAAAACTGGGCTATCAATCGACTTTGCTCCCACTGGCACTCTGCGCGTGGTGCACGTGAAGGGGGAATCAATGATCTGTACGGAGTAATTACCAGTTGACCGATACTATTCGTGGTCTTCCCTCCTTCTCACGGCTCGTCGGAGAATCTGTTTGGATTCACCGCCCATCTTCCTCGCTCATGTTGCGAGAAGGAGTCGTACGGGTGAGCCAGATAAAATAGAAATGGGTTCTGTCCCGAGACTTTCGCGCAGCCTCTCTCCGACCCACGCCCTTTGCGCACAGGCAACGACTCGTCAGCTTGAGAAGACTTTATCGTAAGATACATGATGGGGTACAAAATACAGAGTACAAGCACGGAGTATGGCGTACGTATGGCAGTGTGGCATTGACTGTACCGTGCGCAACGAACAGGTGGTATGGATGCTTCATAGGTCTCTTATCTGGTTGTTTTATTATTTTCTCACGAAAGAACAGCACACGGTTTTCATGCAAGACATATTTAGCTCTTGGCGTGCTAGAGCGGTATTGCATGTTCAAGTCGATGACATTCGGGATTTAGAAGAGAAAGTCCCTGCCCATAACACCATTGACGGCTGTCGTTGACTTACACAAAAGAGAAGAAAAGAAAGAGATAATAGAAAATGACATAAACAGATGTTGGTTTTTATCTAGCCACAGTGAATCGTTTGCTTGAAAATATGCAAATATACAATATTTTTTATTTACTTATCTATTCTTGTCAAACTTACTTAAATGCAATTAGTAAAAAAGAAAGAAAATAAAGCTTCATAAACCATGGGAGTCTTTTCACACCTGCGAAAAGATGAAGCAAAAAAATAAATAAAACGGTAGACATGACGGAGACACAAGAAACCCATGACGTTTATGAAGGCAAAAAAGCAAAAAAGCAAAAAAGAAAAAGAAAAAAATAATGGACTTGCAGGGAATCGAACCCTGGACCTTTCCCATGCTAAGGGAAAATTATACCACTAAACCACAAGCCCATTGCTTATTTGTTATGAAGAGGTATGGAGTAATGGCATCTATAGCCTCTGTCCCCGCGCCTGCTGACGACGCTTTCTGCCGCGACTTACCGCACAGATTTTGCGCTGCGCAAGGTTGTCGCGACCCAAGCCGCGCCTTTTGGTTGTCTAACTTTGATGACGAACGCCTCACCTCAACATCCCCTCACATTGCAGCTATTAATTCTATTTAATATATAATTAATATAATAAAACTATACGAAAAAAACCCTCCAAAATTATATAATTTTTATAACCATAGGGTGTTTTTTCACATTTTCACCTAATAAATAACGATAAGGTTCGGGGGTCTACACACACTAAAGCAGGCGTTAACGGATTGAAACGGGGTGGGCTAGCTTTGCATCAAGCAATACAATTTCTACGCAAATCGTCAACTTTCTTCTCTCCACTTTCAGCTTCAACTATCGAATTCCTCGATTTTCATCAGAAACGACTCGCGTCTTCACAGCAGCCATGCCGTACATTACAAGTGTACACGAGGCTTTACCCTGTAAGATACATCCAGATTGCGTGGCCTAGCTTTTTCGTTCTCAATTGAAAGACTTTCTAACAACCAACGCGTAGACGTCGACCCGGAACCAACACCGGAGCAGCGCGCCGCTGCCGAGGCCCTCGTCGCCCAGGAGCGCGTCACCGTCCCCGACGACCCGCACCATGCCCTCCTGCGCCCCGCCTACGAGTCGAACCTGACGCCCGCGATGCAGGCCGAGGTGGCCCGCGTCGCCACCAACCACGCCAACCACGCCAACCACGCCGACGGGGCCAAGGACGACAAGAAGAAGAAGAAGCAGACACAACTCTCCGCCATCGACCTCTCCCGCTACGAGGTGGACGACGCCGACGACGAGGCCGCGGGCGGAGAGGCAGCCGCTCTCCGGGCACGGCTGGCCCGCGCCTACACCAGCCAGACCTACCTGCGCGGCCGCCGCGCCCACCTGGCGCTGCTCGACAGCTACGGCAAAAACGCGTGGCTCATCGGCAACTGGCAAGCCGAAGCAGACCTGCGCGCACTTGAGGCGGACCTGGCCGAGACGCGGAAGGAAGTCGACCTCGTGACACTGCGGCGGCAGCGGGCACAGAACGAGGCAGCAGGCGAGCTGCGGAGCCTGGACGAGACGTGGCGGACGGGTGTGGGCCGGGTGTTGGAGACTGAGGCCGCCGCCGAGGAGCTGCGGCTACACATTTTGGACGCGCGGCGGCAGCGAGCCGAGAACGGCGAGGAGGGCGTGTGAGGTCGGGGAGAGCATGTCTCGGAGACGCTGTTGGATCATCTAATGCTACGTATGCGGATGGGGCGCTTGGCGTTTTGAGTTTTGAGCACACTGGAATTAGGCGTTTTTGTTTCTTATTAGCTACAACGGAATTCATATCGTAGCAATCACAAAAAAGCTACAGCACAGCAGCTTGGTCATACGATACGCATTCTGGAGTTTGACACTACAACATTCTGTTTACGCACTGCAAAGTACGACATACTAAAGAGAGGAACATGATCGTATTGCAAAGAATGAATTAACAGCAGCAGAAGCCATGAACGCCGCCACCGCCGCCACCCCCAAGCCATAGACGTCCTCCTTCCGAGTGCAAAACCATGTCCACGAATAAAGTGTTGAACCCTGTGGAGTGAAGGACGAAGATTGATCCAAATATAGAGAAAGACGAGTAAAGAAGAAGAAGAAAAATGATAGAAATGTCTCGAAAGAACGAAGAAAAATGAAGCTGCAAATTAAAATGGCAAAATAGACGGGCAAGAAACGAGCAGAAAAAAAAAGACAGAAAAAAAGACACCCAAGCCGCCTCCGGTTCCCCACTAGGGGTCATCTCCTGTCCCGCGACAGTCACAAAGTCTCATTGCAGTCTTTTGTCACATTCATCCAACTTGATCCACGACCTCAAGAGGTCTGCAGAGGATCCAGGTCCTCGACACCGGTCTTGACACCCTCGTATCTTGTCCGGCGCATAATGCCCTCAACAGGGCCCAGTAGCCGCTGGAAAGCGGACTTGCCCAGCGTCGCGACCTTGATGTCTGTCTTGGCAACGATCGTGGCAGCCCGGGGAGCGTCGTTGAGCAGGGCCAGCTCGCCAAAGAAATCGCCCTTCTGGTAGTGCTTCACCGGGCTGTCGGTGCCGGACTTGAAGACGGTCGCCTCGCCGCTCTCCACCAGGTAGAACGAGTGGCCCGGGTCGCCCTCGCGGATGATGGTCGCGCCCGGGGCAAACTTTTGTGTCTCGAGGGCGTCGGCGATCTTGGAGCGCTCATAGGGCGTCAAGGTGGCCAGGAGGGGCACCTCCTCGAGGAAGCTTTCGTACATGCGACGGCGTGCAAATGTTGACTCCATAAGAATGCGCCGGAACGTCAGACGATCCAGTGCCCACAGCGTGCAGGCAGCCTCCGCCGACATAACTGTAGCCGCACGAGGCGCGTTGTACATCAGGGCCAGCTCGCCAAAGGAGCCGCCTGCCGCGATCGTGTCCACCTTTTGGCCGAGGCCCTCGGGCCCGGCTTGCAGTGTGCCGGCGCTGTTGACATAGACATCAAAGCTACCTTTCTCGACAACATAGAAAAAGTCACCCGAGTCGCCTTGGGTGATGACCTGGAGGCAAACGAGTTAGCAACTTGTACGAGACGTCGATTTTTTTTCTGTCCAGAAGACTACGGCCCTTGCTTACCTTGATGCCTTTTGTCGGAATGGGCTTCTCCATCAGAGCACCCAAGATCTGCGATGACTGCTCCTCGTCGAGGTGGCTGAACAGGAAGTTGCCCTGGATGGCAACCTTGAGCCGCTCGAGCTGCTCCGCCGATTTCTGGTGCACGGGCGGTGACCAGTTGTCGAACGAGTCGGTCACCGGCTTAAGGGACTCTGCAGACACCGACGTGCGCCGTGCGAAGTTGTACTGTGCTGGGTACTCGCCCGGCGGCGGCGAGCGGCCAAAGTTCTGCGAGAAGTCCGACGAGGAATCTGGTGGGAAAAGGGCGCGAGACGGGCCGCCGACGGTGCTGGGCTTGAGGGCAAAGGGCGACGTCGGCGACGTGACGGCATCGTTTTCGTCCTCCTCGATTACTTGCTGCATGAGGCCGGACGATGTGTTATCTTGTGCCCGCCTTGAATCCGACGACGGCGGGCCGAATGGGTTTGAGTTGGCCCCAAAGGGGCTTGTGAAGCCTCCGCCAGACATGACTGGTTTCTGAGATAGGGACAGCAGCCGTAATGGCGATGGTGTAGTCGGTGTAGTTGTTGGTCGCCGGGTGCGGGTTGGAGTATGGTAATCGGACCACGGGCGTTGGCGACGATCGGGAAAGCGCGCACACTCGCAGATGCACTTTGTCGTGAAGACCGAGGTTGATGATTAACCGACGAATGGGGAGAGCGACAGAAACGGCGGGCGTACGTTCCACGTAAATTCGGCGTGTCCGAGCCTGTACAGCACCTGTTAGTTGATGTGCGCTTGGTAGACAAGATGGGGGGCACCAATTGATCAGATGCCGTGGTAATGTGATGTTGTGCTCGTGTACGCGGTGGCAATGTGTTTGGAGGTGTCATGGAGCGGATGGAGGGTTGGTGGACAGGGCTGTCAAACACATGGAGAGGTCTGTGTTGCGCGAACCACGCCGCGACCCCCTCTCCACCGGATTTGCGCCCTCTTGCTCGTCTGTTTTTACCACGTCAATGTGGAATTGCAGAGAGGAGAATAGGGAAAGCCCTCGCGATATGCGGGACTTATGAACAAGAAAGCTCAAGGCTCTCCATTACGCCTCTTATGAAGACCAGTGTTGAAGAGATCAAGACGAGCTCACAGAATGGGGACCGGATGGAAAGCAATGGGATAGAGAATCAAGCGGGAGACGAACAAGCGGGAAGGCAATGGAAATGAAGATCGGAACGCACTGTTTTGCTTGGAGATAGCCGGGACAGAGAGCTTGTGAAGCAGGAAAGGCGACCAAGCTGAGCAGAAAAGCCTAAGAGCTGATGGATGCTGCTAAAGCGCGGGGAAGAAGGGAGGGTGATTGAGAAGGTCCGCAACACTCGCAACGACAATAATTTGGCCAAAGTGGGATTGCGGAGGGAAGATGCAGCTGTAGATGGTCGCGGTGTTGGCGATGCGGTGGACGGTGGAGATGAGGGAATGGGGAAAGGAAAAGAGAAGGAGAATAGTTATGTCGTCGTCTGTTTTGGTGGCGACAAGTGAGGGGTGGTGGTGGTGAGTTAGGTTGTGGAGCAGGGGGGTGGACGGCAGGAACAACGGACGATGGACGGTGGATGACGAGAAACAGAAAGAGCCAGGAGAGACAAAAGAGACTACGGGCGTATCTTACCTGCTAGAGGGGTGCTGTAGTGCCGGATGGCTTGAGCTGTTGCTGCGTTGCTTATCTGCGGACAAATCAATCGTCTTTGTTGCGTCGTTCTTTCCTGTCTGGGCGGTCTGCTCCTGCCTTTTTCTTTGTTCTCACAGCGTCGGAAGTGGGGTGAGGCGACCAAAACACGGAAAGAGAAAGAGCAACGGAGCAAAGACAAGAGGAAAAGGGTGTGGCAGAAGAAACACGTAATGGGAGCACTCGTTTAATGAATCAATGAAAGACGGAAAAGACAGAAGGACAGGGCAGAAAGGAGGAGGAAGAAAGGAAAGAAGAGTCGACGAAAGAAGACGGGATGGAAGCTTTGGGCAACCGGCAACCAGAGAACGAGAGCAGCTGGCAAAGCAACTGGAAAACGAAAGCAGAAAGGTGGGGGAAAGGGAAGGAGAATAGGAGCAGAGGCGGTCGGAGCGCTGGCTGGAGCAGCACAAGGCAGGTGCAAGCCTGCTGTTGCTTCGATGAGGTTGCTGAACGGCGGCAGTAGCCTGCGCCTGGGCCACTTAGAGACTTCGAAGCAGCCCGACCGGCGGCGGATTGGCAGCCCCTCACTCCAAGCTCGCAATACAAGGGGCCAGTCAGCGACGCTGGAACCATTCTAGAAGGTGCACGGGCCACCATGCGCCACCCCTCCTCCGCAAGTGGAAGGGCTGGAAAGACAGAAAAAGGCTTCTGGAGCTTCTGTGCAGCCGCCAGTCCACACTACTCATCTGGAGTCTGGGCAGATACAGATTGCCTGCGCGAACGGGGAAGGGGGGGGGGGGTTGGATCGCCCTATGAGCAATATGGATGAGGCAGGTGCGATGCTGCGGTAGCGAAGCGAGCCATCTTGCTCGGAAGCAACGAGGCAACCTGTCGCCAACGGCTCTCCTCGTTCCTTCTCTGTGGGGACCTAAGCACACATTTCGTCATCTCTTGTTCGCTCTTTCCCCTCTCCTCTTTCTATGAGCGGCTGTCATATGCATCAAAGCGATTGCTTCTCAACAAACGGCGCCATGCAGCTTGGTGGTCGGGCGGCAACAGCACTTGCAGGCAACAAATGGCTCGCAACGAAGACTCGCAACGAAGACTCGCAACGAAGACTCGCAACGAATGCCTTGCTGCGACTCCGCGGCTTCCTTACCTGCAGTTAAGACGTACTTGTCCGTCGATGCACGCGCTGGCCGCCCGACACGGCGCGTTGACCCCTTGCGTCTCCGCGTTGTCACATCGGTCGCTTGAACAGACGGCCACTCGTTGCTCTCCGTATTTCTATCTTATTCATTCTGATTTCACTTCCACACTCTTGTCGATCATTACGTTGATTTTGTAGACATTTCTTGTTCCTCTGCCCGTTTCCCTGCTCTCCCGATTGACGGAATCTCGCTGCCTGTTTCGCTGTCAGCCTGGACGACGCATCTCACGCAGGTTTCCGCTATTGTCCCAAATTAGAATATCACGTGACTTGGAGACCCACACCGCGTCGTAATGTCAATGCGAGAATGCGCTGTGGCTGAGCTAGCCAACTAAATCTCGGCGCCACGGGCTAAGTTTCTCGTGTTTGGCAGTGGGCACCTCCTGGAATTCTGCCAGAGCGCCCGTTATTTGTAGCAGAGTTGGCCAGCAAAGGGGGAAACAGCAAAACAGCCAAACCGCCAGCAAGCAAAAAAGGGCGATGCAAACCAGACCTCTGTCCTGCCACCACCCGACATCTGCACTTCTTTGACAGACGGCAGATACGAACACACCGACGGAGACACGCAAAGACATTCACAAACGCGAAACGAAAGAACACGGCCGTTGAAGGATGGCGCCCCGCGACGACGAGCCGGCCGAGCTGGGCCATCCCGACTCGATTGCCTCCAACGAGAGCGACTCGAAGCACACCGAGAAGAAGAAGAGCAAGAGACCTGCGAGTACGTGACACGTCCCGGGAGGGGGGGCTATGGTTTCCGGCGATGCCGGGCGCGTCCTGGCGCGTTTCCCGGCGATCCGGCGGCGCGCCTTTGGGGGTTGCGGTTTTGGTGGTGATGATGGCGATGATGATGGCGATGACGATGGTGATGGAACGGTTTCACTGACAATGGCCCTGCGCTCTCCCAACAGACACCGCTTTCCGGCAACAGCGTCTCAAGGCATGGCAGTAAGTTGAGAACACAGACACGACCGCGAAAGACTCGACCGAAAGACACTTGCTCACATCCCCAGACCCATTCTCACCCCCAAGACGGTGCTGCCGCTCTTCTTCGCCATCGGCATCATCTTCGCGCCCATCGGCGGCGTGCTGCTGTACGTCAGCGCGCAGGTGCAGATGATCCAGCTCGACTACACCAACTGTGACCTGCAGGCGCCGGTGACCGGCTTCGAGGCCATGCCGTCCAGCGCCGTGACGATGCAGTTCAAGGCGTCGAGCAACTCCACCACGGCCGCGGCCATGTGGAAGCGCACGCCCATCAACGTCACCTACGACGGCGTGCAGTTGCCCTCCAACCTCAATATCAGCGTGTGCAGCCTGCAGTTCGACATCCCCGAGAGCATGGGCCCGCCCGTGCTGTTCTACTACCACCTGACCAACTTCTACCAGAACCACCGTCGCTACGTCAACAGCTTCTACGACAAGCAGCTTAAGGGCGATGTCGTCACCAACTCGGACGTCAAGGGCTCCAACTGCGACCCGCTGGAGCTCAACAGCACCGGCGCCGCCTACTACCCCTGTGGCCTTATTGCCAACTCCTTCTTCAACGACACCTTCTCCAGCCCCGTGCTTCTCAACGTCCAGGACGGCAGCAGCGACAACGAGACATATGTCATGCAGAACCAGACCAACATTGCCTGGAGCTCCGACAAGGCGCTGTACGGCAACTTCCCGTCTGGCGTGAACTACTCGGACGTCTCGCCGCCGCCCAACTGGATCCACCGCTACCCCAACGGCTACACCGAGTCGAACCCGCCGCCTGACCTGTCCACGGACGAGGCGTTTATGGTGTGGATGCGCACTGCTGGCCTGCCCACGTTCAGCAAGCTGGCCCAGCGCAACGATACGACCGCCATGCGCAGCGGAACCTACCAGGTCGATGTCATTAGCTGTAAGTGTTCTTGACTCTCAACGTTTTTTCTCAAGCATGACTAGACTACCTCTAACACTACATTTCCCCCCCTCTAGTCTTCAACGTCTCTGGGTTCCACGGCACAAAGTCCATCATCCTGTCCACGCGTACCGTCATGGGCGGCCGAAACCCCTTCCTTGGCATTGCCTACCTCGTTGTCGGCGGCATCTGCATCCTCTTGGGTGTTGTGTTCACCGTGACACACATGATCAAGCCAAGGAAGCTGGGCGACCACACCTACCTGTCCTGGAACAACGCGCCGGCGCCCTCCCTGCAGGCTGGCCCTGGTGGTGCCGGCGGTGGCAGTGCAGTCCTGGCGTCGGGCCGTGACGTCGGCGGCAGCGGGGCGTAGAATGCCCTGCTTAAGCCGACGCTGATGGTTGCAGCAATAGGGGCCAGAAAGAATCCCCTGCCGCAACAATAAGCATGGTGTGTGAAGCATTCTTTGGTTTTTAAATTGTGCGGTCGGACTCGTGATCCGTTATCGTTCTCTTTCTGTGTCTCTTTGTGTCTCTTTTCCTTTTTCTCCTATTGTTTTTTTTTTTTGGCTTGTTTGTTCTCTTGTCCTTGTTGTTCTTCTTCTGGTTTATGGGTTCTTTTTCTACTATTTTCATTTGATGTCAATTTTCTTCTCTTTTACGTCGCTGCGCTTGTCTACCATCAACACAACCCTTGGCAGCCGTGGATGTTGTACTAGTATTGCCTTTCCACGCAGTAAGAAGCACTTGCTTCCCATGCTTTCACACCCGCCGTTCACATTCTCCCATTTCCTATGTTCTTTTCCCTCCACAATGGCGTTTCTCAAAAGGGATTTCTTTGCAGTTTGCGTTCTTCAATAAATTTGATTTTTCTTTTGCTTTGGTATTTTTAGTAGATGCCCTTTGATATTAGGAATATACTTGTGCTTTGCTTTGCTACTTCAGCGAAAACTCAGAAACGTCCTTTGAATCAGTAAACACGTCCATTGATACCTTCAATTTTTCCATTTCCGCAAACGCAAGTCGCAAGTAGCTATCGAACAAGACCTTTTTTACAAACGAAAGCGTAAAGAAAAGGAGTAAAAAAACAAAAAAAATATGGAAACGAAAAGACAATAAAAAAGAGAAGAAAAAAACGTCAGTAGTATAGATTAAATATGCTCAACGCAGAAATTCCGTGGTCTGTTGGTAAGGATAAAGACCTTCACGTTTCCGCCGTCACCTCCCCGCTTAGCGCTTGCGCGACTTCTTGCTGCCGCGGTCCTCCTCGTCCAGGTTGCCCTCGCGGTCGCGTTTCTTGGCCTTACGCTCGAGCTCGTCCCAGCTCTCACCCTCGTCCTCCTCGCTGGCGTCCTCGTCGCTCGCCTCGTCCGAGGCATTCGAGTCACCAAAGTCGGACCCTTCCTCGCTCGACTCCGACGGGTCGTCCATCTCGCTGCCGCTTATCTCAAACGCGCTCTCCTCATCCTCCTCAGAGGCATCCTCGTCGTCCGATTCGTTCTGCAGGAAGCCCCAGCCGCCGTCGGCAAAGAACTGGTGCGTGTCGGCCGTCACCGTCTTTATGATCGTCGGCCAGTTGAGGTTGAGCGGGCCCTCGGAGTAGGCAATGTCCGACGAGTCCAAAAACTCCTTGACGTCCTCGAGCGACTCGACGGGGATCGTGTTGACGTGGAACGGCGGGCGCGTAAAGTCCTTGAAAACAAACACCAAATCAAAGTTCTTGAGACCAAACTGCACGCGCTCCAGATGCGCCACCTCAATCTCCTCGAGCGTGACCACCATGAACGGCGGCTCGGTCAGCTGGATCAGACACTCGGTCGTCGGCTGGATGTAGACGTTGCTGCGGAAGGGCACGCCGTTGAAGCCGATCTCGCGAATCGGCATGTCCACCTCGAGGTTCTCGTTGCGGCCCGCCTCGGCAATCTTCTCGGCAAAGCTCTTGAAGAGGCGGTCCAGCTCGGCGCGCCGGCGGCGCTCTTCCTGCTCGGCCTCGAACTCGTCCTCGTCGCCGTACCGGTACTTGCGCTTCCGGTTGCCGGTCTCATCGAACTGGATGTCGGTAGCCTCGCGGTAGAACTGCACATCCTTCGTCTTCTTCTTGTTTCCTATGATGATCGGATCTTTCAGATGGATGTGGATGATGACAATCAGCTCGTGCTGCGACGGCTGGAAGAAGAGGTGGCGGACGTTGGAGAACAGGATATCGACGCGCTGGTGCGTGCTCAGTGGCGACTGGTAGCGGATACCGTTCTGGTGGATTTCGACTTTGCCCGGCACGCGCTTGCCTTCCATAGCGGGGCGGATAAAGACATTGTCGAGCACGGCTGGCCGCCGATTCCGTATTTCGATCAGCTTGTCCTGCTCGACAACATCCTCCATGTCCTTCTTCTCCTGCTCCTTCTTGGTGGCGTCGCGCTTCATGCCGGCAATCTGGTTGGAAATGTCGGTGTAGCGGTCGCCGTCCGTCGAGCGGAACGTCAGACTGCGCACAAAGTGGGCAGACGCATCCTCAAATGGCTGGTCGTCTTTGCGGCCGACGCCCTGGCCGGGCGACAAAAAGTTGACGCGGAGGAACGACCAGTCGCCCTCGTCGCTCTTGCTCGCGTTCTTGATGGTGTTGATGTGGAACGGCACCGGACGGCCCATGATGGGCAGGATGACGGTGCTGTTCTTGATGTCAACCACAATGCCGAGGTCGCGCACCTTGGGCGGGAACTGGTTGTCGCGCTTGTAGGACTCGAAGCGCTTGAACTTCTTGATCTCTTTGCCGTTTTGGCCGCCGGTGGCTTCCGCAAAGCGCTCCAGGCCCTCGCGCTGCTTCTTCTGCGCGAGTTCCTTCTGGTGCTCGCGGCGGCGCTTGTCGCCGTCCTCGTCTACCTGCGTCGAGCGCTCGGAACGCAAGCGCGTACTCGTAATGTTCTTGGTGGCCACAGCACCGACGCGGGCGTCCTTCTTCTCCTTCTTAGGGGTAGGTTGGGCCTCTTCGTCGTCCTTGAAAAAGAAGGAGCTGGCATCGGCATCGCTAGGTGCGTCGCCCGTGAAGATGACCGGCTCGCCGGCGGTGACGCGGATCGTGTCGGTGATGACAAGCGAGTACAGCTTGTCGTTCTTGTCCTTGGACTGGGTGTTCTCGATGTCGCTGAAGCCCGTTGTGATGCAGAGGGTCATGCCGTCCTTAAGGACACGAGGGTTCTTGCTGTTGAGGAGCAGCGTGGAGTCACGGTTCTCCAGACCGATGCCGTAACCAATGTTCTTGACAAAGTTCTTCTCCAATTCGGGCTTCTTGCTCCGAATGTAGCTGAGAGCCTTCGCGTAGACATCCTTGCAGGCAACGCCATCGCTGATCTCCTTCAGCGCGAGGCTGTGGATGGACGACAAAAGGCGGTAGTTACTTTCTTGCGCCTTGTTGGGGTCGACCAAAAAGGTGCGAGCAATGGTCGAGCAGTACGACTTGTAGCGCATGCCCATGGCGGCGATAATAATGCCAGGGCGCAGGTTGTCGTTGTTGACCTCGGTCTGCCACTTGATGTCGAACTTGCCGCCGCTCTGGACAATGGGACCGAGAACCCAATCGAGCTGCTCGACGTCGAATTCGGCGGGCAGCTTCGACTTGTTGGGCAGCTCGACCGTCTTCCAGAACTTCTTGTCGTCGATCATCCTCTCCACCTGGTCGACCAGGGCGGTGTGGCGGATCTTCTTGTCTTGGTCGAGGACGTCGGACATCTCGTCGAGGAAGTAGGGGTGCATCAGGGCAACGCAAGCGCGGGACGCCGTACGCATCGCGCGGAGCTCCGTCTCGTTCTTGACAGCAAAAGCAGCAGACGACAAGGCGTTGCTGATGTCGACCTGCTCAATGTCCTTCCCGTTCTCCTCAAGCGTCTTCTTCCACTCGTCGACAAAGGGGCCGCGGGAGGTGTCCTTGGGGATCAACCCCAGCTTCTTGCCCGATGTCTTGATGGCGTCAATAATCTTGAGGAACAGCTTGTCGTTCTCGGCGGCGTCCTTGCCGCGCACAAGCACCTCGACCGGAAAGCGGCCGCCCTTGATCTGGTCGAGGTACTTGGCTTTCTTCGCAGTCGTCAGGATGTAGAGGGTCTCCTGGGTCAGGAGCATGAGGGTCGTAGGGAACTCGTAGCCCAGCAGCCAGAACTGTTCACGTTAGCATTCGTTCACGGGTATCGTTGTCGGCTTCGCGCCTCGTGTGGCCTCCTCAAATGACTCACATGAACCGCATTGTTCTTCTGGTACTCGGGCGCCTCCTCGACTTTGCCCATCATCACGAGGATGGAGCTCGCGCCGTTGAACACGCCATCGTCACCGGCACGCTTCGTGTCCGCCTTCCAGGCGTTGACAAAGTCGCCCACGCGGTCCTGGAAGGTTTTGGCGTCAATCGTGATTTCGGACATGGCGCCCGTCCTCGGGGGGGTGTGAAGTGGTGCGCTTTGTTGCGACCGCTTCGCCTGAATGCCTCGATGTGTCGATGCGTCTCGATTTTGGGGGTTGTAGCTTGAAGCTATCGCAGCCACAGCTAGGCAGCAGTCGAGCTCAGATGCAGGTCGGGGAGGTAGACGATGTGTCGATGGAAAACTGCGATGCCGAGTGTCGAAATGATGGCGACGAGGTGATAGTGAGAATGTGCAAAGATACGGGTGAACAGAGGAGGCAGACCTGCCGGTTTTCCCTGGCGCAAAAGCTCTACTGTTTTTTGGGGACCTCATTTAGCAGGGGCGGGCCCCTTTCGCGTCAATCACGTCGCGCGTCTGTGTGGAGGGCGTCTTACTGGGTGGGCTGCTGCCTGAGGCATCAGTAGAGATGCCAAGCAAATTGTGGGGACAGCCTCTGTGTCCCGGTTTGTTACATATTCTAATGTTGAAAGAAAAAATTGAAAGAAAAGATTTACAGACCCGCTTTGGCGCATGCGATCGACCCCGCGGTCTATGGGCACAGCCGCGCCCTGCGCAAAGCTGGTGAGGGGAAGGGCGTTTTTTGACGACAGCAACTTATTAGCCATCGTGCAGGCTGCTAGAAAGGCACTCAGTCGACGAGTTTGTAAGCTGTCATGCAGTCACTGTGTTTGCAACAAATCTAATTCAGCCAGTGCGCAAAGGGCGCCGAGGAGAAGACGGAGACGACGATGATGTGAACAAAAGAGGAAGCAGGAAAGAGGAAAGAAGCATCGTACAGCACGTCCGCGATCGGAAGGAGCTTGCAGAAGCTCCTTCCTCACTTGACATTTGACGCCTGGATGGGGTCCTGCCGCGATTTCGCTGTTTCGTCGCCTGAACGAACCCTCTTTCTGCTTTTAGTCAGGTCGTGCCGCACGCTACTGCCTGTCATCAACGCGAGTACAAGCGGTTCAGTGCGGTAGAGAAGTAGTAAAACACTGTGAAAAACACTCCGCATCGCCTTAGCCCCGAGCCAGGATTTCTAAGCAGCACCTTCCTCGTGCGAAACGCGAAAGCTAGAGGGGACGAAAATGGGCCAAAAAAGAAAGGCCGGCATACGATCCCGAGATATCACCTTTAAAACTTTTGAGTTCCCCCTCTGCCAGGACAGCAGCCAGGACAGCATCCAGGAACATCGTCTGCCGCTCTTTGTTTCGCGATCTCCACGATCTGGTCGGCGTTGGCGAGCATCCCAGGCGTCGTCTCTTCCGTGCGCTGAGCTCGGCTGACCCAAATTGACGGATTCTTCTTTTCTTTCTTTTTCCATTTTTCTGTTCCTCACCCCCCGTTGCCCTTCAATCTCAGACACATTGATTCTCATCCACTGCAACCCGGGACGAACCTCGCTCTCGTCTTTCCTCGGCCGTCGCTCTCCAACCAGCCAACCGCATCGCCTGTCTGTTGCGTGCCCGGATGACGACATTGTTCCCGCGCTGCAACTCCAACGAGCACGCTGCTTTGATTCGGCCAGGGCCGCCTTAGACGATCCTCGACCTGCAGAGCGTGGGGGACCAGGCTGCTGCGTGGCATCGCGTGGGCATCACGAAGCTTCGAGCTCACCTCTGGCGGGGTGTCGTGCCTAAGAGTCGTGCTGTTGGCTCTAGACAAGCTCGAATTTTATGTGCTGGTGAACGAACTCTATTTTGGGTGATTTTATTCTTTCATTTTTATTACCACTTTTATCCGAGCTGGGCAGGCGGTCATCTTTTTACCATCTTCCGTTCTTTCTTCTCTCTCTGGATACTCTTTTTTGTTTCCTTCTCTTATTTTGTGGCATTTTTCGTATCACAGCAACGACATCATCACGAGATAACATCCAGCTCTGCCTCCTGTGTGGTTGACGCAGCTTCACAATGGGTCTCTTGTAAGTGTCACCGCATGCGAGCAGGGCTTGTTCTTTCTGCCGGTCAGGGAACACGGCTAACCATCTCCAATTCTGCGGCTGCAGACAGCTCGGCACGGCATTGGATTGGCCGGAGGCCAAGACGCACGCTGATCAAGTCCGCAAATGGGGGATCAAGGTAAGTTGGAGTGCACATTCGTTGCCAGCCTATGGTGATTCAACGTGCAGAGGAACTAACTGGCTGCAACAGCAACTTCTTGAGATCTGGAACAAGGCCAAGACAAAAGAGAGGGACGCCCTGCTCTGGGGCGACGAGGTCGAGTATCTCGTCGTGACGTACGACAAAGACGACCCGCGATCGCTTCTCTCGCTGCGCCAGGCCGATATCCTCGATGCCCTGGCCAACGATGCTGTCCTCGCGGCCAAGGGCGGCTGCACTGAAGAGCAAGCTGAGAGCACGGATGGTGCCGGGAGCAAGTCCAAGTAAGTTTCCTCACGTATGCGGCTCTATTCACAGGTGGCCGTACACCTCTAACACGAACAGCCAAGACCCGCTACCCGTCTTCCACCCCGAGTTCGGCCGGTTCATGCTCGAGTCGACACCGGGCAAGCCGTGGGGCATTGAGCTGAAGGAGCTCATCGATGTCGAGCCCAACATGCGGCTGCGGAGAGTCATCGCCAAGGACCACATGCGCTCCGACGAGTACCCCATCACCTTGACGACGTTCCCGCGGCTCGGCTTCCCGGGCGTGTTCTCGGACCCGCACTACCCGGTCTCGGGGCCCAAGCTGCGGTCGCAGTTCGTGCCGGACGAGATCGCCAACCCGCACATTCGCTTCCCGACGCTCGCCGCCAACATTCGCACACGCCGCGGCCGTAAGGTCCAGGTCAACGTGCCCGTGTTCCGCGACGTCAACACGCCATGGCCGTGGAAAGACCCGACGGTCAACTACGACCTCACGAAGTACCCCGAGGACGCCGACGTGCGTAACGGCGCTGCGCCCGACAACTTTATCCACATGGATGCCATGGCGTTTGGTATGGGCAGCTGCTGCCTGCAGATCACCTTCCAGGCCAAGAACATCACCGAGGGCCGGCGGCTGTACGACCAACTCAGTCCCCTGGGGCCCATCCTGCTGGCGCTGACAGCGGCCACGCCCATCTACAAGGGCTTCCTAGCCGACACGGACGTGCGCTGGAACCAAATCAGCCGCGCCGTGGACGACCGCACGCCAGAGGAGCTGGGCGAGCAGCCGCTGAAGAACGACCGCTGGCGGATACCCAAGTCGCGCTATGCGTCCAACTCGACGTACATCTCGACCGACCCGCGGCTGCGGCCCGAGTACTTCGACCCCGACCTCGTGGTCGACGAAGAGATCAAGGCCGAGCTGATGCAGGGCGGCATGGACGAGCGCTTGGCAACGCACTTTGCGCACCTGTTCATTCGCGACCCCATCGTCATCTTCTCTGAGGACTTGCAGACGCTGGACCTGAACCAGACGAACCACTTTGAGAACCTGCAGTCGACCAACTGGCAGCACATGCGCTTTAAGCCGCCACCGCCGGACAACAGCATTGGCTGGCGTGTCGAGGTGCGGCCCATGGAGGTGCAGATCACCGACTTCGAGAACGCCGCCTTTGCCGTCTTCATTGTGCTCGTGACCCGTGCCATCCTGTCGTTCGACCTCAACTTCTACATCCCCATCGCACGCGTGACAGAGAATATGGAAACGGCACATGCGCGTGACGCTGTGCTGTCCGAGCGGTTCTATTTCCGGAAGAACTTGTTTAATGCGCAGCGGCCGCACCGGTACGGCCGGCATCGGTCACCGCATGCCGGCAACGGCGACGGCACGAACAGCGCCTACGCCTCGGGCACGACAACGCCGAATGCACAGAGCCGCCCGGAGACGCCCGTGGCGCTGGGCTCGGTCGAGGACGAGTACCGGCCTATGACGATCAATGAGATCATCAACGGCACCGGCTACCCGATGTACGGCGCCGAAAACAGCCAGCCGAATGGCGAGCCCACGTCACCGGCCGACCCTCCCTTCCCCGGCCTCATCCCCCTTGTCGAGAGCTACCTCGACTCCATGAACGTCGACGTGCAGACGCGCTGCCAGCTGTCCACGTACCTCGACCTCATCCGCAAGCGCGCGTCCGGCGAGCTGTGGACGGCGGCACGCTGGATCCGCTCGTACGTGGACCAGCACCCCGAGTACAAGCACGACAGCGCCGTGTCGGAGCGTGTGACTCGGGACCTCATGGGTGCCGTCATCGACATTGGCAACCGCGAGGCTGAGGGCGCCGGCTGGAAGGGTATGGCTGTGCCAGAGGTCGACCGGCTACTGGGCGACTTCCGTGGCTGTGGTGGGTGCTAGATGCTAGGACAAGAAACCATGTACTTTGCTCTTGTCTAGAGTGCTGCCTGTTTGGTGTGGCAAGATGTTTTGTTCGCATTTTGTTGTTGCCCGCATTGTTGTGCCTTGCTATTATTTTTGGAGTAGCCGTACATGAAGCGTTGCGTTTGTACACAGTGCTCAATCCAACAAAGAGGATTGTCTTTTCCACGATGAACTTTGCAATAAAAATACTTTTTGGATACGAGCCGATGGCCTTCTTTTTTTCTCTCTCCATTTTTGAGCAAACGACAGCTGCATTTGCATACGAGGTAAGGGCTAACTGTTTCCCCAAGTGTTTGATGCTGCATCCTGTCTCGGCACATCTTCCTTTCTCGGCATGCAAGATAAAAGGAGGCTGTGGCCGACGCAAACAAAAATGAATGGAGACGACTGGATGAGGGTGATCAGGGTCTCGTCTTGACTTGAGTGGTCAGGGTCTGAATCAGTGCAAAGACATCTCGAATGCAAGGACAGAGGACAGATTTAGGATCACAGAAAAGATATCTGATGACGCTCGACTCTTCTGCCCTCTTCTCGTCATCTCGTCGGCACGTCCCATCCGTCTCGAGGACACCAGATCATGCCGCCTCGCTGCAAGGGTCGGGGCGAGACACGAAACGGGGTCGCGGGTGGCCCTGGGTGGTTCTGTCCTACCGACGATGTACTCTGGTCTGGGACAGAACAGAAACAAGCATATCTGCCGTTGTATTCGGACTCGACGCATCGAATGCAACAGCGTCTATCGTACTCCGTATGGAGCAGTTGTACGCCGAAAGGGGCCAGCATGATCTGAACCCTGTTTCTCAGCAATTTACAAGTCAGACAAGAGGGAAAGAAGAGAGAGAGGCAAGATGCAGCAGCAGCAGCTGCTGCTGTCTCTCCCTCTCCGCGATGTCGTCGCAGAAAGCTAATGCAAACTCTGTTCAGCTTCACATCCAGTCCCTCTGTCCTTGCCGCATTGCGCCCTCCGGAGGACTTCCTCCTCCCCCCGTGAGACAATAACCGCACAAGGACCGGAAGAGCCCACAGGCTGCAGGGGATGCAACGGCGATCAGCATCCAGAACACTCTATCAGTCTCTTTCTTTGCCCATCACTCCGCCGGTTTGTCGTTCGTTTGCCATTCTCTCGAGTCTCCTCTGTCTCCTCTGTCTATCTTGTCTCACCGTGCGGTGCCGAGAATGCAAACGAGGGCCAGTGAACCAGGGTGAAGGGCGGGGCGGTCAAAAAGGCAACTTTCAACACTCATCACGAAAAGAAAAAAAACGAAGAAGACAGCAGACACCAGACAGCAGACAGCAGACATGGGCTCGATGGGATACCCACTCTCCACCCACACACAAACGCACAAACACGCAAACACATCCACAGAGGGAGAGACAAACACCAAACACGCACACACAACCGAACCCCTGTCATCTATTCTGCAAGGAGCGTCGACGGCCAAGCCAGATGCATGGGATGCAGTTGAAAGGTCTATTTTGGGTTAATGATGTCTCGCCTTTTTTTCGGTTCCTCTTTCTTGACCTCTTTTCTACTTCCTCTCCTCTACTCGTATGCCCTCCCCTGCCACTCTTTACCATTTTTTCCTTTTCTCTTTTTCCCCTTCCCCCTGCCCTCCCGCTTCGTGCATTATCAAGTTCTGAGAAGATGCAAACCCGGGGGGCTAGCAAAGGCAAATGCTGAGCACGGTGCACTGGGCTCGACATGACCTGTCACAATGTTCCCCTTCTCCGCTCTTCATACTTTTTTTCTCGTTTGTCTCTCATCATTCTCGGCATGCAGGGCACACACCGGTCGCTGAACAACGTGCACGGGGGGCCAGAGAAGGATTTTTTTTATTAAAAAAAAAGCCGCTTGCCCTTTTCAGCGTCTCTCGATTTGCGTTTTTTTTTGTTCGCATTTCTCGTCCTTCTTTTCCAGCCTCTCACCTCGCTTCGGGTTTCTTGTTTCCCTTTTGTGGTCTGGCTTCCCATTTTTATCCCTTTTATTGCTTCTTCCCCCGTGTCGGCAAGCCGCAGGGAAATCGAACGATGAAGACAAGACCGCCCCTAGTGGAGAGGGGGCCAACAGGCAGTGGCTGGACGCCACCACGACGCAACGTTCGGAGTACAGATACCCCGTCCTCCCTCTGTTGCGTCCTGTGTCGTAATACGCCGTACATGTGGCACTCCTTGTGCAAATATATCTTACAAATGCAGGAAGAGCGCACGCGAAGTACTTGTATCGTGCATGTTGCGAATAGTGTGCTCTCCCTTGCTTCATGCTTGCCGAGATCTTTGTTTCTTTCTGTCTTATTTCTTTTTCTTTCCTTGCCCCTTCTACAATGGCACGCGGGCCCATGGTCCTCCGAGAGAATGAACGTGGCCACTGCCAACAGGCACAGTGGATTTTGGACTTTCTTTTGCTTCGTTCTTTTTTTTACCTGTCTTCTTGCAATTTACGACTTACCTCGTCAAGCTATGGCCACCTTCAGCACAGCCCTGCGCCAACGGCATGCGGGAGGAGTTGTCCGTTCTTTCTTTTTCGTTTTCCTTTTTCCTTTTCTTTTCTTCTTGGGCCCCGTTTTCTTTTCTTTTGCATCTTTTCAGCTCTGCCGGGATCGTCATTGAATTCGACGCGTTAAGGCTTGGTGAAACAAATGTCTTGAGAGGGGTTCTCCGCAACGCATACTCCCATGGATAAAGAAGAAGCAAAGAAAGAGAATGACAAAAAGAAAAGTAAAAGAAAGAGAAAAGGACAAGAGCTTCTATGGTACCTCCCTCTACAAGCCGAATGTCGGCAACGGCAGCGGCCTGTCGACATCGGAAAGCATTCCGCGCGGCGAGGCTCAAGTGCTGCCAGATGGGAAGAAGACAGGGCTGGCAGCACCCCATCGAGCTCATCTCCAACAACGAGGGAAAGCGCATCCTTTGATAAAGGATGAAAGGACGTTCTTGCCGCCAAGCATCGAGCTGAAACTTCCTTGTCCTCCGCTGTTTCCTTCTTTCGCTCTTTCGCTCTTTCCTCGCTTTCGGCCGACTTGCATTTCTGTATCGACAGTTCCTTCCTTCTGACCTCCTTTTTCCCTTCTTTTTCTTTCTTTCCCTCTTTTTTGTTTTTCCCTTTCCTGACCTCACTAGGCATCTTCCTAAGAACCCCCCCCCCCCTAAGACCAGCCCGCCCTCCACCCGATCCTTCCCTCGTTCTCTCCGTACTAATTTTGCATTTTTTTTAGCTTCTCGGCCCGGGAAGCGGGAAAGGGAAACCAAACCGTTTATGTGGGACTGGCTGCCGCCCGACTACGTATCTTTTAGGCAAAGCCATGGAGATGCAGAAGATGAAGAATAGTACGTCGTAGAGAACAGAGAAACCGCCTATCGTATCTTGCATATTCCCTGTCTCTCATTTTTCGTTTGTCATCCTCTCCAAACTCGGGCTTTCGCGACGCCGAAACTGCGAGACAGGAGGCAAGAGACAGGAGTTTGCGAGACACAAGCGAGAAGGCGCAGAGAAGGGGAAAGGATCGTCGTTGGCTGGAAACGACGAGAGACCAAACGACACAAGCATCATTGAAAAAGAAAGGCGAAAAGAAAAGAAAAGAAACAAAAGACGAAAAAAGCACAAGACATGCATGCCGAAAGGATCAGCACGTCCCAGCAGCAACAGAACACATTTTTGTCCCGGGTTGCGACGTGCGTTGCGGGTGCTCTCTCTCGTTCTCTGCCTCGTCTGCCTCTTCTTCGGCGTGCGTGTCTCGCCTGGCTGTCACTTTGACCTGTCATAAACGCACTCGCGACAGACAGGGGGGGAGAGATGGATGTTGGCTCGCCCAGAGCCTGTGATATCTCTGTCGGCTGGGGCGAGGCAAACGGAACAATCTTTTCTTGGACCCGCTGGTGGTGTCTTCATTTGCATCGTCGATGATCTTTCATCGCTGGTCGGAGACAAAAGAGAGCAAAAGAAAGAAGAAAAAAGAAGAAAAAAGAAAAGGGCACGGTAACACAACGTGGGAAGGATTTCTCGTCACAGAACCAACACACCCACATGCACATCGACGCACCAACATCCAACAGCCAAACAGCGAGATACTGGAGAATGGGCGGAAAGGTCTCATCTCGTTTGTCCCCCCCTTTTTCGAGGACTTGTTGTCCCCAGCACATTGTCTCCTTTGTGCTGCTCAGCATCTCAGCATGCAGGCGTGCGGACCTCGCACCCCCTCCCACGGTGCGCCTGTGCTCGGTTGGGGAGCATCGGAAGGAAGCACAGATCAGTGGGGGTGTGGTGCAGGGTGGTTGGCGGTTGTCATATGCACATCCTACGTGGTCGCCTCTCATACGAACGCAACACGCACCGCCCTGGGACGAGTGGACAAGAAAGTGGGTTGGCAACCAACGAGAAAATAGGGAAATATTGGCGGGATCACCGATCCGGCAGAACCGTTCAGATCGTCCTTTATTTTATTTTTATTGTTCGAGGCTTCCCGCACGCGGGAAAGGGGGGAAAGGGGGGGGACGACCTCGATCCTCTTTGGAGCCCCCTGTGACCTGTTGGCACTGGAGCGCTGGGTCCTCCGTATTTGTGTACCAGTATTTTCAGCATTTCACGCTCCAAGTCGGAGAAAAGATGGCTTTAGGTACGGACCACTGGACCACAGCCTATCGTAAAAGACACAGACCACATCGGTATCAAACGGTGCACAACCACCTCCACTGCCGCGTAACATTTTCATCTTTCATCGGCCCCTGCTGAGCGGTTAGTGGTCGAGGGCATTCTTGCATGGCTACTGGGTTTCCGACTCTCTTCTCTTCGCTCCTGCCTGGCGTCGTGCGATGTGATCTATCACATATCGTTCTGTCCCCTTTCCCTCGCTCATCCCGTTTGCCCACTTAACACGGGCAATTCTTCATTTTCTTTTCTTTTATCTTGCACCAGTTCCTTCATTCGCTGAGGCCTGGAGCGCATGCATGCCCGTGCAGATATTGGTTTTATGTTGGTGATGAGGTTGGCGCTTGTCATTTGTCGCTCTTCGTTTGTTGTTTGTCGTTTGTCTCCGGTGGCCTCTCACTTGTCTTCTGCCGTTTTTTTTCTCTTTCTTTCTTTCTTTCTTTTTATCATCTTTTCCTTTGCTCGGGTATGCAGGTATGTGGCCCATTGGGAGTGGCCAGCTGCAAGCGAGAAGGGAGAAAAGGGCAAGTCGAGCAAACGACGCAATGCGACGTCCATCGTCTGACCCTACTGCACCCCCCTTCTCCTTTTTTTTTTTGGGACAGATCCGGCAGTCGGTGCAGAATCTTGCTTTGTTGAATAGCATCACAAAAACGAAACTATGGATCTACTTAATAGACATGGAATTTCCACGGGCTGAGGGGGTATATTTACGACAGGTACTCCGTAGGACGTGTAAGGCAAATGGGGAAAATAAAAACGATAGATGACAGGATCAAATGACGAGGAATACGGCCCCCTTGTTAATTCAAATAAGATGGCCAGTTTGCTGCCCCATTTTTACTTCTTTAAGGTTTAGAATCAAAATAACCCCCGTGTTCATAAAAGCACGTCGTACAGTTGCAACGCCTCTTCTGTGTCCGATGAAAAGGCGACTTAAAAAAAAAAAGCTTCTCTCTGTTCTCCCTGGACTGGCGTATTCATTGGACTGGGGCGGGTACTATCATTGGCCTAGAGCCACTGGACGTGCCCCCTCCCCCCCATTGCATTCTCTCGTATCGTAAAATGCGTCGCTACCGGGTTTTTCATCAAGGTCCAGGTCCAGGTTCAGACAGCCATATCTTGTCTTCCCACTTTCAGCACAGTCCAACGAAACGGAACGATCCGCCAAACCCTCTTTAGGCGCTCGGCCAGCATGCTAGGCTTGCTGGTTTCCGTCTCCGTTTTCAATGTTTCTGTTTTGCAGGGCAGACTCGCACCAGGGGTGGACCGCGTCCCAGGCTCCTGGCCAAGACATGCTGATGATCTGTGCGTTTAGCCTTCTTTGGGAGGATTGAGGGAGGATTGTGGGAGGATGCTCATCTCGTGCCCGTTTGCTGCAACGTATTTTTTCGAACGATGTTCTGGTTTGCTTTGAGCCTGCAGCCTGGTTGCTGGCTGTCTGGTTTGACAGGTCAATGGTACCCTCCTTTCTTCTTTTCAACGACGCACGCCCTCACCCCCCTGGTCTGGGTCCGGTCTACGGCGCAACGCAACAGCGACGGAGAGACAGAGAGCAACCGAAGATCAAAAAATTACCAAAGCGCCATCAGTGCGACTTTGTACGGGATGCTCACCGAATTGGGCAGCAATGCTCCGCTGAGGGAGAGTCGACGAGGTTGATCATCGTCCGCGGTCAATTGTCGCGCGGGTGAAGGCTGAAAGTTGTAAGAGGAAAGGGAAGCGTAAAGGCAAAAGGAGGCGTCAAGTTGAGCACCGACATGAAACATCTTCGGCGACAGAGGATAGAATTCAGACAAGGCGATACGGAAACACAGAGATCACAGGTACAGAGACACAGAGATACGACGACACAGAGACACAGAGACAGACAGAAACAAAACACACAGGCGATCGTCCTTGCACAACATGCGCCATGGATTTATTGTCCATCGAGATGAGCCGCCAGACGAGCCAGACCGGCCAGAGTCCAAGCCACCATGTGTGCATCACATCGTACAATTCCACAAAAAAAAACGAGATCCTGCACCTGAAACGGGGATCCAGGGAGGAGACGCGGGCGGTAGACGGGGAGGGTAATTTACCTGTTCTTTTACTTGTAAGATACGTCGTTGAGGGAAGTTGTGATGAATGATGTCTTTGATCCTTCCTGGTATCTGGACCCTGGACACGGGACGTTTTGCAGTTGAGGTCGGCGACCTTGTGGGGACGGGATGGCCCCGATGACCAAGGAGAGGCTCAGAGGCTGTGCGAAAAGCTTGATGGCCACAGGCCAGCAGGCCAACCGATCATGAACCAGACCTCTGTCTGCCTGGTCCGTAATCCGCAGCCCGCAACCCGTCATCCGTGATACGGAAGGACGATCGAGCTAGCTAGGCGAGCCAGTGCGCCAGGGTGCGGTTTGCGTTGCATTCATACGACGTACTGGGGAGACGGATCTGTGAACGGCATGTCGTAAAATGGCGAGGCGAGACAGGCTGGCTGGGAAAGGATAAATATCAAAAAACAACAAAAGGCATAAAAAGGAAACAAAACAAAAAGAGCCTCTATTTCTCCCCACGCCGGCTGGGTTGGGACATGCCCCGAGGAGTCCATTACGTATTTCTTAGGCAAGTGCATCTGGTATCTGGGACTGTATTTGGTCCTCCCGTCTCTCGTCTGCCCCATCACCTTCCACCACATTCTGATATAACCCGCAGATTCGCATATAGCCGTCCATTAGATCCGTCCACCAGAACCGCCCACTAGAACCGCCCACGATAAGCCCACGGCCAAGGCTGCGGGAAGGACCCAGGGAAGAAATAAGGATATTAAGAAAAGGACTAAACAGACAAGCACGTCGTAGCCCATAGAGAAGTTGCCGTACCCGTCCAGTGCGAGAGTAGTGCATTGCATAGTGCACAGTGCAACAAGTATCTGGCATACGACTTCAAAGTAGGTTGTGTATTAAACGCCCCCCCTGACGGGTACTCTTTTGACGTGTCGACAGAATTTGCCTCTGTAAACAATGATCGTTCGACAAAAAGTACATTGAACGGTGAAAACGGTGGCACCTGCGCACACAAAAAGCCTCTGACCTGACATTCGTCGAAGTCGAGAGAGATCCCCCTCCGTTTCGATCTCAGAAGCAGGGGAGATAACACCACGAAAATACTTGTGGCGAGGACGAATAATTATCAAGGGCAGTGTTGTGCTCGTGCTCGTACCCACTGGCACATGGCGGACGGCCATTGTCCCATCTCACTGCGCCATCTGCCCGAATGTCGCCCATCGTTCATCGACCATCGACCATCGACTTTCAATCTATCTGCTTCATCCTTCTCATCTGTCCGCCGTCCCTGGTCTAGGACACGAGCGGCCAGGCCAGGTTGTCGGTGCCGGGATGGATGTAAAGTACTTTACTTGTTGTCGCATGGCACGGTCGCATCCGTCGTATGCCCAGAAATTGAAGGTGAAAAAAGAACAGGCTAGAGTAAATACGAGGCATCGTGAGCTGAAAGGCTAGACAGCAGTCTCAGCAGTCTCACTTGTTTGTTCCTTCCTATTTTCTTTTTTCTGTCCTTTCCCTTTTGGAAATGCCACCCCTCGCCCAATCGCACCTTCCACTCCAATGTTCAACACTGCCCCCTCTTTCCTCACCGAAAACGAGGCGGCCGCGTTCTTGCCTTTCTCGGCAGTCGAACGAGGAACGTTGTGAAAAGCAAAGAGGGGGGGAAAGAGCAATACGGAGAAATCGTGAACTCCGAGAAAGGCCAGCCCCTCTTACAGAGGACGCCTGACCGGGTCATTTGTTTGTTTTCTTTTTTGCCTTTTGTCGTTTCTCACTTTTGTTCCCTCAGCCCTCCCTTTATTTTTCAGCTTCTTCGGACAGTTTTTTTGGACAATTTTGGGAACGGAATATTATTACGCACACCACCCCACCCACCCCGTTGGAATAATGTTTCTTTTGCGATTTGCGCTATTATTGGCCCGCCCGCCGTCCCGCGACATTTCCTCCTTTGAGAGCCGCAGCTTCCTTTGTGGCTTTCCTTCCCCTATTCCTTGCCCTCCTCCTGTTGCCCCGTCCCACTGCGCAAGTATCGATAAATATACTCCGTAATATCGACCGTGTCCAGCCTTGCGCTAGCCCGGAGGCGATGAAGAACACCAGAAACGCCAGGACACCCGCCTGCAATCTCACATCGTAAGATGAGATTAGGGACTTGAAGGGCTTGAGGGGAGGAGGGGTGCAAAAGACACTCGGAAGCCAAAGAAAAGAAGGACGAAAAGAAGGAAGAAGAAAGAGTCTGAAAAGAAAAAGGCTCACCGAAAATGGGGGCAGTCGCAGTGGCTACGCCCAAACCAGCAAGAGGCCTCGTATGGAAAGGGGACTGGCCTTTGTGGAAGTTGGGAAAGGGGAAGGCGCGAGGCTTGCAAACACGACGTGCGGAAGGCACCGTTAACAGTCAAAAGTATGCTTATCTTGGGCGTGGCGTGGCCCCAGCCCTGGCGGCGGGTGACGGAGGCCGAGCCGGACGGCCATGCCGTCCCCATCGACCCAACCGACAAGACGTGCCCGCCACGCGTTTGTACGCACGTCCTGATCACACACATCTTTGTCGTAAGCGCATTTCTCTCGCAGCCCTGTCTTCTTCTTCTTCTTCTTCTTCTTCTTCTCCTCTCTCTCTCTCTCTCTCTCTCTCTCTCTTGTAAAGAGTATTGTTTTATTTTTATGTGCTCTTGTTTGATGCTCTTGTTTGATGTCGACCGTCTTGTCTCCCTTGGCTTTTTTAGCCTAGCACCTAATCTTGTCTTCCATTGGCACTAGGGACGAGCTGAGTCCTGACCATGCAGGGGGTCGTGCCGAGAAAGAGGGCCAATACTTGTACATACAGACGGAGTACTCCGTCAGATACGTTGTCGAGAAAAGACAAGTCAAAGGTATGTATGCGTGCCGGACAATGATAAGACAAAAAAAAAAGGAAGAAACAACTGCGTGTTCCCCAAAGTGCAGGCTTGCATCGGCGAAGGGAGATGGGGATGGGATGAGTGAGACGCGCTGCCGGCAGGCACAGAACCCAGATGAGCAGGTCGCCGATCTGGCATGGCTTTCCTGGGTGTCCGTGTGTGTTGGCCACTGCCCACTGAGTGTCTCAGTGTCTACAAAGGTAAGACAGTTCACCCCTTGGCTCCACGAGCTCCATGAGCAGAATGGGACCCGGCAAGCCCGCTGGCACGACCCCCGAAATGAGGAACAGCCGTTCATGGGGTTCCCCGGTCCCCAGTCCGGCGGACGCTGTGTTGAGGTGTGTGTGCAGATTTGACCATCTCCTTGTACTTACGGAGTACTTGTAATACGAGATACAGCACCCAGATGGGCCAGATGGGCCAGATGGGCAGTGGTGCTCAACACAGGGCAAGAACGTCTGCTTTGTTTACGCCGCTCTTGCCCACGTTCCTACTTTCTGTCTGTGGTCAACAAAGCACAAATCGTCCCCTTACTTGCATCTGAAACGGAAGCACCCAAACGGTCGGCACGTTAGTCAAGCGCCTCTACGACCTATTCACCCTTTTGCTAAAGAAACCAAGCTCACCCCGTCTCCCGTCCCGGACCGTGACCGTTGAAAGAAACTGTTTTTCAACTGCTTTTCAACCGCTTCTCGCCTGCCCCCCCAGTCGTGGCGAAAACATGTCAATCGTTTTGTTGATCGCCCTCTTTTCTCGCTCCCCTTTCACTGTCCCCCTTTCCCCGTCTGTTCTCTTCCCCGTCTGTTCTTTCCCCCATCTTCGTTGCCCCTTGCCCCTTTATCTCCCCCCCGTGTTTCCCCTACTTATTCTATGGCCTGGCCCCCCGAGACCCCCTCTTCGGCAGAGCCCGCTGTTGTGGTGTAGTGGGGGCTGCAGGCGCTGCAGGCGCTACAGGCACGACAGGGGACGCTATTCCACGCTACAGGGCGGGTTTGAGGGCGGCCTCCCCGAAGTCGAGACGAGCGAATGAGCGCCCCAACTTCGTTTGCTTCACCGAGAGCCCTACTTTCTTTTTCTGTCCTTTCTCTCTTTCTTTCTTTCTTTCTTTTTCTTACAATGCGCGTGCTTACAATATTGCTTTTTTATTTATTTCCCTCGCTGCCTGTTCGACGTCGTTCTGTTGTTCATCCCTTACCTGCTTGGGCATAGCCCACTGGGGCGTTGGTGCAGAACCACTGGAGCACTGGGCCAATGCAGGGCCTGCCCTGTCGCAAGCAAGGGCCAAAACGGAAGGAGGGTGGATGGTCGATACCCCGATCGGAGCATCTTGTGCGCGTCTGAATAAATACCGTGTGCCAGCACCGAGCTAGATGTGCACCGATGCCGCTGCAGACAACGATATGCGTCGCTGTGCTCTCTTCTGTTCTACGAGTGCTGTCATTAAAAGAACAATTCTGTACAATGTGAGCCAATACAGAGGAGTCTACTTGTACAGCACAGTGCAGTAGATTAGGGCACCACGATGTGATGGCACAAATACGCAGGTTCTGTGACGCAAGGTCTGTCCTCGTACAACGTACTTGTACTCCGTATCTTCCATCGTGTTATGCCTTTTCGTTGTGCACAAACGAACATCCGTGGCCCGGTGAACGCTTGCCGGGGAGGCTTGCTCAACGGCCCACTGAAGGGCTGACGTCGTGAACCGCGCTGAAAATACGTCGTCAAGATGAAATGGACGCAAATGGACAGGGGGCAGCTGCAGATTCCTTCCTTCCTCTCCTTTTCTTTTTCAATATTGCTTTGCGCCCTTGCAACTTTGGCCCCACACCACCACACCCGCCCAGCACAAACAAATCTCAAAATCGGCCCCCCTTCTTGCCATTCTTTTTTTTCGAGGCTTGCCCACCCATGGATCGCGATTGGTCCGATGACGCTTGCTAGCGCTGCATTTGAGATCTGTGGGAGAGGGACAGAAGAGGAACAGAAGAGGAAAAAGAAAAAGATAAAATAAAGGATAAAATGGAGAAACGAACGACAAATAAAAGGCCAAAAAAAGACAAATAAAACATTGGCGGGGCGTTTGCTCCTTCCCACTCGTTTGCACCAGGACGAGCATCTGACCGACCCAGCGCGCCTTCCTCTCTCAGCCCTCACTCAGCCCACGCGCAAGCTGAAGAACGTGTCGTTCACCGCATCGCAGGCCCTTTTGAGCAGACACTGCCACGCAGCAGGTACAAAGTATGCGTTCCTTGCACAAAATGCATCTGACAAGGACAGGCACAACGCCATCGTACTTATACGCGTATGTTTCTGTACACCGTCACGATCTCGTTCTTCGTTCTTCTTTCTCGTTCCCAGCCTCTCTCTCACCTTCTTCGAGCCCTTGTCCCTATCCCTGCTCATCCTGTGCCCCCCCCTGGTCTTTCCCTCCCCGCGCTTTCCTTATTATTGCCTGCTATTTTTTGGGTGCTCTCTGTCGGTTGTTTTTCTTTTTTCTTTTTTTTTTCTCTCGGGCCCTGGTCTCGCCCCCTGGCTTCTTCGCCTAAAAAGCTTTCCTTTCCCTCATTCTGCACAAACAGCACAGCAGCTGGAGCCGCTAGCACTGGCAAACACACGCCCCCCTTTCTCCACACCCCCTATCCCCATCCTCTTCTCTTTTTTTGTTTCTTTTTCCCTCTCTTTTCTTCTCTTTTTTGTTGTCCAACACGCCCCCACCATGAGCACACGATCAGCCCATTGTCCCGTTTCTTTTTTTTCTTCCTTTTTTTTCTTTTTCTTTTTTCCCTCCATCCCCCCATACAAGTACTGTTTTTTGTTTGCCAGTTGGAAAGGGCGAGGAGCGTCGCATCGGCCAACCCAAAGGAGACGGAAAGGAAAACGGAAAGGCGCTGTTGGGGCTCAAAAAGGCAAGCACGATGTCGCGGAAAAGTGGAAGCCACCGTGGGACGAGCCTGGCCACGCTACTTGGAACAAACTGACCGATGCAATGCCAGATACGGAGGATGGGCCACAAAACCGAACGAGGATAATAGTCGGGGTCTTTCCAAGGCCGTCGAGTGTCGTGTCCTTATTTTTTTTTCGTCCGACCTCTTTTATGTTCCTCCACCTCTGCTTCCAAAGTACAGAGTACGCCCTGGACCGTGCCTCGTCCAACTGCCATCGTGCCCGTGCCGTGCGATCGATCTCCGAAACGCGGCACGTTATTGCAGTGCTCGGAGTGCTCTGTGGAAAGTTGAGATACTTGTACTTGTACGTACAGCTTACAGGTACAAGTACCGGTACGAACGAGCATCTCACAAATCAGGCATCCCCTAGGGACATCGGACATGCATCATCTCCATTCTGGCTTTGCATATTGCATACTCCGTAGTTCTTATTTCTTATTTCCTCGTCGTATTTTCTCACGCCTCACTCCGCGTCCCAGGACCCAGGCTCCCAGGCGCTGACCCCTGCAAGCCCTGCTCCCTGGTCCATAATGCGATGGTTCCGGTGTGGCCATGAAGAGGGCCAGATCGAAAAAGGAAGACGAATGGGAAAAGGGCTGCAAAAGACGACGATACGAAATCTCAAGCTCGCTCATCTCCTCATCTCGCTCATCTCGTTATTGCGTGTTTCGTCGCGTGCCGTTTAGCGCCCTTCTGCCCGCCCAACCAACATGCGACGATGCCATTGCGTCGTCGTGCTACAACATCCGGTGTGCCTTGTGAGACTTGTATGCAAAAGTACGTAGTATCGTACCTTACCTTTTGTCCTGTTCTCCTCCTGTCCTCGCATTTTCGTGCCAACAGCCATCGACGCATTTTTGCCAGCCCGCCACGAAGCCCACTACGACCAGAAACAACAGAAACAACCGCCATCTGGGAATCTGGCCATCTGGCAATCTGGCCATCCGTGGGAGGGGGTGAGATGGCGTTGCGCCGTCGCCCAGTCCGTCCAGGGCCAGGCCATGCTTTTTGACAGCTTGGAACTAGAACGGCCCCAAGGGCCCCAAGGGCCCCAAGGGCAGCTAACGTCCAACAAACGGTTCCAACGGTTTTGCCACCCCTTTCTCCGCGTCTGCCCGCCCTTTCTTCAACGACTTCCTTCCTCGTGTTGGTAACCGCTTTTGTTAACCTTCCGGTCGGTTGTCCTTTACGGCGTATTACCACTGACATCTGCAGCTTTCACGTCGCTCTGTCGCTTGTCTGCCTCCCTGCTATTGTCTTCCGTTCATCATGTTCGTTTTCTTTCTCTTTTTTCTCCATCTCTACCTTTTTTTCGTCTTCCTCGGGTAGGGAGCTTCCAATCTCCATCGGCGATTTGGCGATACGAGTATTTGGGCTAGGCGAAAAGCGCTATTTATTGCTTGGGAGCCGCTATTCACAAACGAAGCCAAACGAAGCACTGGTTCGGATCGTCCGTGCGAGAGAGAAAGGGCCCAAGGCCAGGGAACGCCCCATTCGTCCCCTCACGTCGACCGTGCCCAGGCCTGCTCACGGGCTCCAGCATCCTCCGTCCACCGAGGCAACTATTCGCGGGATGCGTGGACGGTGGCTTGTTTCTTGTCTGTCCACTGCAGTGTCTGGGTACTTGTACGCGTACAACGTACTCCGTATCTCATGAGGTATTGCGTCGCACAGCGCATGCACTGCACATCCCAAGCATGTGCGCGGCGTCGACAAGTATATCTTACGCGTATTACTCCGTATTTGGTCTACGTCTTATTCTTGACAATGTATCGACAGACCTGCGCATCTCCAAGCGTCTGTTCCCTGCTTTCTTTGTCCACCATGGAACTTGTTCTCGGGGAGCTCTGCCTACAGTACGTCGTAAGATTCCTTTGGCAAACAACGACCGTACGAGTATCGCACGAGCCCTCCGTCAAGGCAGTCCTTTTGCATCGTCGCCGTTCTATGTAGGAGGCTGGCTCCTGGTCACACCGTTGACGCCATGGGCACTCGATTCTATGTGCGGAAAATGTTCCGAGCACAACCCTCGGGCTCTCGGGCTCGAATCACAGGTACGGATCACAAATACAGATCACAGGCGCGGATCAGTGCCTTGTCCAACCTGCAAGCACGCTTCCGCAGCGCAGGATCGTTTTAGTGGCGATGGAAGGCGATGGATGACGGCGATGATCTCTTGGTCCGCCGTCCTGGTGTGCGGAGCACTGGGAGTACTAGTACAGCGATGAGCTGTGCCTGGCGATTTGTTGAGAGTTGCTGAGAGTTGAGATGCCCGGCCGGCCTTTGGGACATATTTACACCATCGAGACCATCCCCATACAGTTCAGTCGCCTGCATTTGGAGCGCCAGGTTGGTTCTAACAATCACACAGCGTTAGTGCACCGCGGTAGGCGGACGGAGCATACGATCTTCAGATGCTTGTGCACTCCCTAGCGTACATCGTTAACGTATCTTACATTAGAGTGCATATCTGCTATCAGAGGAGTCGCTTTGTGTTGTCCTTACGTGATGGTTTTCTGATTTGGGCCGACGACAACACACATGCTAGGCGCTGGGCACCAACGTTGCCCACTAAACTCACCCGCTAAACTCACCCGCCGGTCAAAATGTCAAACGAAATCTGCACCCGAGCCCAGGGATGCGTTGGCGCGGGGAGATTCAGGGAGATGAAAGAACGATTTCAAGATAGCCGTGCTCGTAAAAAAAAAAAAAAAAAAAAAAAAAAAAAAAGGCGCCTCTGTCGTATCTTACCCTTTCATTGTGGTGGCCCGACCCTACACCCACGAAACCCACTAAATCCCAGCGTGCCACTGGAACTCTCCATCCTCGCCTGCCACACTGCCACGCTGCCACGCTTTTGTCTCCCCGGCAGGGATGGGGGTGCAGAATCCAACACAGCGAGACAACCTCCAAGATCACACATTTCGTCAGAAAACGCCAGCCCATCCCCATCGCCGATGCTCCCTGCGCTCCTTGCGCTCCTTGCATGTGGCACCGAGGGCAGCCAAAACGGACGTTGTAACCGTCGAAGAAGGAAGGAAGGAAAAGAAGAAGGGAGGAAAGAACGAGGCAAAGCGCCAACCGAAAACCGAAAACCAGAGGAGAATGCAAGGACGAGGTAACCTGCAACGGCGTCCTGCACGTAAAATGGAGGCCTGTCTGCTTCGGTACTCGCCAGCGCTCGTGCGGTCTCTACAACACAATACGAGTCTGTCGTTGTCCACGTCGCATGGCAAAAGGCGAGCCGAACGGCGCACAGCCGACTTGTACGCATTGGTACAAGCATGCCGTATCCACCGTATCTCGTAAGTCTTGCGATGCTGTGCAAATACAAGTGAGATACGACATACAAAAGCCACTGCTCATCTGGCATCGCATCTCCGTGGAAAGACGAAAGCCCATCTCATCACGCTCCACACCCTTCCTGACCCTTGCCTGACGTGCGCTGACGGAACGCAGCGAATCAAAACGCCTGGAGCAACCGTCCGGGCAGGAGACAGAAAGACGACCCAGAACGAAAAAGAAAAGAAAAGAAAAAAGAAAACTCGGAAAAAGAAATATTGTCTCCTCTTTTGGGCCATTCGACCCACCCAACGCAAGCTGAAAATGTGAAAATGTGAAAAGGTGAAAAGGTGAACAGGTGAAAAAGCTTTGCACTGCTATCTTTGCTCAGGGTCTATCGAGGGGGTTGAATTAAAATTAATTCAAAAATAAAAGGTGAAAACAAAAAATAAAAATAAAAATCAGAAAAGAGAAAGAGATTCAACCAAACTCGTACAAGTACATACAAGCATCCCACAATACGATGTTTGTTGCAAATTGCGACGTCAGAAACAAATACAAATACAGAAAGTGGCCCCTGCCCGTTCCATGCACGCTTCGAATAGCGTCGACTCCTCCATCACATTGGACTCCATACTCTCCCCTCCTCTGCATCGCATCCCATCGCATCAGCCCCCCTTTCCGGACGGAGCCCCCCAGGCGAATCTCAGCGATGCACGCGACGCGCAGGCAATTGTGGGTGCTTCCGTATTCTTAATTTTTCTTCGCCCTTTTCCTCCCGTGTCGTCCCTTTTTCTCACTCGTGCACTCGCTCACCCCTGTCCACCTGGGCCAGTTGAGCCAGGCAGACGGTCGTCTCGACATGCCGAAAAGCTGATTCCACTTTGGCTCGCTCCTTCTCCCTCTTTCTGGCTTGCTCGTTCGCTCCCTCGCTCCTTCTCTCCTTTCCCTCGCCCATCACCTCGCATCCCACACCCCGACCTTGCCACATTTGGACAACCCTGGTCGCCTGGATCTCATGAACTAGCCAGAAATGGCCACCCAAATCATGGCAGGGTGTGATGGTGTGTGCTCCCTTTTTTTTTTTTTTTTTTTTTTTTTCCTTGTCCCTTTGCATTTTTCTTTTCTTCCCTCGACTTTTCAGTCCGTGACAACGCATTGTCAGAAATCAGTCGATGCGGCAACCGCGCTGAAAATACACAAGACACGCCGGTTTGCCTGCCTGTGTCTCGCAAAGACAACATGTTGTTGTGCTTGTACTTGAACGGAGTAATTACGACGAACGCAAAGTTCGAGGTGAAATAGAAAGAGCGACCAGCCCTCTCTTGGTCTTTCTCGATTCATTTGCCGGTCTTGCTTTATCCGCATGCAGGATATTTGCAGAGCACTCTATTTTTCGCTATTTGCACTATTTTTGTTCTTTATTTCGTCCTCTGTGCGCCGTCTTCCAATTCCCCGGTCCCCAGTCCCCGTCCCCATCCCATCCCCAATCCCCAATCCCCAATCCCAGGCTCAGGCTCGGGCCCAGTTCCCATCGATCTCGTACGATCAAACCTGGTTATCGAAGCGCCCTAGCGGTTTGTGGGCGAACCGGGCGTTCAGCGCCCGGGCGCGCCTGCCCAGCCCTGTTCCTCCCATCTGTCCTGCCATGGCTGAATGCTTAATTTTGCAGGCGCGTAGCAAATAAACTTTCCCATGCAACACGCGAGAGTGTACGCCGCAACCTACAACCGAAAAACAACAGAATAGTCAGATGCCACTATGTATTCGTTGGAACGTAAATACGAAAACGAGGCAAAAGGAATACTTGGTCCTTGCACAGAAGACACTTGTCGTCGCAGTTCCACCCGTCTGGAGAAGGAGCAAACGGTCGACTTGTGTCCTGCCCTCGTGGGAAAGAACGAACCTGGGCCTGTCCACCTTCGTCGTCCTCCACCTCGTCTTCCTCCACCACCAGAAGCCAAGCCACCGGTCACCGCATCGCTCCGCAGACCCCTTTTTTTTCTCACCCCCGGCGTCCTCACTTTTTTTGCTCCTGTTTTCGTTTCTTTTTTGCAAAGCAAGCAGGAACATGCATTCGGCGTATGCACACGCCCCCCCACACCCCTTCCTCGTTCCTTCCTTCCCCCGGTCCACCACCCACCCACCCACCCCTTTCCCAACCCAAAGATTCGCTCTTACCCACTCAAACCCATCCCGTCCCATCGCGCTTTCCCAAGTCCACAGTCCCAGTCCGTTCCCAGTCCGTTCCCAGACCCAGGCAAGCCCCAAGCAAGTCCCAAGCAAGCCCAGGTGGTCCCAGCGGTCCCAGCGGTCCCAGGCGCCCAGTCCCAGCGTGCCTTCCCTTCCTCGCCGTCCCAGCTGTCCTGTCCCCCATCCCTCCCAATCCCAGTCCCAGTCCACAGGTCCCAGCCCCGCCCCATAGTCCAATCCAGTTTGTCCTGTCCAGCGCAGTTCAGCCCCGGCGACTGTGCTTTCTTGCTTCCTCCCCTGGCCTGGCCTGGACTGGTCTGGCGAGCCTGGCCCCTTCCCTTTCTCGAACTGGCACGCACCTGTTGACAAACGCTCTTTCCCCGATGGATACATGACTAGACGCCTGCCCACCACACACGCACACCGCGAACTTGTACTCGTATTTGAAATTTTACCTTTTGCCTTTTCTTTGCCTTGCCCTCTTCACTTTCTTTTCCCACGACCTCGAGACCTCAACTTCGACCTCGCTTTTCCCCGTCTTTCGTCGTCCACCTTTTCTCTGTTGGCTCCCCTTGCTCAGTTTCTCTCCTCCTCCAACCAGCCACGCGCCCTCCCTTCCGGCCCCGACGACTTGACGTTCGCTTTTTTTCGACCCTTGTTGTTTTCATTTTTTTTTTCTTTTTCCCTCTGCCCTCTGCCCTCATACCTTCCTCTCCTTTCCTCTCCTCCTCCCTCGCCACGTACTATCAACATCGGTCAAATTCGTGTGCACGACGAACATAGACGGCAAGCAACGACCATCGCTGGCTCCGGATCACCCAACTTTTTTGCGGAATCTCCAGCTCCCCAGGACGGGAAGATCAAGAACGAAACTCGAAACGCAAACGCAATAAAACGGGGCCGAGCCGACCCACGAACCACGGATCACGGATCGCGGATCGCGAACCACGCACAAGAAGCCCACGACAACGCACGACAACGCTTCTCTAAATGTCCACAGCACCGGTCTGCTCCGTCGAATAACACCGGCCGCAGGATCGCCCTCGCTGTGTGCATCACGACCCTGCGCCCTCCGTTATGGAAGCGGGAGACACTGGCTCAAGGCAAAGGTGAGTGCCAAAGCAAAACCAAAAATCACGCGCTCCTGGCGAAGAGACTGGAAGCCAGAACAAACCGTCGGCTGACCCCTGACCCTGACTCAGAATATCTTCTGCCAGCAACCCACGCAACGCAACACCGCACGACATCCTGAACAACAACGATCACTACGATCAGCCACGGGACGTTGCCAGTAGCTCATCGTACCCACGGGACGCAAGAGACCCGAGAGACCTCCGGGACCAAAGGGACCAAAGAGACCCCAGAGACGCCTCCAACATGGCCACAGCAACGCTCATCAGCCCAAACACCCCCTACTATCCACACCACCCGCCATCGTCATACTCATCTGGCGGTTACTACCAACACCAAGGGCCACACCAGGGACAGCACCAAGGCCAAGCACAAAACCACGGTCACGCCCACAGTCACAGTCACAGCCACAGTCACAGCCACGGCCACGGCCACGGCCACGGACAGACATCGCCTTCAACTGCGGCGGCGGGTATGATTTCCCCTGTTGAGTCGCGTCGCACCTCAGACGACCACGACATGCCGGCCCACCGTCAGTCCCTCCCCTCTCTCAAAGAGGTCATTGGCAAGAATGCCTCCTCGAGTTACCACCACCCATCTTCGACGACACCCAGTGGGCCGCAGCAAAGCCTACCCTCTCCTTTCTCGACGACGGCCCCATCACGCCCCTTCCCCGCTGAGTCCCCCAGCGACATGCAGCATTCGCCTCGGACGCTGCACCACCCGGCCTCTATTCCGCCTCCTTCCTCTTCCATGTACGGCCAGCGGCCAGAGTCGACATCTACCTTTCCGGCACCGCCACGCCCGCAGCTACCCGGTCGCGCCCACGGATCTCCTCCGCCGAATGCAGAGCCTCATCAGGGAGGGCCACCGCCATCTTCCGTTCAGTCCCTGATCCATTCACAACAACCGGCGCAACATGCGCCGCTCTATCCCCCACACCCGTCTCAGCACCCGTCTCAGCACCCGCCTCATCCGTCGCAACAGCAACGCCACCCGCAAGACCAACCTCCTCCGCAGCTCCCGCCATACCACCACCAAGGCCCACCGCAGCGCGATGCCCGGTCCGTACACGATGACAGCCCTCCTCAGCACCATGCGTATCCGAGCGCGCCCGGCCAGCAGCCGTCCTATCCGCCACAATCCGCCTCCCAGCAGCCTCTGCCGCCCCCGCCACCAAACCAAGGCCACATGTCGGCATCGTACCCGGCATCGCCCCGTCACTCAGGGCCGCCGTCTCTTCCGTCCCCCTTTGAGTCGCATCAGCAGCCCTCGATGCAAGAACCTCCCGTCGACTACAACCGTTCACGGACTCGGTACGATCAGGCAGTCACCCGGCACTTCGAATCATGGAGCTACACGGAGTATCTCGCACGGGTATGTACAGTACTCTTGGTGTATTGGTGTTTAGCATGGCTGCTGCTAAGCGTCATGGTTTTGGCATGTCTTTTGACGTCGTGTCCATGGATGATTTGACTAACGAAACTCTTTTGCAGATTGGAAGCAACTCGCGGACAATATACAACTTTGCCGAGGCCTTTGGCAGCATTGCGCGGGAAGAGCACGGGCCGCACCCTATGCCGGGGCGCATGCCGGGCGACCGCGAAGTGTGCGAAATGATCAGCAACGCCGAGTGGCTAAAGACGATGCTAGAAAGCCTTCGGCACATGGTCCAGCACACGGTCAGCGAAGGCAGCTCCGGAGCGGGCGGCGGAAGTGGAAGCGGCGCTGGCACGGGCAGTGGTGGCAGACAGAAGCCTGCAAACATGGACGACGTGGACATGCCCATGTACAACGAGCCCGGGACAAAGCCGTACGGCATGGAGGTGAAGAAGAGACGAGGGGTACGTTTATAATCCCCCCCCCCCCCCAAACAGGACCGTGGTATCAAGAAACAAAACAACTAACAAAACGTGTTCTCCAGAGAGCTGCACCGCCTGGACGATGCCACAGCTGCAACCGAATCGATACGCCTGAATGGCGGCGAGGACCAGACGGCGCCCGCACGCTTTGCAACGCATGCGGTCTTCATTATGCTAAACTCGAACGCAAGAAGCAACTAGAGAGTCGGCAAATTCGGCCCAAACATCCTGACGACCGGCGCTGAAAAGACAACAAAAAACGGGCGTCAATAATCAACATATACCATATCTATCATCTACTCGATTTTACGAGACACGAGGGCTCAGTGAGCAAACAATAAAACACAAAATACGGCGAGAAAAAGCGGCTTTATAATTTTCTTTCTTATCCATTATTTCCTTCGGAACATATTCACACAATGATGGGACAAATCGAAAAGACGGTCGACGGCAAGGACAACCCAACGAAACAAGGAAAGCAACTCTTGGATTTTTATCTTCTTTATTGGTTTTCTTTTTGCTTCCTTTCTTTCGACTCCCACTTCCCACCTCATTCTCTTTTCATCCCCCCATCTGGTGGCAGTTTGGGGCCACGGTTTGTTTCTGGGGGCAGGGCATTTGGAGGTGTACTGGGTGCAGAGGACAAGAAATGTCGGATACCAAGAAGACCGCACGTCACACACACACTTGGGAGACAAGAGGCAGTTTCTCGTTGACACCTGTTTGCCCTCCAATTTTTATTTTTCTCAACGACAAAAAAACGGCCGAGAAACGGCTTTTTTTGGCGTATATACCCCCTTTATCTTTTATTTTAGTATTGACTATTTCGTGGAGCGTCTTTTTTTTTAACATCTCGAGGTGGCTGGCGGAACGGCACGAGAATACACTTACAATTATAAATAAGTACACAAACAATAGAAACTGTTCTGGGTCGTACCTCTCTGCCCCCCGACGACGTGGCATCCATTTCACCTTCTGCGTGTGAAATGTGCAAGCTGAGTCGGTCGGCCTTTTGTCTGAAACAGTGCCTCCCTCTTTCTCGGTGACCCATATCGATCCGGTCCCAATCGATCACGTTGCACTTGTAAGATGTGACATGTACACAAACGTCGGCGGTCCACAGCTTCTTCGGCCTCTTGTTGTTGCAAAGGGATGCAGATATGGAGTGACGGTGCGTAGGACTATGTTTGTCTAGTAAGACGTGCAAGACGTGCATCGTAATTCATGGGCCACTGTTGCTGGACACACCATGTGAATTTACTATCGTATGAAATGTATATATTCTTTATTTCAGTTTTAATTATATCTTTTTTTTCAATCTTTTTTTTTCATATTTTGTCTGTTTACATCTATATTATTTAAAAAAAATTTATGTATAGATATAGTAAATATTATTAAATTCTTTTTATTAAAATAAACCAGAAAACATGCAGCAACATCACAACATCAAAGCAAAATCAATAAAGGCTCTCGTCTTTTTATTCAAATGAGAACACAGGTTTTATGAAACTTACTATAGGGACCTCTCCCCCCGAATTGCGTTTCCTTCAAGCCACAAACAACGTCAGGGTTACTCATCAAATTTATTCTTAGCAACAGTTGTTGAACAACGAGTACAAACATTAATCGCTACCGTTATGCCGCCTTGGGCACTCGGGCATAGGCCACTTAATAAACCACAAAGGAAAAAAAAGGAAAAAAAAGGACAAAAAGAAAGAAAAAAAATAACAAAGTGGTAAAGAACAAAAAGCCGTTTCCTGGCACAATCGACCGTGCCCCTTTCCTTGTGCAATACACATTAATCAAAAATAGACATATAACTCTGGTCAACAAGTATGCAATGTTGACAGTCTTCATTTCATTTCACCTTCTGTGTTTACAGAATCAGGGCACCCGCAAGGGAGAAGAAGAACACAACAGCCGAGATGATGATCGGGCTCTTGTCCATGGGGCCCATGACGGTGGGGCCAGCGTTTTTGCTCGAGGTGGGCGACGCGGTGCTGGAGCCAGAGCCGGGCGAGGCCAGGCTGACGCTGGTCGAGCCGGCGTTCTGCGAGCCGCTGCCAGTCAGGCCGGGGCCGGAACCCGCACCGCTCTTCATGTAGGCGACGGCGTCCTTGGGGAGGGCGGGCAGCAGGGTCGAGTCAACAAGCCAGTTGACGTCCTTGGTGGGGCAGGCCTGGGTGTTGGTCGTAGAGGTGAAGCCACCGTCGCCGGTGGGGGCCGGGTTCGCGCTCAGGGCGCTGGCGAATTTGGTAAACTGCGGCAGCTCGCTGACGCTGGAGCCATCGATTGAGGCGATACCAAAGTTGTTGACCTCCAGAGCGTATTCGTACATCAGGCCACCCGAGTAGACGCTGGTCATCTCCGAGTTCATCAGAGCGCCAACTTCGCCAAAGTCACGGCCGTTGGTTATGCAGCCGTACTCGGAGAGGAAGATAGGCAGACCGTAGCCGGTGAAGTTCTTGACCTTTTGGTCCCAGCCGGACACGTCAAAGTTGGTGTTGCACCACGAGTAGTCGTTCTGCGATATTGTTAGCGGGAGAAAGGAAAAGAGCAAAGAGCAAAGAGCAGAGAAAAGTGGGCAAGAAAAAGCTACATACGAAGGCAAAGAAATCGCTGCGCTCGTCGTCGGTACCGCAGTTCATGTAGTCCGCCAGCTGCATGCGGTTCTGGGAAACGTCGGCGGCCGAGTAGCCGACGGGAACCTTGCGGTAGCCGCGCTCAGAAATGTACTGGCGCATATCGCGTGTGACAGCCTTGACGAAAGGCGCAGAGAGAGTGGACGCAGCGGTGGAGTTAATAACCTCGTTGCCGGAAAAGAAGGCCAGTGTGTTGGTGTAGTTGACGAACGAATCGATGGTGGCAAAAACGCTCTGCAGGTACTTGGCGTTGTAGGACGGCGCCGGGTCGGCGCTGTTGATGGAGTAGAGCGGGTTGTTGACATCGAGAATGGCGTAGATACCAGCCGCCGCCAGGGCGTTCATGCAGGTGTCGTGGCTCTTGGAGTTGTCGGTGATGTACACACGAACGGTGTTGACGCCCAGCTTTTTGAATTCAGCAATGTCGCGGTTGCACACATCAGGATCGGCCAGGGGATCAGCCGATGCGGAGGAGCCGCCCGGCTGGTAGTCGATGCCGCGGACATAGAAGCGCGTCTTGCCAGCCCAGAACGCTGGAAGGAGGTCAGTCAGTGGACGGCCCGAGAAACACACGACAACACGCAGACTACTGTTTGTAAAGGGAACGAGACTTACCATTGCCAGAAGCTGTGACGGTGGGGAGGGAAGCCGCACGGTCGACCAGCTCGGGGAGGGTCTTGGAAGGGTTGGCGTTGACAACGGACACAGCAGACAGGGCAGCGGCGGCCGCCGAGGCGAGCGAGAATGAGCGCATTTTAACAGTTGAAATGGTGAAGTAAGAAAGGCGAAAATGAAGTAGACGTAGTTGTCGAGCGAGCGTGTGAAGAGAAAGAGAGTCAATGAAAGACCGACGACGCGAGGTGATGCACGTAAAGTCGGCAGAGTATCGAGATGGCGAGACACGACAAGACGACGTGAAGACCGCGTTTGTTTTAGACCAGGTCAAATGCCAGTGCCGTATCGCACGATAAGCAGTCCTGCGCGTGGGAAAATGGTAAGGCGCCTCGGAATGAGGAAAAAGAAAGGAAGAAATAAAAGGGCCAAAAATAAAAGAGTGATAATGGGCCGTTGAGTCGTGTTTAGCGAGAGACGACGAAGATGAAGATGGTGAACGAAGGACGGGAAGTCAAAAGAGAAGAAGCCGATGATGAAGAAAGGAGGAGGAAAGGGGAAAGGGGAAAGTAAGAAAAAAGAAACAAGAGAACAAAAGAGGCAAGAACCTAAGAACGGGAGTGGAAAGAAGGAAGCGACCAGGGCCTGGCCAAGACGAGGGAAGGAACCCAGAAAAGCAGGGCAAATGTTGGAAGCAGGCCCGACAAAACGTGTACCTCGTACCAAGCAATCCAGTCTCCAGACGGGAAGGAGCCAGGGAGCGCCAACAAGGGAGGGCCAGGAAGGGGCGGAAGTGGTGGCAAGGTGGAAGGGGGAATGTCTTGGCACTGCGAGGGGAGGGGGCACGAGCAAGAAGGGGTGGACGTAGCACGAAAGTATGGGGTGTCGCGCGTCGATTGGACAGAGGCAGGAGGAAGGGACGAATTCGTGGGAAAACAGCAGGAAAGAGCAGACGTCGGGGCCACTTGCTCCTGCTTGATGCAGCCAGTACTCGAATTCTACGACGTATTACTCCGTACTCTACTTGAACACGGCATTACGGGACGACATGGTCGCACTTTCCGCATGCAGGACGCTCACAGTCGCCAACACCAAGACCTCAAACGACGCACCATGACACAATGCGACACGACCGTGCCATTGACTTCGTATCGCCAGTCCCACGCCCGGGTTGCTGACTATGGCTGGCATGTCGCCTGGGCGCGTTCCTGTTCCTGGTGCGAGAAAGCGTGCCAAGACGACCGGGCGCTGTTGGGTGATCGTGCTCTATTGGGGCCCTGGGGTGGCCAATGATCTATTTCTAGTTCTGCTTCCACGGGTATTTCGACCTGGCTTTTCTATGGGCCGCCGAGAACACGATCGGCACCTGCAGTATCGCGATATTCAGGGTGCCCTGATGATTTGTGGATGCGATGTTCAACGGTCGTCAAAACAGAGATGATGGACGAGGTACGGAGTAATTACGTCGGACATGCAAATGGGAACCACTTTCTGTCGGTGCGGCGACAATTCAGGGGGAAACCAGCGCCGCGAAACAGAGTAATAAGCTTACTTGTACCTCACGAGTCAGGGCAGAGGGACGTGGGATTATCTGGCGAGCCACCTCTAGTTTACTCCCTAGCCGGTGGGTCAACAACACAAGAGGCGCAAACACCCAAAAAAGACAAGCCCCCAAAAACAACACATCAAGAATGTAAAGAGACCTGCAAATGTATTTGGAGAATTTTGAAAGTGCTGGAATACGCTCAAAGGCGGAACGAAATCGTGCAGTTGCATTGTGCGTTGTGTACGAGTCCTGCTTTTCGTGGTGTTTTCTGGCGAGGAGCGGTTGGCCAATACGAAGTACAAACGAGGTAGTGGTGCTTTTTGGTAGCCCCACTGGCTGGCGAGCAAACTAGAAGAGACTCGCCAGACAATCCCAGGGGCGGGGCCTGCTTGCGGGCGAAACTCGTACTTTTGCAGGCCCGACTATTTAAGATACGACTATTTGTTTGGCTTAATGCTAGCGTGTGGAGTGCGTCTCGCGTGCGTCCAATCATGCGAGGCACGGTTGTCCCTTCCTTCCGCCAGCTCCGCTCATTATGCCCACACTCGAAAAATAGTCCGCACTTGCCTTGATCTGCTTGGCCGATCTGTGCCTGTCGTCGTTTCAGGTCGCAGCGACGAACGCATTGAGCGCGAAGAATGTGGCGGGCCGGTGTTTTTGCCTGTATCGAAACACGGAGCACTTTCCATGTCCCGTTTCTGGTTCAGCAATTCATCGTCCTTGTCAAAGTGGTTTTGTTTTTCACCGAAGAGGAATACCTGTGATACTCTGTAGTAGGTACGAGTGGTCGTACCTGCCCTAATGTCTTTGACTTTCTTCTTTCCTATTCAGGATAAAATATATACTTATGTACATGCTCCGTCTCCCCATTGCTGCTTCTTGCAAACGCCACACCCACAACCACGTTTTCAGGGTCTTTTCTTCGGGCCCTTCTCACCTCCGACCTCTGGGCTGTCTGTTTTTCTTGGTGTCGAGTTGTTCACTCTGGCTTGTGCGAGCTCACACGACTGCGCCTCACTCTAACATTCTCCCTTTTGAACGTTCATCTCGCACATGGCAAGACCACACTCCTTCGGTTTTATGCCGTATCCAGAAAGGAAGAAAAAACGAAGAAAAAACGAAGAAAAAGAGGAGAAAAACAACCAAAGAGCAGACAGAAAAAAAAGGACAAAGAAGGCCACTGTAAATGCACCGACCGCAGATGCTGATACGAGAAAAGACAAGGGAGAGGAAAATGAAGGAACGGAAGGACGGCGGAAGGGGGACCCTTACACCGCCTGGATGTAGCTCGCCGGAACGCTCTTGGTGACGCCGCCCTTTTCCACCTCTGCCCAGCCGTCGCCTGGATCTTCCTTGACCAGCACAAACCGCTCGCCCTCGACCATGCTGTGCTCGGCATCATTCTGGGCGGCGTACGCGAACACGGCCTCCACGTATTTGAGCTTCTTGGCGCCGCGTCTGGGTGCGACGGCCGGCCCCTTTTTCCTGCTGCCCGCGTTTGCGTTGGCCGTGTTGTTGGTGCTGATCGAGGAGCCGCTGTTGGAGTAGGTCGACTGGCCGGTGTTCTGCGGCGCCATGGCGGCCGGCGGAGCGGCGGAGGCTGGTGCGGCCTCGACGTACGACGCCGGCACCAGGCCCTCCTTGTAGCCCGCCCGGATCTTGATCCAGCCAGAGCCGCTGTCTGGCTCGAGAATCGCCACCTCGATGCCATCGCCCACCGTCAGCTCGCCGTCGCCGTTGGCCTCGAACGCGTACAACATCTTGCCTCTGGGTTGGTTGCTGCCATCCGGCATGCTCCCGGGCAGCTCGTTGATGTACGCAGCAGGCGGTGGCGCTATGACTCTGCGTGCGGTGCCCGCAGGGGGTGGGCCGCCGCGCGAGTTGGCAGGAAGTTCGGCCGCGCCACTGCCATCGTCGCCGGCCGTCGGCGACCGCGCCCCAGATATGGAGCGGTGCGCGCTCGTGGCGTACCCCGAACTGAGCGAGTTCATGGTGTTGGACCGGCTCAGTTTGGGCAGTTCTGACGCGCTGGTCGACGCCGATGCTGTTGCTCCAGCAGCGCCTCCTGGTTTCAGCAACGAGTTGGCCGCGTCCTGCCGTTCCTGCTTCAGCTTCTTGCGCTCCTCCTTGTTCTGCTCGCCGGGGCACTCGGCCGGCACCTTCATCTCGCACTTGCTGTGGCAGGTGTAGCCGCAGTCGCGGCAGTCAAAGCCCTTGGCGGACAGACCCCAGATGCGCTCGCCGCAGAGATCGCAGTTGGTCGGGATCTTGAATGTTTGTGACTTGAAATTGTGGTTGCGTGCGCCCACCGTAACGTCGCCAACGACGGCTGTGATTGTCGACGTCTCGACTTCGGCAGTGATGCGCTTGCGCTCCACCTGGTGCAGGTCCTCTTGCGCGGCAAACATCTGGCTGACGACGACCACCTCGTCGCGCTTCTCGGTGCCGTCGCGGATCTGCTGCTTCAGCTTTTGGATGGTCTCGACCTCGCGCCGTTTTTTGTCGACCTCGCGCCGCAGGTCGCCGAGCTGGCCCTTGGACTTGTTGAGCACATTCCGCAGGAAGATCTTGGCGGTCTCGTCCACCACCATCGAGCCGTCATCGTGCCACACGGGGCTCGGCTCAAACACCTTGTCCGAAGGCTCCTGCCAGCCGCCCACGTTGTGCCGCATATACATCATGGAGTCGAGCTGTGGCAGGTTGCGCGCAATTTCCTGGGTCTGGCGGTCGATGATCGCGGTGCTCCGCTGCAGCATGCTGGACTCAAGCCGTGACGCAACCGTCCAGAGGTCGTTGAGCCGCAGCGTGCGGAATTCGGCCAGGTCCTGGAGTGAGTCGAGCAGCTCTGGTACGTAGTCGTGGTAGTAGCGCTCTTTCTGCTTGTTCGTGACGTTGATGGCGATGAGGTACGAGTTCTTCACATTGTTCATTTCGGAGATTTGCTGTTGGTAGGCCGTCTGTGCCTTGGCCTGGCCGAAGCCGGTTTCCGTCTTCTTGCGCTTGCTCTCGACTTCCTGGCACACGGCGTCGTACTTGGTCTTGACCTTGCGCAGGTCTGCGTACGAGGTGTCTCGCTCGCGCTCGACCTTGTCGGCAAAGTCGGCATGGCGCTTGCGCAACTCCTCGAACCGCCCGCCCAGCGTCTGCAGCGGCCCAGCGACCTTGTTGACCAGGTCATTGCCGTAGGTGTCGTGCTCGTCGGCACGCGCTTCGAGTGTTGTGAGTTGTGTCGTCCAGGTGGTGAGGGATGCGCTCTCGAGGGAGCCAGGCGTCATGGCAGGCGTTTCGCCGACGCTCAGCACGGACGACTTTCGTGTCTTCTTCTCAAAGTACTTTTTGGCGAGTAACTTGAGCTTGGCGCTGTATTCTTTCTCGATGGCGCTCCGCTCGCGGTAGAACTGCTGGATGTCGTCGAGCCACGCGATGCCGTTGGTGACCCAGACGTTGGCGGGCTTGAAGCCATCCTGTTCCGGGAGAGAAGGGTCAGTTTTCGGAAACGGCCCAACGTACGAAGTAAAAACACAACCAGCACACAGGCGCCATCTGCCGTCTAATCCGGCCATCCAATCCGGCCATCCAATCCGGCCAACATACCTTCAGCTCAGCGCCGAATGTCGGCGGGCTCTCCATCGTGGTGGGCGGGGGTAGGTCCGGCGGCACACGTGAGGCTCGGAAGAAAGCGAGGCAGCCGGCACGCACAACATTCAGAGGAGAGGGGAAGTCGATGTGCAGAGGTCGTCGCGGCCGTCAAGTTCGTGGAAAGCAAGATGCGAGGCTCGAGAGCGGTTGGGGGAGTGAAAGAGGGGGATTGGGTGGAGGCGAGCGAGTGCCTTGCGCCGCGCACTCGTTTTCGGAGGAGTGCGACGCCGAGGGCTCAGTGGGAAGGAGCAGTGCCCAGGGCGATTCGAGAGGCAGCCACGACGTGGGGAAAGGTGGTGCCCGGCGCTGCCAGCCAGGCGTTTACGGCTATTTACAGGTGGGCTGTACCGTTGAGTGTCCTGTTTCGTTAGCGGTCGTTAGCGGTCTCTTTAGCGGCCCGGGCAGCCAGGCCTCCACCTTCCACCCCTCGGTGTAATAGTGTCTGCTCCTGCGTGTATCACGGCCCGAATAGGCAGGCGCCATTCTGCCGCCGTGCACCGCCTTTGAGAAGCTATTTCCTCGTTGTCCCGCCTGCCTGGACCTTGAGCTGTCTCCAATGCACCCCACCTTTTGGCTTTGGTGTTTGTGCTCCAATCCTCTTCTTTCCCGTCTTTGTTTTCCAACCTTTGTTTGGTGTACCATCAACATCCGCATTCGCACACTGCTCTCCCTTGCTGGACAGTCCCGAGTGCCCTCACAAGAAGGAGGCCTTGCTCACCCATTTATTCTTGACGCTGGTACGTCCCCTGTTTGCGTCGCGCAGTACGTCGTACACCGTGCCTCTCTCTTCTTTTCCTCTTCTTTTTTCTTCTTTTTTTCTTCTTCTTTTTCGCGCTCTCTCGCCACTCCCACTCCCATTCTCCTTTCCCTTTGTTTTCTTGTCTTGTTTCTTGTGTTGATTTATGCTGACAACCGTCAGTTCACCGCAGCGGTAATCTCGACTCCTCCACCGACACCCCCCCCTTTTACACACAACACAACACAATGGCGGACCTGGCAAGCCGCATTACCCGGCCGGACGCCCCTGCGGCAGACACGCCTGCTGCCGCCGCCCCGGCCGAAGACACCCCTGTCGACACCGGTGGCCCCGGCCTGATTGAGTCCACCTACGACGTCGAGGTCAAGCTCAGTGACCTGGGCTCGCTGACGGACAACCCGCTGTCGTCTGTCTCATCATTCGAGGAGCTGGGCCTGAAGAAGTCCATTGTCGACGGCCTGTTCGCCCTCAACTTCAAGAAGCCGTCCAAGATCCAGGAGCGCGCTCTGCCCCTCCTTCTTGCAAACCCTCCGTGCAACATGATTGCCCAGTCGCAGTCGGGTACGGGAAAGACGGCGGCCTTTGTCGTGACGCTGCTGTCGCGTGTCGATTTCAGCCAGCCGACGACGCCGCAGGCCCTGGCCCTGGCACCCAGCCGTGAGCTCGCCCGCCAGATCGAGTCGGTTATCAACCAGATTGGTCAATTCTGCGAAGGTCTGAATGTGGCTGCTGCGATTCCTGGTGCCATTGAGCGCGGTGCCCCTGTACTGGCCAACGTGGTCGTGGGCACGCCCGGCACCGTCATGGATCTCATGCGGCGCAAGCAGTTGGACGTATCGCAGCTCAAGCTCCTCGTTATTGACGAGGCGGACAACATGCTTGACCAGCAGGCTCTGGGCGAGCAGTGTGTTCGCGTGCGCGAGAAGCTCCCGGGGTCCATCCAGGTGCTGCTGTTCTCGGCCACCTTCCCCGAGAGGGTCATGCGCTACGCCGAGAAGTTTGCGCCCAATGCCAACCAGATGCGGCTGCGCCAGCAGGAGCTGACCGTCCGGGGCATCTCGCAGATGTATATGGACTGCCCGTCCGAGACGGAAAAGTACGAGGTGCTCTGCAAGCTGTACGGCCTGATGACGATTGGTTCGTCGGTCATCTTTGTCAAGACACGCCAGAGCGCCAACGAGATCCAGCAGCGCATGGAGGCAGACGGCCACCGCGTTTCTGCGCTGCACGGTGCCTACGAGGGCGAGAGCCGCGACACGCTGCTCAACGACTTCCGCACGGGCAAGTCCAAGGTGCTCATTACGACCAACGTGCTGGCGCGTGGCATTGACGTGTCGAGCGTGTCGATGGTGATCAACTACGATATTCCGATGAAGGGTGCCGGCGACCGTGAGCCGGATGCCGAGACCTACCTGCACCGCATTGGCCGGACGGGTCGCTTCGGCCGTGTCGGCGTCAGTATCAGTTTCGTGCACGACCGGAAGAGCTTCACGGCGCTGGCGGACATTGCCAACCACTACAGCATTGACCTGATCCAGCTGAGCCCCGACGACTGGGAGGAGACGGAGAAGAAGATCCGCTACATTCTGAAGTCGGCTCGTGCCCAGCCCGAGTACAAGCCCGCGTCTGCCGAAGCTGCCGAAGCTGCCGAAGCTGCCGCCGCTGCCGCACAGGGCCCTTAGTATGTCGTCATTCCCAATCTTTGCGTTGCCTGTTTCCTGTTTGCTACTTTGATAGAGCGCTCATTAACCAGACCAGGGGAGGGACTTATATGACGTACCCGTCCGGGTTCAACATGTTGCGCTAGATGGCGTGCATCCTGCAAGACAAACCTGTCTGATAGAGACGACAGGGCTGAGCAAGGAAGTAAAACCAGGCCTTGCGTATGGGTGTTGTGAGAAGATACGACTTGAGTGACAGAAAGGAGGTTTACTTCGAAAATGAAGGGGACGCATGAGAGTGAAGGAACGGGGGAAATACGGCAATGAAACATTGGAGAAAAGGAAAAGGAAAAGGGAGCACGAGGACGAGGACGAGGATATGTTCAAGATACCATGATTTGAGGTCGCCGAGAACCATGCTGGAACGGAAACAGCTGGCCCGGCGGTTATGATTTGCAAACATGTAAATCAAAATGCCCAAAAAAATACTACAAAGTAGAGATGTTCATTAGGTCAGCAGCGATGCTGTTTCTTTACAATAATTGTACGATGACTAATTGTAAACAAAAGATTGTGAGAGTAGAAGATACAGCACAAAAATGGAAAGAGCGATTGTTAATACCAGGTACAGAGAAAGCGGCAAGAACGACACAATCTGACGTCCGCAGTACGTACCTGCCTTGAAGCGCCGACATGGGGTTGGGATGGGGCGTGGGGATTTTAGACGCCGGGTCCGTCTCCAAACAGAAACCAGGGGGCGTGGCCAAGCCCGCCCCAGCCCAACCAGGCACGACCAGGAACGACATCTCATTTGTCGACCATCTCGAGGCGCGCAGATTCGCGCAATCTTGCTCCTCTTGTGCAGAATTTGATTTGGCCGCATCTGACCGCACTGGACCTACGCCGGCGTCTCGCCAAACAACGACAGGCGGACACAAGCAGGAAAGGCAAGCGGGCAGCGCAATCTCGGCGTCGCCTCCATGCAATCTCAAACGCAGCGCGGATACGAAAACACGACGAGAACGGCCAAACAGCTAGACGAGCTCCGCCTCTGCAATGCGCCGCCCAATAAGCGACGTGGCCGCCGTCATGGAGCAGCCTGCACTGTTGTGTGCCCGCGTGTCCTGCGTGGCTGTGAGAGCGGGTGCACGACGGCCGTGAAGCCATGATGCCATGAAGCCATGGAGCCATGGAGCCAGTCCAGGCAGAGGACGTCGGCGGTTAGATGAGCACCTTCTCCCTTCTGAGCTATGCGAAACGGTGATGGAAAACGGGGACAACAATCCGGTTTTGGGGGCGAGATGGAGTTGGCAGCTTGCTGCAAGCTCTGCAGCCTTGGGCCTCTCTGTTGTTGGCCTTTTCAAGTGAGCGTGCCTGGCTGCCTCTTGCATCGCCTCTTCGCCCTCTGGTCCTCATGCTTTTGCTTGGTCTTTGTTTTCAGATGCTCTCTATGTTGGATGCAGTATTGTTGGGAGCTTTGCATCCTGATTCTGCCTCTCTCCATACCTCGCTGATTTGCCTTTGGCTCCCTCCTCTTTTGACGACAACCTTCGTTTGATCCAGTCGCCTTTCGTCCTTTGGATCTCTTTCAACAAACATCACACGGCCGTTCCTTCTCTTTCACGTCGACCGGCATATGTGATGCAAACCAGCGCACGCATCGATACGAAGAGAATGCCCTAAGCATCCAAGACGCCCGCAGACAGATGCAAACCCAGGTGCGCCTTTCCCAGGACTGGCGGAACACGTCGTCGGATGGCTGGCTCTCCACAAGATGCCATCTCTGTCCCGTGGCACGACCACACCGGTGTTGCTGTTCTCAATCCTGTCCTCCATCTTGTTGGCAATAAGGCCGGCCAGCGCCAGCGCCATCGACCTGCCGAGCGAGATTGTGAGCTTCGTCCCGTCATGCGCCACGGCATGTCTCTCGACATTTATCGACGCCAACTTTCCCCAGAGCCTCTGTGGCACGGAGCCGACGTTTCAATGCTTATGTGCGCACACGGGCACCAACGGATTCACCGTGGGCGAGGGCGCCTTGGCCTGTATCGCGTCCGAGGACAACATGGGGCAATGCACCGGCACTGATGCATCTCGTGAGTTGGCACATTCGTCTTTGCTTTCTTCCCCAAAATTGCTCTCCTTGTGGCACCTGCTAACGTATTCACCACTACCGCAGCGACTGCCTCAAATAAGGCATATTCCATGTGTTACGGCCAGGCCAGTGCAGCTCCGGAAACGCACGCAACCATTGTGGCCACACTCGTGATCCCGTCCCAGCCCCAGTCGACCAAGACCGTCACTACAACAGTTGCGGGCAACACGGAAGGCAACACCGATGGCCACACAACAACACAAGCTACTACCACACCATCGACCTCTACGCCGACCCGGACGTCGACCACATCAGCACGCACTACTACACCATCAACCGAGTCTCTTCTCTTAACTGCCCCGCCCCTTTCCAGCACGATCACCGCCGCGTCCCCGCCGACGACAAGCACCAAATCGGCATCAGGCACATCATCCGCGCAAACGGGTGCATCGTCAGAGCAGCCACAGCCTGGGAAAGGCATCAGTAGCCTGAGCGTTGCACAGATTGTCGGCATATCCGTCGGAACGGCTGCTGCGCTTTTTCTGGCCATTGGCCTGTCAATCTATCTACGCTTTGTTCGCCGTCGCCGCCTTATGCTCGTCCCCAGGCTGACCGGTGACGGCAACCAGGGTGACCGCGACAGTGACGTGGAAGGATCCCGAAAACGGTTCCGGCCGAGAACGGGCCATGAGCTCCAGATATCGGTTCCCGTGAACCTACAAGCTCCGATGCACACTTCGGACAATGCGGGCCCGTCGTGGCAAGAAAAGTACAGGCATGCCCGGAAAGCACCCCAGGATACCCACAACACACAGCAGACAGAGAACCGCCCAAATCCTCCACCAAAAAACCCACCAGCAATTCTGACAACCAGGCCGATCTTGGAAAGGCCCAACATAGAGAACTTGCCAGACAGGGCAGAAGCGCCAAATGCGAGAAACAATAGAAGTTTGACACCGAGGACTGTCAACGGGCGATTCAACGATCTGCCACGTGGTGGTATACAAGCCCCCCCACGAACGACAGCAAACCTGTCTGCTGCACAAAACGATGTTCCACCATCCCTTCTCATACGCCCGCCTCCACAAAGGATGCCCCCTGCCAGACAACCAGAAGAGGTGGCAGTTGCCGTACCCCGCCCCGTGCCGTATCCGTCATATTATGGAATTGCACCAGACGAGGACCAGCCAAACTTTGGCTACTCTCAACGGCCCACGTACACAGAGCCACCGCCCGGCTCCAGGCAACCCACGCAAAGTCAACCAACACAAACACAACAGGAGCGCAACTTACCTGCCGTATTTCAGTCACCATTAATCAACCGGGACAGCATTGTGACTGAATTTGCAGAGGACGGTGAAGAGGACTTGTCGCCGCGAGGGACAGACGACGGTCGGTACCCTTCTCGACAGTTTCCCTCGCGGCAAGATCCTCCCCAGCAGCAGTACGGGGCTCAGGATGGGGGCTATGCCAGCGCTACGTACACGTACCAGCAACCTAAGCCGAGTCCCAGGCCACTCCGCCAGCCTTTGCCGCAGTTTCAAGTTCAGCCTCATCATCAACCTCAACTCCGACCCCAGCCACCGCCTCGGACTCCGTCGCCGCGAGCCCAAGGCAGAGACCCCGTCGACGATAGCCCGCGGCCGTTTATGTCACCGTCTCTTGTGCCTCGGCCTCTCGATCTTGGGTCGCGCAATACTGGGAATGCCGAACCAGTCACCTTGACCATGCCGGACGGGGCAGGCAGCAACGTCTCCCGGATGGCCAAAATGAGACTGGGCGACGAGCGTGCAGTGGGCCTGAGGCTGGCGGCGGGCGACAGACGGCCGCAGCGGCCACGGCAGAATGCAGGCTGGCGGCGGATGGACGACAACCCAGGAGAGTACTGATCCTGCTATGGTGCACGAGATGGAACAATAACGACACGGGGTGTGTATTAATATGGATGGCCCTCTGTGTGTGTATGATTATGTTCTTGGTTGGCGCTCGCTCTGGAAGACTATAGAAGAGACATCATCCAGCTTCTCGTATTCCTTTTGTTTTCATAAATTCGTTTCTTCCTCCTTCTACTTCCTCTACCACCCACTATTTTATGTACTTTACTTTTAGATCCCTTTATCCAACTTGCATGTTAGAACCAACTCGTGCTGCTCATGTCCCCATGCCAACGACACCTCTTTTTGATTTCGAGCCATTGCCACCCACAATCATGGCCAGTCACAGCTGCTTGCCAGCAAGGCTGCCAGCTTCTCGAGGTACTCCTGGTCGACGGCGTCGAAGCCGTTCAGCACGGCGCAGTCAATGTCAATGATGCCCACCAGCTTGCCGGCCTCGCCGCTGCCCACCACAATCGGCACCACAATCTCACTGCGGCTCTCGCTGTCGCAGGCAATGTGGCCAGGGAATGCTTCGACATCGGCGACCCGCACCGTCTTCTTCTCGGCCGCCGCCGTGCCGCAGACGCCGCGACCCAGCGCGATGGTCTGGCAGGCCACCTTGCCGTGGAAAGGGCCGAGGATCAGCTCGTCCCGTTCCTCGCGGGATGTGTCGATCAGGTAGAAGCCGGACCAGTTCACCTGGTTGCTAGGCTCGCCGAGCGACTTGAAGGCATGCCAAAGCAGCGACGCCGTGTTGGCCAAGTTGCTGTCCGTTTGTTAGTGAAGACTCCGTGCCGAGAACGGCGATGAGGCGGTGCCCTACCAGACCTGTCGTGAACAAGATGTTGTCAGTACCGGTCTTCTCTATACAAAACGGGAAACGAAGGAGCCTACCCAGTTCCGCTGACCGTCAAACAGGCCCTCGGCTTGCAGCAGAACCTGCTCGTAGGCCTCCTCTTTGGTGAGGCCGTCGTCGAAGTTGGACGCGTCGGCGTGGTGCTGTCTGGTTAGCAAATGCACGGGGAGACTCGACTTTCGCGATTGGATTGTTGCGGTCATACCACCATCTTGACCAATTGGTATTCGTTGTCGTTGTTGAGTGTGATACTCGAGACAAAACTCAACTGGGCAATCTCACGCCGAACGGCTTCACGCGGGTCAATGGGGGGGATTCTGGGTTAGTAAGTATTTTCACCTTGTGTCAATGTGGAGGAGCAATGACGTGCCCACTAAGTCCGCTGTATCTCCACACAATACGTCGTAGTCCACTAGGAGCCCACTAACATCGTTAACAGCACAGGCCTGTCTCGGCCTTCATCCTTCCCGCGCCTACCCAGTTCGAGCCCACATAGGACGTAACTTGGCGGGCTCTGTTGAGGTTTGGGAGCTCCAGAGCTACGGCAACAGCTGCAGGCACTGTAACGCCTGCCACACCACCTTCTGTAACCCAAACAAAGACAACAATGACGCAGGTGCTTGGACAGATGCTGGTCGCGACGCCCACTCGAACTGCAAGGCACCGAGGCAGCCGGCCGGTTTCACGACATCTTTTGCACGTCTGAACCGCACGACCAGACGCGACTCAACCCAATTTCTGCTCCCTCCGAATCTCAGCTTGTAACACAATCTTGACACCCTGCATTTGACATCCACCTCGACCATGCCGCTCGAAAGCGACCACGATCGTGACAATGGCGAATTCGGCCCCGATGCACGGCTTCTTGAGAATGACTCTTCGTGGATGACTCTAGAAGAGCAAGAACACAACCTCGAAAAGAGACATGGCGATGGGAACCGACAGATGGACGCCTCGACCTCTCGGCCCTCGGCTGCCCTCCGACGGCGCCGATGGCTGGCGGTGGTGTCGGTCATCTTGCTTTTGCTCGGGATCTCGGCCTTCGTTTCTCAACCTCGGAAGCCGTTGTCCCTACATTGGCCACAATGGATGGAGCCGTGGCTTGGCCCATGTACGACTGCAACCAGACCTGGGACGGGCACCGCGGACTCTGACGCTGGCGACCTCTTCTTGCTGGGCGTCGGCAAGGCCGACATCACCGGCCCCGTCGTCGAAATCAACCTGATGGGCTACGCGGATCCCAAGCAGGTGGGCACCGGTCTTCGACAGCGGCTCTTTTCGCGCGCGTTTATTGTCGGCGACCCAGACCCGGCCCGTGCGGCGGACCGTTTCGTCTACCTCGTGCTCGACACCCAGTCGGGCGACACCGCTGTCCGCTACGGCATCATCGACAGCCTGCGCAGGCTCGGGCCCGCGTACGCTGCCCTCTACGGCCACCACAATGTCGCCGTCACGGGCACGCACTCGCACTCGGGCCCCGGCGGCTGGCTGAACTACCTTCTGCCGCAGATCACCAGCAAAGGCTTCGACCGCCAGGGCTACCACGCCATTGTCGACGGGGCCACACGCTCGATCCAGCGTGCCCACGAGAGCCTGCAGCCGGGCTATCTGAGCGTGTCCTCGGCCAAAGTCAAGGCCGGCAGCATCAACCGCAGTCTCTTTGCCTACATGGCGAACCCAGAAGACGAGCGTGCACGGTACAATGGCTCTAGTAAGGCAACCGGTGGGGCCGAGGGAAAGGGGAATGCCGACCACGACGATGATGGATCGGTCGACACGGACTTGACACTGATCCGGTTCCAGCGTGCCGCCGACAAGACGAGCATCGGTGTGCTGACCTGGTTCCCGACACACGGTACGTCCATGCTGGGCAACAATACGCTCATCACCGGCGACAACAAGGGCGTTGCAGCATATCTGTTTGAGAAAGGCGTTCACGACAGCGGTGAGGGGCACGAGGGGGACGGGGATGATGGCTTTGTGGCGGGCTTTTCCCAGGCCAATGTGGGCGACACGAGTCCCAATGTCCTAGGTGCGTGGTGCGAGGACGGCTCGGGCCTGCCATGCAGCTACGAAAACAGCACCTGCAGCGACGGAAAGGCGCAGACGTGTCACGCCCGCGGCCCATTCTTCCGCGAGGACAACACGGGCACCGCCTCGTGCTTTGAGATTGGCCGACGCCAGTTTGAAGCGGCCTGGACCGCGTACCAGTCGACCACGGCGCAGCCCGTTCGCGGGCCCTGGGTCAAGTCGTTCCACACCTTCCACAACATGACCGGCTTCACATTTGCACTGCCCAACGGCACAGCTGTGCAGACGTGCCCCGCGGCGCTCGGCTACTCCTTTGCGGCGGGCACATCCGATGGCCCTGGCGCCGTCAACTTTACGCAGCACGACTCCGACCCGTCGAACACATCGCCCGTCTGGCGTGCCGTGTCGCGCTTCCTCAAGAACCCGTCCGAGGCACAGCGTGCGTGCCATGGTGCCAAGCCCATCCTGCTGGATGTTGGCGAGTTGAGCACGCCGTACCAGTGGACACCCAACGTGGTGGACATTCAAGTGTTCCGTGCGGGCCAGCTCGTCATCGTGGTCAGCCCTGGCGAGGCATCGACCATGGCCGGCCGGCGCTGGAAAGAAGCCGTTGCTGCTGCGTACCCTACACTAGACGATGGCTCATCCAGTGGCCAGACTGGGACGCCGAGCTCGCCGATCGTGGTCTTGGGTGGACCGGCAAACAGCTACACACACTACATTACGACCGAGGAAGAGTATGCCATCCAGCGGTACGAAGGTGCATCGACGCTCTACGGGCCCCATACCCTAGCCGCTTACATCAATGTGACACTCGAGCACCTCCCCTACTTGTCAGCCTCGACCAGGCCGGGGGCTCTGCCGCCACTGGATGACGACGTCGACGCCTTCCCGCCCGACAACAGCAACCGCTCACTGTCGTTTATCACGGGCGTGATTCGGGATGCGCCGCCGCTCTTCAAGACGTTTGGTTCTGTCACACAGGACGTCGGCGCATTGTACCGCCGGGGTGCCCGGGTCGCCGCGACCTTTGTTGGTGCCAACCCGCGGAACAACCTGCGGCTGGAGCAGACTTTTGCAGCCGTTGAGAGGCAAGACGAAGCAGGGGGTGCCTGGACGACGGTTCGGGACGACCGTGACTGGTCGCTCGTCTACCGCTGGCGGCGCATCAGCGAGCTGCTGGCTACGAGCGAGGTCGAACTCGTTTGGGAGACGGAGGACTGGGCCACGCCCGGCACCTACCGCCTCCACTACTACGGCGATTCTAAGTCGCTCGGCGGCACTGTAACACCGTTTGAGGGCGTGACGGCATCGTTCGTCTTGGAATGAGAAACGGCCTCTGCGCTTGTCTGTTATTTTTTTCTCTTTTTTCATGTAACCGGCGCTCCTTTTTATTCTTTTTTTAATTTGATTGTTTTTTAAAAATTGTATGATTTATGTTTTTTCTTGATTGTTTTTATTTGTTTCTTATTTTGAGACTGGCGTTTATAATGATGTATCTTACTTCACTTACGCTTCCTGCAGATTGCATAATGTACAAGTTTTCTGTGTATTTTGAGTCCCCTACTCATTTCTGCCTTTTCATTTATTTAAATAACCCAACTCATCGAAAACCAAATCAAAAAGTGTGCCATGGTGATCAAAAGGCGAATACCATTTTACGCCGATAGCAGAACGTACAGTGCTAAAACTGTACAACACACATATTTCTTTCCTCAACACTGTGTGGTTTGCACTGTATAAACACCGATAAGATAAGTGGGGCCTACGAGGGGAGCCAGATCTCTCATCAAAGACCTCCTGAGATGCCACCAGCGACAGCTAGCAGCACCACCCTCGACATTCCCAAACCCTCAACGCTCGCGCTGACATTACCCCCATCGAATCCTTGAGTACACCGACCGAAGACATTCCTCCGAACTCCTCAATCCCACAACCGAACACACCTACCGCAAACATGGATCCCTACTCGGCCGAAGGCGAGCTGATCAACATCCACAACCACTTCCACCAGGGCCAGTTCCTCGAGGTGGCCGAGTACAGCACCGCGTCCTTGTCACCGGAGAACGAGCTGGCCGCGCGTGTTCTGCAGCTGCGGGCGCGTGTCGCGCTGGGCGAGGCCAAGACCGTGCTCGCCGACGTGAAGTCGTCGTCCGAGCCGGCGTTGCAGGCCATTGGCGCTCTGGCCGAGCAGCGTGCAGGCCGCTCCGACGCGGCCGTGGCCACAATCACAAAGCTGGCCGAGACGGCTGGCGACGACGCGACCGTCCAGATTGTTGGTGGCACCGTGCTGCAGGCGGCTGGCAAGTCGGAAGAGGCCCTCGCCCTTCTTTCGCAGCATGACAGCAACCGTACGTTTTTTCCTGGAGCCCTCCCAATCTGACTTCAACTAACGCTGACGTCGCAACCAAACAGTCGACGCCGTCGCCTTGATCGTGCAGATCCACCTGCAGCAGAACCGCAACGACCTGGCCCTCAAAGAAGTTGTCGCCGCCCGGAGGTGGGCCCAGGACTCGCTGCTCGTCAACCTCGCCGAATCGTGGGTCGGCCTGCGCCTCGGCGGCGAGCGCTACCAGCAGGCCTTTTACGTCTTTGAAGAATTGGCCCAGGCCCCGGCCTCGTCGTCGGCTCGCACACTCGTGGCACAGGCCGTGTCTGAACTGCACCTCGGCCGCGCGGAGGAGGCACAGGCGGCTCTGGAACAGGCGGTCAAGGCCGACCCCGAATCTGCCGACGCCGTGGCCAACCTGCTTGTGCTTGCCGTCCTGACCGGCAAGGACACGACCGAGGCGACCAGCAACCTCCAGAACCTCGATACGCAGCACACCCTGTTGGCCGACCTCGAGGACAAGAGCAGTCTGTTCGACAAGGCCGCGGCCAAGTACCAGGCCAAGGTGTCCGCATAAAGGAGAAGGTGGTGGTATGGATGCAGGAATACGACGACGATACGTCGTACCCCAGAAAACAACGCCAAAAGACCGCAGGCGGACAAGCAACTCCGCTTCACACGCGATACAATGGATCGCGCAACGACGGCTACGCGTGGGCAGATGCCAGAGGGAATACCAAAAAGGATAGACAAGTGCGCGGATAGAGTAGCAATTGAAGCAAACGTTGTAATGCAAGGGATACGTCGACTTGGCCGGCTTTCAGGTTTGTTATTGCATATCATACGTGTCTTGGAGCTGATTGATGCTCACCAGCCCAAGCAAGAAATGAGTGTCTCCTGTTTCCCCCGTCGACTCGCTTTACCTTTGTGTCTCACAATGTGCTCAGCACCTACTTGCCTGCCTGCGTACATAGGACTCTGCGTCAAGGATCGCAATTCTGTTGGTTTGTCTTTGCATGACCAGCGCGAGACATGCTGCTCTAATGTTGGCGAGGTTGGTTTGACAGAGACAGGAAGCTGTGGCCATTGCGTGCCCTCCTGCGTGCCTTCCATGCGCTGGCATGTGGCGCCAACAACCGTTGGCTGTTGCGTGACTTGGCTTGGTCTGGCCAGCCCTAGGGCCCAGAGATGCCCCCATTTTGGCCCCCCCCCACCCCGTAGCTTCGGATTTTGGACGTAAGCCAGGCCTAAAATAGCAGGAGGGTCTCTCAGCCCCTCCATCTAGTTACCTCTAAAGCTCTTTCCCCAACACGAATTACGTCGTTAGCAGCTGCCGTTGTTTCGGAAGGTGCGGTTGAGAGTCGATACTAGGTTGCGCCTCTTCGGGCCCTTTGGTCGCCGAGTACACAAATGACGGTTTGTCCTCAAGCAACATCTTGGCTGGCCCCAGCTTCCCCATCTTTCTTCTTTGGCCACACTCTGCTTGCCGTTGTTTGTCTCGATCGATGTTGGCTGCTCAAGTCCCGCAGTTGCCGGTGCTTCCATTCCGCCCAGAGCGGTTCCAACGGTTTCAATTGCTTCTTCCAGCTGGCCTTTAGACACAGTCTTGCATTCCGACCTGTAATACTTCGTTCTGAGTAATCCGTACTCTGTCTTAATGAGATCCTGCCACTTCCTACGCCACCTGCGCCCCTCCTGCATCCTGCAGGCTGCAAGTAGAGTACAAAGTAAGATGCTCGTTTGGCTCGCACAGCACGCCGCATTCCTTATGCCCCTCCAGTCCCGCGATGGCCAATTCAGCCGCTCCTTCCTCACTCCATCGCTCGTCTATCGTCCTTTACTTGTACTCTTTCCTCGTCTTTGTTTCGAGAGGCGCAGTTGCTCCTTCCGCTACTGTTGTTAGCCCCGTCCCATATGCCAGATTGCGCCAGTTGCGCCTGCCCTGGCCTAGCTCTTCCCTCTTGCGCTTCTCGTACTCCTCGCACCCCTTCGCACTTGCCATATATGTATGACGTCCGCCCGCTGATCCCGACGCAGCTCGTTGACCAACCCCTAGCCCCGTCTTTTCCTCACGGTCCAGTGGCTGTCCTTTCGTCTCGTCTCGTCTGTCTCCAATCCCGTCTGTCTATTCTCGGGCCCCTTGTTCGTCGTCCGTCTCCTTTCTTCTACTTGTCGCCAATTGTCGCGCACCTCGGTCGACAAAACAAGGCCGGCCCTGTCCACACCCCGCCAATACGCCTCCAGGCTTTCCCAAGGCAAAAGGACGCACAATCAGCTGTCCTCGATTGTCAATTTCTCGATTCCTCCAGCTCCTCGATTCCTCGATTCCTCGATTTCTCGATTTCTCGATTTCTCGACCCCTCGATTCCTCGATTTATTATCTCGTCTTTCGTCGGCCTGTCCTCGATTGACGCTTTCAAACCTCGACACCTAGAAGAAAACAACCCAACTTGACACCCCCAAAGCTCCTCTTACATCTCTCTCACCGCCGTTCACACCTGCGTCTCGGTGCGCCTGTCTCTCAGCCTCCCAACCCCGCAACCCACAGGCACAGACCCTTGCTGTACGCACAGTCTCGCTGCCACCCCTCCTCTCTTTTATTTCTAGCTGTTCCTGTCTCGTGTCCTCGCCATTGGCCTTGCGTTCGACGTCGAATTTGGACCTCGAATCTGGACCTTGCTACCTTCTCTCTATTTTGTGCATCTCACCACACAAGCACCCTGTGCGGCTCTCTGCCTACGGAGGAGCCATTGAGCAGCTTCGCCATGGTGCGCATTATCCCCAATCGCCTCAAGCCCTCTTCAGGCAACTCGGCCGCCAGCTCGACCGCCAACAGCCGTAGCGCGAGTCCCATGCGCGGCAAAGCCGACCCGGCATACAACCGAGACGCGGGCCTGCACGTCCATGTGGTCATTATCAAGGCTCGGAATCTTGCCGCAAAAGACCGGGGAGGCACATCAGACCCGGTACGTGATTGACTGCTTTAAGCTTTTGAGAACGTCATTCTCTTTTGAATCACCCTAACATGTTGTGACTTTCCCAGTACCTCGTCCTCTCTCTGGGCGACGCGAAACATGCCACGCATTCGGTGACCAAGTCCTTGAACCCAGAATGGAACGAGATTTGCCAGCTGCCCATCAGCGGCGTCTCCAGCCTGATCCTTGACGTCTGCTGCTGGGACAAGGACCGCTTCGGAAAGGATTACCTCGGCGAATTTGACCTGGCGCTCGAGGAGATTTTCGTCGACAAGACCGAGCAGGAGCCGCGATGGTACCCCCTCAAGAGCAAGCGGCCAGGTCGTAAGACGGGCGTGGTCTCCGGCGAGGTCCTTCTCCAGTTCACCCTCTTTGACACGACGGACCGGTCGGCCACGAGCCAGCAGGTCATGGAGAAGTTCAGTGCTTTTGTGCGCGCGACCGCCCCGGACACAGAGGATGTCTCGCCGCGCCACTACCGCCGCGTTCCGGGTCTCGGCCTGCCGAAACTGGGCGCGCGACGCGGCTCCTCCAACCCGGTACCAACATCCGCCCCTCCTCTCTCCAGGCAAATTAGCAACACGGACGACTACGAGGAAGAGGACGCCTACGACGACGAGCCCGCTTTGGAAGACGAAGACCCTTCGAAGCCCGAGACGGTCGAGAAGAGGAAGCGCCGGTTACGAATCAAGGGCCTCAAGAAGAAGCGGCGCGAGAACCCCTACGAATTTATCAACGGCGGCGGTGATGTGCTGGGTATCGTGTTCCTCGAGATCAAGAACATCACCGATCTGCCGCCCGAGTCCAACCTGATCAAGACCACTTTTGACATGGATCCGTTTGTCGTCGCGTCACTGGGCCGCAAGACCTTCCGCACGAAGATGATCAACCACAACCTCAACCCAGTCTTCAACGAGAAGATGATCTTCCAGGTCTTGGGCTATGAGCAGACGTACTCCTTCTCCTTTACTGTCATCGACCACGACAAGTACTCGGGCAACGACTTCATCGCATCAGCATCGTTGCCGCTCAAAGAGTTCGTTGACCGCGCACCCAAGGCCGATCCCGAGACCGGGCTCTACGACCTCCGCGAGCCGCCCGAGTACGTCCCGCTCGCCCAGCGTGGGCGGTTCAAGCGCCTCGGCCTGTCACGGTCATCTTCGTCGCAAAGTCTGAGCAAAATGTCGCGGCCGACTCCGACAAAGACCCCCTCTATGACGGCGATGAGCAGTGGGGCAACGACTCTTGAATATCCGATCCCCGAGATTTCTGGACTGCCCGATCCGTCGGCTGCACTGGGCGACGTTACAGGCACGCCCCAGGTGACAACTCCATCAGAAGCCGTCGTATCTGACCCGATGGCGGCGCCTGGCCTCACAAGGCAGATAAGCGCCGGCGGGTTGTTGTCCGCCGAGGGGCAAACAAGTGGTAGCTCACCGATATCCTCGACAGGCGAGCCGGGTGCCGTGGATGGTGACGACCAAGACTTCACGACGTTCACGCTGCCTCTGAAGATGAAGAACTTGGACAAGTGGGAGGACAAGCACAACCCGCAACTGTTTATCCGCGCCAAATACATGCCATACCCAGCCCTTCGGCAGCAGTTCTGGCGTGCCATGTTGAAGCAGTATGACACCGATGAGAGTGGCAAGATTAGCCAGGTGGAGCTGAGCACCATGCTCGACACGCTTGGGTCGACGCTTCGGGAATCCACCATTGACGGCTTCTTCCAGCGCTTCAAGAAGTCCCCTGGTACCAGTACTGGCAGCGGTAGCGAGGACGACATTGCCGACTTGACCATAGACGAGGCCGTTATCTGTCTCGAAGACCAGCTCGATGCCAAACCGAAGCCGCCGCCATCGTCATCGGTCACGGATAAATTCAAAGATGCTCTTCCTGATGTTCTTGTCGAGAAAGCCAAAGCCGCCGTGTCTCTCACCGTCCCGGGCCCGTCGGGCCAATCGGTAACCCCCCCCGAAGCAGACGCACCGTCGGCGTCGTCCGCCAGCGCGGCGGACAGCCCTGAGATCCCCGCACTGAATTCGGACGATAGCGAGATGCTGGGCCGCGACGACCTCAATGAGCGTGGTGGCGAGGAACATGTTGTGGAGATCCGCGAGTGCCCCATCTGCCACCAGCCGCGGCTCAACAAGCGCAAGGATGCCGACATCATCACCCACATTGCCACCTGTGCTAGCCAAGACTGGAGGCAGGTGAACAACCTGGTCATGGGCGGGTTTGTCACGTCCAGCCAGGCGCAGCGCAAGTGGTACTCCAAGGTGATTACGAAGATCTCGTACGGCGGTTACAAGATCGGTGCCAACTCGGCGAACATTCTTGTCCAGGACCGCATAACCGGCCAGATCAACGAGGAGAAGATGAGTGTGTATGTGCGCCTCGGCATCCGTCTTCTTTACAAGGGCCTGCGATCGAACAACATGGAGAACAAGCGAAGTGAGTTGCACCGTCCCCCTCCCCTCCCTTCTCGTTTTCTTTTTCTTTTTTTCTTTTTTCTTCTATTTTCTCCGCCATGCCCCATTTATTAATTCACAACCTACGCAGTTCGCAAACTTCTCAAGGGTCTCAGTATTAAGCAGGGACGGAAGTATGACGATCCCATCTCTAGACAGGAGATTCAAAAGTTTATCAACTTCCACCAGTTGGACATGTCCGAAGTGCTCCTTCCTCTGGAAGAGTTTAAGACGTTCAACGAGTTCTTTTATCGGGCGCTAAAGCCCGATGCTCGACCCTGCTCGGCCCCAAACAACCCGCGCATTATCGTGTCCCCGGCGGACTGCCGGTCTGTCGTGTTCAACCGCGTCGATGCGGCTACCCAGGTGTGGATCAAGGGCCGCGAGTTCTCCGTCAAGCGTCTGTTGGGCGATGTGCCTGCAGAGGAGGCCAGCCGATTCGAGAACGGCGCGCTCGGCATCTTCCGGCTGGCGCCGCAGGACTACCACCGCTTCCACGTCCCCGTGGACGGTGTTCTGGGCAAGCCGAGAATGATTGCTGGCGAGTACTACACAGTCAACCCCATGGCGATCCGCTCGACGCTGGACGTGTACGGCGAGAACGTGCGCGTGGTTGTGCCGATCGACAGCGAGACGCACGGGCGGGTGATGGTGGTTTGCGTGGGCGCGATGATGGTGGGCAGCACGGTGATTACACGCAAGGAGGGCGAGCACGTCAAGCGCGCGGAGGAGCTGGGCTATTTCAAGTTCGGCGGCAGCACGCTGGTGCTGCTGTTTGAAGAGGGCCGCATGAAGTTCGACGACGACCTCGTGGAGAACTCGAGCGGCGCTCTGGAGACTTTGGTAAGTGCTTTTTCCTCTTCCTCTTTGTTTTCGCTTTTGCCTCCTTCTTTCCTAACAGTAACAGATCCGGGTTGGCATGTCGGTGGGCCATTCTCCCAACGAGCCGCAGTGGCGGCCGGACATGCCCAAGGACGAGACGGAAGTCACGGAGCAGGACAAGATCGACGCCAAGCGCCGCATCCAGGGCAGCACGATGGCCGAGGACATTACGCCCGAGGACAGCGGCGGAGACGACTTGCTTTCGTAAGAGATGGTGTCTGTATTTTGTGTGCATTTGCGAGTGGATCTTTGTGTTCTTGGGCTTCCTTCTGTTTCTTTGAGCATGTTTTATTTCGTTCCTCGTCTTTCCCTGCATGCATGTGCATTTCCACGACGTAAACGCCACCGACAAACGACGGGAAGACGCGTCCAATGCATGGATGATGAATTCAGCAGCTTGTTCAATATCATTTGCCTTTTGGTTATATCGAGGGACCCCTTGGGCTGTGAAGATGGTCATTATGAGAGTAGTAAAAAAAGGTAAAATGCATTGATTGTAGGCTGCCTAGTATGAAATAGAATGGTATGTTGTCGCCAGAAGAACCCAAACGCCAGTATGGAAAATAAAAACACGATGCGGCCGGCTCGATGGCTGGAGCGCTGAAAACGACATAAACGACATAAAACGATACAAGAGGGGTAAAACGTATAGCAGAGAAAGACAAAACCTCCTGCCCAAACTACCGCTCGTCGTGGTTGTCGGAACTTCGATCGCTGTCCATGGAGCGCTTCTGGGGAGAAAACGCCCGCGGCGGATACGGCTTGTAGCTGGCGAGCGCGGATGTGGAGATGTGGTAGTAGTGCTTGTCGTCTTTTGCGGCGCCGGCCTGGCCTTTCTGATTTTGGAGCTGGCCGTCGTAGGCGACGATTGTGGAAGGGGAGGCGTCGTGTGTCTGGCGCCACGAGGCGTAGATTTGCTTGCACAGGTGTGCGGACATGGTGTAAGTGGGCGACATAGTGGCGGTGAGGGGACGGTTGTGTTTGAGCAAGAATAAATGTGTACGTCGTAGTTTGTTTAATCTGCTTGCTTTCGTATTTTTCCGCGGAGGGAGGTCGATTCTTATTGTGGTTGTGACGTTCTGTCTCGACTTGCTGCCTTGACAGCTCTCGTGTTGGGCGTTGTTCGGTTCGGACGAGGGATCCGACGAGGTCCCGAAAGGGTGTGCTAGGGAGACGCTGGCGATGTTCTGGTGCTGTGAGACAACTGGCGTCCTGAGTGGACAGAGGATGAAGTTGCGGTGGGAGGAAAATGGGTCAAAAAACGAGATGTAGGAAAAGGAGAAAAAAAAAGAAAAAGAGGGAAACGAGGAAAAGAGGAGAAAAGAGGAGAAGACAACAAATTTAGCTCGACAAGGACAGAAACAAACTGAAGCTCGTTTGACAAAACAAAACAGAGACACACACAGACAAGACAGGGAGGGTGACCTTTGACCTGTGTCATACGGACACAAGCTCCTTTTACACCACCCGCAGCGGTTTGCTCGTCATTGGGCAGATGGCGATCTCATTGGCCGCTGGGCCCCCGCTGGGGTTTTGGCCGCTGGCCTGCAGCTGGCCTCCCTCGCCCGTATTGGGCATTCGCGTGTGCCTGCTGACAATTGCTTGGAAACAGGCCATGCGAGCCATTCCACTGCGAGAAAGGTGCAAGTTGGCGGGGCCCCACCCCCGTCTCGCTGGTTCCAGCGCATGTTGGGGACGAAAGGTGGAACGAGGATGCACCGCCACTGCGGCTAAATCGCATGATCGCGTGCAGACGGCGGGGCAGGTTCGGGCAGGCAGATGAGGCTGGCACGCATAATGCACCTGTAATCTACCGCCATTCAGGGCCGGCCTCAGGGGAGCTCCGCCGGTGGGTGATCAATACTCCGCGAGACGCGCGATCCCTCTTGAGTGTGCCCCTCTCGCTCCTCTCGTCAACGGCCAGACCAGAAGCCGGCCAGCAGCAAAACAGCCCACGCGCAATCCCACGCGCAATGGCCGCACGCAATGGCCAAATTTAGGCAGCGCGGGAAAGTGGACAAAAAGCTGGGTGGGCATGACCGATGGGTCGAGAAAAGGAAAGAATGGGCGAGAATGGGCGTCAGATGGGCGACAAATGGGCGACAAATGGGCGGTCGTGTAAAGAGTATTACGTTGTACTCTGTACTTTTATTTTCCATTCTTTTTAGCGCCGGCTGTCTACCCGTTCTTGAGGCCAAAGAAGGACGTGATTTTCTGGCTGTTGCCGCTGCCGCTTTTGTTGTCTTTCTTGTTTGGTGTGCGTGCTGTTGCTTTGTGTCCATTGTTGCCCTTGTCTTTGATCCCCTGGTTCCCCTTGTTCCCCTTGCTGGCACTGGCACTGGCACTGGCACTGGCAGACGCAGGTCGTGTGCCCACAGTGTTCTTGACCGGTGTCGTGGGGATCGTTGCCGTTGCTGGCGGTATCGTGGCCGTTGACGGGGATGCCAACCTCGTTCTCTTGGCCGGCTGTTCGGCATCGACCTCGTCTGTCTTCCTCTTTGCTGTCTTGTGTTGCTTGTCTTCCGTTGCTGCACCCGACGCCCTCCCCCCCCGGAAGAAATTGGCAATGTTCGCCTTGTTGCTCTCGCTGGCCACCGGCACAATAAAGCTCGGCGCGCTGTGCCCGGCCTTGTTGACGTCCTTGCTGACAACGTCCACGAGCAGCGCCGCGCCGTCGTCGTCTGCCATCCGAGGCCACGGCCGCAAGAGGGCCTGCAACTCGCTGGACCACGTGGCACGTGCCGGGTCCAGCCACGTCTGCAGCTCCGGCGACTGGTAGTCCAATACGACGGGCATGCGGTCGTGCAGGAAGCGCAGCGACGCGTTCGAGTCTGTGGTGATGATTGTGTAGGTGTATGTCCTCTGCTTTCCCGTCCCTTTTTTCTTGCCCGTCCCTTTTTTCTTGTCCGTCGCTTCGCCCTCGCCCTCACCCTCTTCAAACGCCACGCTGTCCCACAGCCCGGCCAGGAGCAGCGGCAGGCCGTCCCGCCGCCGGATGTAGTGCGGCACGCGCTCTTTGGGCCCCGTCTTGAGCCACTCGTAGAAGCCCTGCGCCACCACGACACACCGCTTGCGCCCGCGCAGCGACGCCCACAGACCCGTGCCGGCCGCGAGCGAGTCCGCGCGGCAGTTGATCGTCTTGAGCACCGTCGCGTAGTCGGGGCGGCGCTTCATCCAGGACGGCACGAGACCCCACTTCATGACTTGCAGCTGCAGGTGCAACGGGGGATGCTGCTCGTGGTCTTTGTCCGTGCGCCCCGCCGATTTGGGTTTGTCTGACTTGATCGACTTGTCGGACCGCGTCGCAGGGGCGGCCGACCGGAGGACGATGCCATGGTAGCCCGGCGCAAAGTTGTATGACGGCTGGAAGATGGCATCTCCGGTGTCTTTGGCAGTGTCTGCATCCTCTGCATCCTGTGAATCCTGCACGGTATCGTCATCTTCCGCACTCCAATGGCTTTGCTGTCCATCGTCGGCATTGTCTCTTCCTCTGTGCTCTTCGTGGAAATCGTCTGCAGGCAGACCGTGTTGCTCCAGGACGTCGTGCACTTGGCCGTAGCGCTGGAGCCGTCAGCATAAAACACAGGCACCGGGCAACAAGGAGCAAAAACAATACCAGGAACGCTCCACATACCAGAGCTAAAACGTATCGACCGCACATGTTGAACGTGTTGGGTGGGTGTCTTGATCCTGGACGAGGTTTTGTGGATTCGACCCCAGCTGCGTGCTGTGAATTGGCGGGGCTTCAGCGCGTGGCGATGACGCAGGTGCCTGAAGTACGACATACAGCGGTGCTAACAGCCGCCAACGCTGTGTGTGGATCCGGAATGACTAATCAGATCAAGTCCATCAGAGCCAACAACCAGCTGCTTGTTTATTCTCCTTTTCAGTTTTGTTGCTTCTGTTGTTTGCTTACGTACACAAGGAAAGCATTTTAATATTAATTTCACTTTCTTATTCTTGGGTTTGAATGAATTATTGATATCGCTGGACAGCGAAGGTAACAAATTTGACCTGTCCTGACACGCCAGTAACAGGTGGTGATAAAGTAACTCTTGGGGATTTAAGTGCAGGTAAAAGGGCGTGGACCTATATAAATATTAGTATTGATGTTGATAGAGAATATACAGAGGACGCTTGTGCTTGACGAACCTGGGATGGTGTAGTCTCCCTTCATGGGATATATGTTAATCAAAAGACCGGGGTCGGACGACTTGTAGATGCCGGGGATGCTGTACGTCGTCGGCTTTGAGGCGCCCTTTCCTCCAGTGACGTTGATTTGTGCGCACTCCATGTACAGCTGAGCGCCGTTGACGGAGCGGGCGCCGTGGAGAGCAATCATCTCGGCCCGCAGCAGGTACTCGCCGTCTTCCAAGCAGTCAGGGATGGTGATGACCTGCTTCCCGGCATTGTTGATGACCGTATCCGTGCCCCAGACACCATTGTTGTAGCCCTGTTCCATGATTTTGAACCTAAAAGAGACATCGAGTCAGTTGTGTTGCTTTCTTTCTATCTGCCTTTGCTGATCTACCCATCAAACTTACCATCCGCTACCAACGCCGGAGTCCTTCTTCGCATCGGACACTTTCTTCATGTACGCCATGACCGGTCCCTGTGATGTTAGCTGGGATGCGAAACATAGAGGGCCATTTTAACTTATACGGGTCCTTTTGAGTCCAGGTTTATGAAACATACTTTGTGACCGGCGTCCATCACGTCATTTGCACCAGCTACGATGCTGTTAGTACAATGCACCAAGAAAAAAAAAAGCCGAAGACGCAAGAAACAAAGCATGGTAACTGACAAGTCAAAGTGTGCCTCCAGACAGCCGTGACATTGCTACCCGCAGTCACATCGATGATTTTGGCTGAAGGCTGTGTTGGATTCGGTGGTCCGTTGCAGGCAAGATTGTTGGACGTGACGTCTGTCTGGGGCTGCAGTCGTTCGTGTTAATACGTATTGAAAAACAGACGTGCGGAACTTTGCTTCAATAGACAGACTTACTCCATCATACGACGGGTCGCGGATCGCGTACTTCACATCGTAAGTCTTGCCGCCCGCCGCCAGCTGAACGAAGATCGTGTGGGCGGCCACACTTGGCGCAAATGTGACAGCAGCGAGAAGAAACGAGGGCTTCATTGTGTACGGTCGTGGTATTTGATAACGTACGTATATGATGGCGTGAGAAAATAAAGAAAACTATGGCTGGGATGAACAGGGAGGTCATGGAGCAAAGAGTCGTCGCTTTATACTTTGTCCTCTTTATATTCCCTGAATTTTGTGTCTACTCCATCGCTCTATTACTTCTTTTCCATCACTCATTTTTGTTTGTTTTTCATGCCACTATTTGAAATGTTAGACGCCGATATTGGATGTTGGTCATGTTGAGAGCAGATGTGGTGAAAGAAGGTCACGGGGACGGAGGGGGGCTCTCCGCGGGTTCCAGGAGGACCGGCAACTGCTGGGTAAAAGGTGTGGCGAGTCAAGTCGAGGCTTGGACAAGTCAAAGAGAGAGCGCCCGGCTACGAGCATGCTAAACTAGACTTACATAATGACAATACCGATATTCCAAACTGTGGCTGACAGGAGGCTGACAATCGACTTTGTCGTAATACAGTTGACATAGCTCTTTCTTGAAAAAAAAAGAAGAAAAGAAATACAAAGCTTATTTACCATATTTTCAGGAAAAAGTCCATTTTGAAAATAAATACTGCAAAATAAATGTACTTTCTTCAGCGTCGTAGACCACATCTGTCTTTTTTTGTTCGTGAGATATGACTTGTTGTTTCCCCTTTTATTTATTAGTGCTGAATGACCTCTCTTTCGCTCCCTTTCGCTCCTTCCGCATTGAAAAAATAATTCGTGTTGCTTATCACGTGCACCTTTTCACAACTAGCAATGAAAAATGCTAAGGCCTCATTCGAATAGGGATCCTCGAACTTTCTGCTCTGCCCCCATCCACGTAACAGAAACCTCCCGATGATTGAACAACAGGCAGCACAACAGCGGCACCAAAGCCAAACGCGCACGAAGCCGAAGACGGGGTGAGGACAAGAAGACTGGATAGAAAGATCTAGGTAAGTTTCTCGTTGGAAAAGCTTTCTCTTCTATCACACCTTGCAGTTTCGTGTCCAACTAGAGCACCAACCTCAATGCGCGCTGCGTCCTCTATTGATAGCCAGCAGACGATGCGCCATGACTCGCTCGGCGGCGATGATCTTTGGAGAGGTCAGACCCGACACCGCTTAGGCATGTTCTCCGAGCTCAACAACGAGACCGACGATGACGAGATGCTTACGACCAAGATTACTTCCAGGTCAAGACTCTTCATTTCGGCCGCTACCGGCGGTTGACTTGTCTGTGTGCGTCTGACTTGGCATATGGACCGGCGGTCCGTCCTTCTCCACCAGAGAGGGGCGGCTCGAAGAAAACTTGGGGGGAGTGATGGCGTACGAAAAGAGGACTCGTCAAAATACCCAAGAAACTCAGAGGAGCCAGACGACACCGAACTCCTTAAATCGAAAGAGACATTACTGCGGCATGCCCCGTTTAGCCAAAGTATTATGTTTGTCCTTTTTGTCTGCTTCTTTCGGTTTTCCTGCATTTCAAGCCGTCTCCAAGCCCTACATCCAATGCTTATTGTGTGTTTATCTGCGATTTCGTTGCACCTATAGTAAACGGGCTAAGACGGGACTGTTGGGCACTTAATTATCCAGCCCATCTAATGCCGCTTAGGTACACGTCGGTGCGCGAACACTGCGAGGCGGTTTGAATTTATCCATGCCTCAATGCCCACTGCTCAATTGCCATGATTCCCAACTGACACTGCGTTCTAGACGTTCCTTGCTGGGCCTCGGTTATTGTTCAGCCGGACCTGCTAAATCGGATGTCGATCCCGTCGGAGTAGATCTGTTTCTGCAAACATTGTTTGGAGATTGGTAGAACCAGAACAAAACTCAACAAGAGTGCAAGGTGCGAGATACCATGAACGAAGAAACCAAGAATAGGAATTAAACTAACGCGCTCTTCCACTCTCGAGCCAACAGACCGGCGCTTCCACGCCTGCTTCAAAGCACGATAAGGTTAACAACGACCCGCGAGGAACCGTCCATGGTTGAGTATCGCCGCGTGGGACCGCTCCGGTATATGCATTTATTTCCCACGAGGTCCTTGTCCGATATATACCCGCGGAGGCTCGCAGTGGCTGTTATCTAGCCATGCTTCCGACAGATATATCGAGCCATCTCTACAGCTCTTTGCCTAAAACTTCCGTTCATCGCCTGCCGTCTGCCTCCTACCGCCTGCTGTTGCTTAAGCTCCCACCACCATCAATACCGCGCGTGCGGGCTGCTCTTTCAGCACACCAGTCCCACAGTGTCGGTCGCCAATATAGCTCAGCTCAGTCAAGCCCTCCGCAGTCTCCCCGGAATCGCGGAGACTGAATCCAAAGGGGATCAAATTAATGGAGAAATTGGAGAGGGGAAACGGACTGTGGGAAATTACATTTCCAGCCGTCCATGAAGCGGACAAGGACGACACCTTGTAGAACGATATGTTCTGTTCTTAAGTAGGCAGGGCCATCCAATGTCTCGAACACTGTCTTGGTCTTGCTGCCTCTTTCCCCCTGGTGTTCTGCTGCTCCCACCGCAACTCGAGTACCATCTGTCGAGCACACTCTGCCCTGCTCGATCTTGTCTTTCACTCACTCGATCATCATGGGTCTCTTCACGCGCATTGCAACCGCCGTGGTTGCATCCTCCTCGCTCTGGCTGCAGCCATGCTTGGCTCAGGACTCGACCATTGTCAGCAAGTACAAGGATGATTCGACCAACATCACCTTTGGCATGTACGGCATCGACGCCATTGTCGATGCGAGCACAGGGGATGTGGCCCAAGGCTTTTACAACTTCGGTATTGTCTTACCCGACAATGCTCTGAAGAAAGATGCCAACGAGTACATTGGAATTCTGGTAAGTCAGCGGCACCTATGTTTTGCTCGTCATTTTTGTGATTTTGGCCCTCATTTACTAACACATCGTCCGTTCTTCAGCGATGCCAGAGCACAAACTCGTCGCTCACCGGCTGGTGTGGTATCTCACACGGCGACAAGGGCCAAATGACCAATTCGCTGCTGCTGGTGGCATGGCCGTGGAACGGACAGGTCATGACGACTTTCCGATACGCAACAAAATGGGCAATGCCCACCGAGTACACTGGCGATGCCAAGCTGACACAGATCTCGTCCTATGTTAATGAGACTATGTTCGAGGTCATCTATCGCTGCCAGAACTGCTTCTCCTGGAAGACGGCCGAGAACACGCTCCAGGCCGTCAACACGACGTCCGGCACGCTGCTGTTCGGGCGGGCGCAGGCCATGAAGGGCCCGGTTGCGGCCAGCTGCCCCAGCAAGATGACGTTCGGCTTCCACGACTCTGGATACAGCCAGTACGGCGTCGACCTGAGCAACGCCATCCACCCTTCGTACTCGTCGTGGGCCGCATTGGCTACACACGCCGCCACCACAGACTGTGTCAACATTCCCGCTGCCACGCCGACTCCTGAGCCAACTTCGTCCGGTGCAGCGTCGGCTTCCGCTTCTGGGTCTGCTTCGGCCTCGGAGTCTGTGCCCGCTACGACCACGGCTGCACCGACACCGACACCGACTCCCATTGTGCCCTGCAAGCCGGCACCAAACAAGACCTACGACTACATCATTGTCGGTGCTGGTGCCGGTGGCATTCCGTTGGCGGATCGTCTGTCACAAATTGGCAAGTCGGTGCTGCTCATCGAGAAGGGCCCGCCGTCGTCTGGCCGCTGGGGCGGTGTTATGCGCCCCGACTGGCTGAACAACACCAACCTTACGCGCTTCGACGTGCCCGGCCTTTGCAACCAGATCTGGGTCGATTCGGTCGGTGTTGCGTGCACGGACACGGAACAGATGGAGGGTTGTGTGCTGGGTGGTGGCACTGCCGTCAACGCCGGTCTCTGGTGGCGTGCGAACCCCCTCGACTGGGACTACAACTTCCCCGACGGCTGGCGCAGCAAAGACATGGTGGACGCCACGAGTCGCGTGTTCCAACGGATCCCGGGCACCATTGCCCCGTCAATGGACGGCAAAATCTATATGCACCAGGGCTTCGACGTCATTGCCTCGGGCCTGAACTCGTCTGGATGGAACTACGTCATCCCCAACGACCACCCCGACCAGAAGAACCGCACGTACGGCCACACTACGTACATGTTTGCCAACGGCGAGCGTGGCGGTCCCATGGGCACGTACCTCGTCAGTGCTTCGCTGCGCGCCAACTTCAGCCTGTGGATGAACACGCCCGTGCGCCGCCTGATTCGTGACGGTGGCCATATTACCGGTGTTGAGCTCGAGTGCACGTCCGATGGCTACTCGGGCAATGTTTACCTGACGCCGAACACGGGCCGTGTCATCTCATCAGCTGGTACCTTTGCCTCCGCCAAGCTGCTGATGCGCAGTGGTATCGGCCCGGCTGACCAGCTCGCCGTCGTCAAGAACTCGCCTGATGGACCGACGATGATCAACAGCACGGCTTGGATCGACCTTCCCGTTGGTTACAACCTGAACGACCACGTTAACGTAAGTTGTGCTGTGCTGCATTTGAGTGAAACAGAAGAGGGTGTATTCTGACATTGCCAGACCGACACGGAGATCTCTCACCCCGACGTGATCTTTTATGACTTCTACGCAGCCTGGACCAAGCCCCTTGTGTCGGACGAACAGAACTACCTTGGTACGTACCCATAATGCTTCTCGAGCAGTTGATCAACCGGAAATGCACTGAACTAACGGCACTGAAGGCAACCGCACGGGTATTCTTGCGCAGTCGGCACCCAACATTGGCCCCATGGTATGTATATTTGCACCTACACCTACATTACTGCCCGCCTTAAACAAGCAACCTTTAGCTAACCCCCGCAGTTCTGGGAGGCTATCAAGGGCGAGGACGGCATTGTGCGTCAGTTGCAGTGGACGTCCCGTGTTGAAGGCTCCACCAACACATCGATGATCATGAGCCAGTACCTCGGCCGTGGCTCAGTGTCCCGTGGCCGCATGGTTATCACACGCCGCCTAACCACATTTGTCTCTGTTCCCCCGTACCTGCATGACGACCTGGACAAGGCCGTCGTCATCAAGGGCATCGAAAGCCTCCAGGCTTCCCTCAAAAGTGTTGCCAACATCACCTGGATCACGCCGGCACCCAACCAGACCGTCACAGAATACGTCAACTCGCTGCCCAACACGCCGGCCAAGCGTCGTGCGAACCACTGGATCGGTGAGTGAACATTGCAGGGAAGGTGGGATATGTCCATGAATAGGGGACCGTACGCTAACCGTGCCCCCAGGAACAAACAAGATGGGCCTGGATGACGGCCGTCTGGGCGGCTCGGCCGTCGTCGACATCAACACCAAGGTCTACGGCACGGACAACCTGTTTGTCGTCGACGCCTCCATCTTCCCCGGCCATGTCACCGGCAACCCGTCGGCGGCAATTGTGACCGTTGCGGAGCGTGCCTTTGAGCGCATCAGCTCGCTGCACGCGCCCGTCTTGGGCAAGGAGGGTGCCCAGTGCGGTGGCAACGCCTGGACAGGAAGCTTCCAGTGCGACGCCGGTCTCCAGTGCAACTACGTCGACCCGGCGTTGTCTCGCGTAAGTCAACAATGGGGACGAGAAAAGAAGCAAACCACATGTGTCGATGAACAAAGGCTAACTTCGGACGAATGTAGTGCGACAAGGCCGCAGCCAAGACGGTGCGCCGTCTGCGCGTGTAATTGGAGATGCTGCAGGGGTGAACGACGCCCTGGAAGGCGCTGCGGAAGGCGGCATGAAAGGCACCGGCTTACGGCCGCTGTGCGTGCCAAGAAAACAAACTAAAAATAAAAGTACCGAACTTGACAAGGAAAAAGTAAAAGGAGATGATTCTCTCCGCTGTAGGATTAGTGAATGGCGCCCGATCCAAGTTGAAGACCGGTTTTGGTGGACTTGCCAATGACAGCAAGGCATCTAACCCCAGCAAATCGAGGCACTACTGCGGCAGCAAAAGCATGGTTTGCGTCGTCAGCGATTGGACGGTGGGCGGGGTATGGATTATCCCGTCTGTTCTTGATGTTGTATGTCGTACCGGCTGCATCATTGTGATTCACTCAAAACCCTGCAAGAGGAAACGACCTGCCAAACTGGGTTTTATGCTCTTGGCGCCCAGGAAAAAATGGCAGTACAAAAGAGAAAGGCTTAGACGAGACGTCTCCCAGACTTGTGACGTATCCGTAGAGTCCACATACCGTAACCCATTCGTCGCATATCATTCAATGGCAAACATTCTGCTGTACGCCATCCTCGGCATCCTTGCCTATGCTGTTTACCGCCTCCGCTTTGGGCCAGCACAGCAGCGCCGCCTTCCGCCAGGACCCAAGCCTCTTCCATTTCTGGGGAACGTCCTCGACTTTCCTCCAAAGGATATACCCGAGTTTCAACACTGGTTGAAGCACAAGGACCAATATGGCGGAATCAGCTCGGTGACGGTTCTGGGCATGACGCTCGTCATGATCCACGACAAGGCGGCGGCGCACGAACTGTTGGAGCGGGCGGCTAGCAAGACGTCGGGCCGGCCCATGATGCTCTTTGCCAACAAGCTCTGCGGGTACGAGTCGATTGTCCTGTGCCAGGGATACAATGACACTTTTCGACGCTACCGCAAGCTGCTGCACCGCGAGCTTGGGACAAAGGCAACGGCGGCCAAGTTTCACGACGTGCAGGCGGCCGAGGTGAGGAAGCAGCTCGTGCGCATCCTCGACCGGCCCGACGGCCTGTTGGACCACTACCAAACGTGAGTTGCCAGACATGAGGGAAAAAAAAGCACAGAAGAGAAATACACGAGAGCTGACGCGGGTGAACACAGAACTGCGAGTGCCACAGTCCTCAAGATGGCGTACGGCTACACCGTCGAACACAGCGAACCCGACATGCTGGTGACCCTGATCGACCAGATGATGACCGAGTTCTCGCTCGCCGCGGCCCCGCTGGCCTGGATGGTCGACATCATTCCCGCCCTGCAGCATATCCCCGAGTCGTTCCCCGGCGCAACTTTCAAGAAGACGGCGAAGAAGTGGCGGCAGTCTATCTTGACGGCCGCCCACGTTCCATACCAGTTTGTCCAGCGTCAGGTGGCCAAAGGCACATACCAAGAGAGCTACGTCTCCCGGCTGGTGCAGCAGTGCAAGGCCGAGGCCGAGGCGGAGGTAGGTGCCAAAAATGGCAGCCCATCCGTCCTGAATCGCGAGGACGAGGACGCCATAATCTGGACGGCAGCCAGTCTGTATGGCGCAGCAGCCGACACGACCGTCATCACGCTGACGACCTTCACTCTCGCCATGATTATGTTCCCGGACGTCCAGCGGGCGGCGCAAGACGAGATTGACCGCGCTGTGGGCGGAGACCGCCTGCCGGGAATCGAGGATCGCGAGCGGCTGCCGTACGTCGACGCCTTGATCAAGGAGACGCTGCGATGGTGGCCGATCGCGCCCATGGGCTTCCCGCACACGGCCGACGAGGACATTGAGTATGGCGGTGTGTCGATCCCCAAGGGCGCGTATCTGCTACCAGCCGTGTGGTGGTTCCTGCACGACCCGGCCGTGTATGCGAATCCTGCGTCTTTCGAGCCCCAGCGATTTCTCGCGCCTCGGAGCGAGCCCGACCCGACGGCGGACGCGTTTGGTTACGGGCGTCGCATCTGCCCAGGACGTTTCTTTGCCGACGCAAGCCTGTATCTCAACATTGTGCAGCTGTTAGCGACGTTCCACATCAGCAAAGCAAAGGATGACAGGGGGAAACCCATTGACGTCGACGTGGCGCCCAAACTAGGTATTCTCAGCTACCCAACCGCGTTCCGCTTCGCAGTCGCCCCAAGGAACGAGGGTGCCGTGCGTCTTCTTGAAGGGGTCCGGGCAAGAAATCCAGAGGAGCCAAGCCACTCCAAGGACGTCCGGGCGATTGTGAGCGCAGGCGAGGCGTTTGCATGATGATGGTTGCACGACGTGTTTGCTTGTTTGTTTGTCTTGAAGTTCGTTTAGTGGAGTTAGGGAGACGCGTGCTGTGGACTGGTCACGCGCTGTATTAATTGGTATTATTCTAGGGCAGTCTGTGAACGTTGTTCCATTGCTCTTTCCTTCTGTAATTAATTGAACTTCCTTTCGCGAACGGCAAGAACGAGGCAAAAAAAAAACCATCATGTGATTTAAAGATACCATGTCGACGAGTTGAATCCTTTCTCCGTTGGCCAAATCCAGTCTTTTCTTCTTCCCTTGTATTCCTACCTGATGTCGTCATCAGCACTCTCTTCGCGAGAGATGTCCCGCCGCCCATGAAATGATCGCTGCGCTGATGTGCAGGCAGCACCTGCCATTTGGGGACATCGCCTTGTCTCCCCGCAGATAGAGCAAGTCAATCTGTCCTCACTGACGCAGCCAAAAATGTTCCTTTCACATCTCACACTATCATACTCGTTTGTGACCTCTCTGACCTCATTTTGAACAGTGCGCACACCCTGTGTACAAGCAATCATGTCGTCCTTACCTGACATTGTGGTCTACGACACGCCCGGCCGCGACATACCGATCTGGTCGCACCACACACTGCGCGTGCTCTACGCCCTGCGCCGCAAAGGACTGCCGTACACGATAGTGTCGGTGGACTACCCGGACATCGTGGCCACATTTGAGCCCACAAGCCTGCCAGCCAAAGACGACCCAGTGGAGCGGTATGAGATACCCGTCGTGCGTTTCCGTTCGCGCGACGCCCAGGACACCAGCGCCGACGAGTATCTCATGGAACCAGCGCTCATCATGGCCAAGCTTGACGCCCTCGTCCCCGACCCGCCGCTGCATTTTTCTTCACCACGTGCGGTCGAGGCACGCGCACTCTTCGGCCCAGCCTTGGCGCCGCTCCTGCAGATCGGCGTTGGCCATGTTCCTGGCGTGCTGTCGCCCCGCAGCCGTCAAGGCTTTTTGGCAAAGAGAGAGGCGCGCTGGGGCAAACCCCTGGACGCTTGGGTGGCAGAGCGTCCTCAAGACATGCTCCTGGCGACGGCAGCGCCGCGGCTGGAGGCTTTTGCGAATTGGCTCGAAGGGGCGGGACAAGAGGGGCCGTTTATTGAGGGCGGTCAGCCCGGGTACGCTGATATGACCATTGTCAGCATTCTCGAGTATGCGCGTCTGGTTGGGGCGAAGGATGCGTTTGACGCAGCAATGACCCACCCGGCCATTGCCCGGTTGTACGCAGCACTCGCCGAGAAGGATGAAGTGGCGGCTCCAGCGCCATAGACAGCGCTGATTTGCTACAAACATTGTTTCGGTCGGAGCTTCTCGTCTTGAGCAATCAAATATTTGGCATGGCCACTGCCGGTAGCTAAACACGACGCAATTCGGTGCATCCTTGGGTGATGTGTCAGAAGCACATGCTGTGCTGCCATGATTTTAGGTCTCTACAGTATTGCACGCCTCAGAGATCCTGCAGAGATCCTGCAAAGACCCCTGCTCTGCATGGCCTTGAACTGCTGGTCAGGTGACAGGTGATTGGCACTCCTGTCGTAGGATTTCATGCACCCTGCCAATTTTTTGGTCCGCGAAGCAACTCTCCTCTTGCAAACTTCGGATGCGTGATTTTTCTCGTCAATAACGAGAGTTGCCTACGATGGACACGATACCGGCGGCCCAGCGCCCATTCTTTTACATCTATGAACGCGTCGTACCCAAGACAGAGAAATGGCTGTTGACGCGGAATGGCTTCGACCCCGTCAAGAGACACGAGCTGCACGCCCGTCATGCACTGAAAGAAAAGCCGGTTTTGGATATTCAAGAGGTGATGACACAGTATGTATTGTGGCGTTGGGGTAGTTTTTTTTTTTTTTTTCTTTTCTTTTCTTTTTCATCGATGTCGGGCACGATATTAACGAGACTGCGTACAGGAATGATCCAAGATGCGAATACACTGGCCTGGGACCCAGAGATTTCAGGATGCTCCAGATCCATGCAGCTCCGTCCCGTACAGATCCTATCAGCTGCTCGCTGTTGACTTGGTCCATTGACGACCTGCCGGCTCCGTTTGAAGCACTTTCGTACACCTGGGGTGACGCGAAGGAACGGCACTGGATCACCATCGATGGAAAGGCGATCGACATCACCCCGAACCTGCTTGGTGCCCTGCAGCAATTTCGACAACCCGATCAGGATCGCTTGCTGTGGGTGGATGCTGTCTGCATCAACCAGCAGGATATCCCCGAGCGGGGCGCTCAAGTGCTCCTCATGGACCTGGTCTACCAGAGGGCTGCGAGAGTGCTGGTATGGCTCGGCGTTGCTTACAGCCAAAGTGACCTCGCATTTGAGCTGATGAAGAAGATTGTTGGCATCATGGACGTTGACCGCAAGGCTCACAGCGACAGCAACAACGGCGGCGAGATGTACCGCAAGTATATCATGCAGCAAGACATCCTGGATCGAGGTCTCCCGCCACAAAGTGATCCGGCATGGCTGGCGCTCGATGCGCTCTTTTGGCGCCAGTGGTTTCTTCGTGTCTGGGTTGTCCAGGAGGTGTGTGTCCCACATGTCGCCATTGTCGTGTGCGGCTCGGATTCCATCGACTTTGACGTTTTCAGCGACTTGTGCGACTATCTGAACCGCACCACTCTTGGCTCCATGACGGGTCTCAGCGCCGACCGCGTTTTGTCTCTCCGGACAGCCCGCAGCCAATACCAGAGCAACGACCGTGCCAGCTTGGTGACGCAGCTGATCAGTTCGCGGACTTGCTTGGCCACAAACGCGGCAGATAAAGTGTTTGCGTTGCTGAACATATCCAAGGATGTCCCTACTGATGCGGCCCTCCGCCCCGACTACCACAAGAGTGCGGGTACGGTTTTTTCTGACACGGCACGGATACTTTTGGGCCGAACTCTCGACATTCTGAATTTCAACAGCGACCGCGTGTGGAGAGTCCAGTCTGATCTGCCATCATGGGCACCGGACTGGTCGTGCGCGCCGCGCGAGTTTAGTCTTCTCTTCTCGCCCCAAGGCCCTTGGCTCCACGCCGGCAAGGTCGCAGCAGACACCTCGGCACCGGAAATTCGGTTCTCGGAAGACAACAAAGTGCTGTATGTGCAAGGCCGCATCCTGGATAAAATCACACAAGTCGGCGAATCCTATTTCATTTTCAGCGCTGCGCGACTTGGCAAAGCGCACAATGATTGGTATGCGAAACACATTGACAAAGACGAGGTCTTGTACCGGTTCTCGCGCCACAGACGATGGACCATTTGGGAGCGCATGGCTCTCAAGCTCAAAACATACCCGGCCACAGGCGAGGACGTCCGGACTGTTTTTCAAAAGACCATCACGGCCGATGCAAGCTATCCTCCTCAAGTCGTGGGCAATGATTTGAAACCGGCGGATCTCGAGGAGCTGTACACCGCTTTTCGACAGCTGCAGTCAGTCGACCCGCTCGCAGGCCAAGAAAATATGACGGAGGAAGACCTGCGTATCCAGAAAGACCGCCACGACCTCTACGGCCAAAAGGTCCGCACAGCGGCCTACGGTAGAAAACTTTTTACAACGAAAAAGGGCTACATTGGTCTGGCGCCCGTATCTGCTGCAACGGGTTGTTTTGTGGCCATCTTGCATGGTGGACGAACGGCTTACGTGCTGAAGAAGAAAAAGAACGGCAACTATACACTCGTGGGAGAGGCATACCTACATGGTTTCATGCACGGCGAGGGCCTGAATGACGGGAATCCGGCCGAGGAGCTGGCCATTGAGTAGTTTCGGGAGCATATTGCTTTGGAATGTGTTGGTCTATTTAATTACTATTCACAATGACATTATTTCGAGGGCCGCTTAAGCAGACTCGGATGGGTTTTCTTGCCGCGGACGCAGATGGGCGAAATTCCACAGTAGTAGCAGGTCATATGATGCTTTCAAGGCACCCGCACCACCAAGGAGTAAGATCCACTGGTGGCGACCTGCCAGAACACCCGAAAACCCAACACCGCCAGCTTGCATCAGTGTCTTAACCGTGTTCACGACACCCATGACGGCGGTGCGCTCCGCCGGCAGCACGGCGGCCGACAGAAACGCTTGTCGTGGCGCTTGGTCCATGCTCTGTGTGCAGGCGCGCAAGGCCAGGAATGCCATGGCGAGTGGCGTGCCGAACGCTTCAGACGCGGGCGGGACCGGCACGAGGGCCAGGAACAAGGCCGACGGGAGATGCGTAAATGCCATGGTCTTGAGCGGGCCGAGCCTGCGGGCCAGGGGCAGCGCCAGCAGATTGGAGAAAGAGGCGAGAATGTTGGTGACCAGGAAAAGTGTGCCCAAGATGGCTGGTGCCAGCGAGTGAACAGTGATGAAGAAGTAGGTAATCCAGGAGGGCGCTGCCATACCCGATGCAAACGAGTCGAGGGCAAAGAGCAAGATGAGGCGGAAAAGAACACCGCGTGACTCGTGTGAGATGGAAGGGAAAAGGTCTCGGACACGGTGGAGGATGTTGGGTCTCTTGGCGGGAGAGGAATCAGGGCTTTCGCCGGTGGTGTCTTCTCCTGAAAGCAGGCCGCTCCGTTCGCTTGGTTCGGCTGAAGGGGCAGGCGCGGGACGGGCCGGGGCCGCTTCCACAGCGGACGTCAATGCCAACGTCAACAAAAACTTGACAATACCAATGGCAGCATACAGGAAAAAGATGATCCGGTAGGCCGCATTGGTTTCGCCGTTCCTATCTTGGAGTACTTGCACAATGCCTCCACTGGCTAGGGAACCGAGGGCCGTGCCCGCCGTGCCGAACAGCGTATACCAAGCAAACATGTCGGAGCGCTGCGATGTGGTCGTCAGCTGGGCGAGGACCGACTCTTCGACGGCGCGAAAGGGACCGATCTCGTTGCCGCTGGGGCTGATGACGCCCACAATGCTGGCCAGGAGCAGAACCCAGAAGTTGTCGCTGACGGCGAAGACAACACCGCTGCCGGCCATCAGTAGGGTCCCAGCCGCCAAGATGCGCCGCCGACCGACACGGTCTGTGATGGCCGTGAGAATGAGGCTGATGACGACATCGCCGAGCAGCGTCAGGGTCATGAATAGGCCGATGCGCGCATCGGGGATTCCCAGGCTGGCGAGGAACGGGACCAGGACCAGGAATGACGCGCCGTACGCAAAAAGTCGCACGAAGCGCTGAGCGCAGAGTAGCTTCGCATCGCGGCCGGACTGCAAGATAGTCGTAAAGCCGCTCTCTGTCGCCAAGCGGGACAACAAAGACGGCATTGTGAGTTGTTTTGAGTGTGCGTTGTGTGTATGAATAAGATGCGTTGTTGCAAGTTCCTCGAGCTCTTTTAAGCTCCAGGCACGCTTCGGCGCTACTTTAGATGTCCGAGTCTAACACCGAGAGGCCAGTGCCAGGCACCCAATTAGCCTTATTACCCACTGTACGAACCAAGGCAGCAAGCTTCCCTGTATTTTAGTGTCTGTCTACGTCGTATTCTTTCTCCTTTCTTTTTGGGCCCTTCTTTTTTTTTAAGCCGCCCACGTGTGGCCTATTTCTATTTTGATATTCCATGAAATTGATCCAGTATTTACCTATTTTGTGGAGCACTATGTACATTTTGCGGCTCGTTTGGTCGTTTTTCTCATTGACGCACTTGCAGTGGCCATCTCAGTCGCTGGAGCGCTCTTGAACGCTCCTTTCACCTTTTTTTGTCGTCTGCATCTGCTACCACCCTTCCCCTCATAGCTCCGCCTGGCGGTCTTCACGCCGACCGAGCAGTGGCTGGCGGTTGTCGGAGCTTGGCTCCTCCTCTTGCTCCTCGCCCTTCAATTGGGCAAACGGCCAGTAGCGCTTCTCCCGCGCGGCCATGATGAAGAACTGGGTCATGACAGCGGCCCAGTAAAGGTTGTAAGACACAACAGACCCCACGGTCGCAGAGTTTTGCCAGCCCAGGAGCGCATTGAACACGCCCCAGAAGCCACCACCTTCAAAATCGGGGTTGCAGCACTGCAAGAGGACGGGGTGGTTAGACAAACGTGAACTGTTGCGATGAGATGGGGACAGGTGGATGAGAAATGCTTACGTTCACGTGCCAGACGCTCCTCCGGATGTCGTAGGAGCCGGGACCCGAGCCAAGCTCGGCAGCGTCGCCGCCAACAACCATGTTCCACTGGTACGCCTCGAGGTGCCAGACACCCTTGGAGAAGAGGCCAGCGCCGACCAGGTACAGGAAGCACGTGGAGGCGATGAGCATGTACTGAATGGGGGCAAAGTTGGCGCTCCTAGGGACGTTAGCATTGGCTCGAGTGAGATGGGGGGCAAATGGGGAGAAACGCACTTGTAGATGAGGAGACCGACAAAGGCACCCGTCAGTAGACCACCGAAGGCCGACAAGACAATGGTCAGGGCCGAGGTTCCGAGGCCAGCACCTGCAATGAAGATAACGGCCTCGAAGCCCTCGCGCAGGATGGTGATGAAGGGCAAGATGAACAGCGCGTACTTCTCGCTGAGGTAGCGGATGCGCTGGCTGAGCGGGCCCTTGTGACTCTCGGCCGGGTTCAGTGCCTGGGCCAGCTTGACACGCCACTTGTCCTGCAGCTTGGACACGCGCAGCAGCACGGCGCCCATGATGGTGATGATCACGGCGGCGGCCAGCGCAAACGTGCCCTCCCAGATGTCCTCGGTGCCGGACAGCGTCTCGGCTTCGAGGCCCGCGACGCCCGTCATGACAATGGTGGCAAGGAGCACGACGGCCAGGAAGCCGAAGCCGGTGCCCAGCCAGATCTGGCGCAGGAGCTTTCCATGGAGAGCCGGGTCGGTCTGGACTGTGACCATGCGGTCAATCAGAGCGAGGAAGACCGACACGATGATGGACGTCTCGAGAGCCTCCCGGAACGTGATGAAGAAGACTACGCAGAGGTCAGCAACGGGGGGTCATACAGCGCAGTGGCGATGGTTGATGAGAAGCACGTACTCGGGACGGAAATGAGGCTTGACATATTGGCGGCAGTATGGCAGCACCAGGCTGCACGTCGACGGTTGGGTGTTGGCGCGGGTAGGGGGAGAAGAGAAGAGGGGAGGAAACGGGACGGAAGCTGGTCGAGAGGCGAGGAAACAAGAAAGCAGGAAAGAAGAGAGAAATGAGAAAACGACAGCGAAAAAGGTAACAGATATCATGCACCTGTGCCGCCGGCCATGCCCCTCTTGAATGCGGAGAGCAGGGTCGAGTGCAGAGATGCAACCGATTGATAGCGTGGGGAAATGAAGGGTGCGCGTTGCTCTTTTTGGTGGTGTGCGTCGTGGTGTGCTGTCGAGGCTCGTTTCCTCGTATTTTTCCGCTGCTTTTCACTTTTTTTCCTCTGCCCGATGATCGGCCCATCGGCAGCACGACAGCGCCAAACGCGTGCCGGCCGTGTCCACTGCGGCCCACTACAGAGGATCTGATAAGACCACTAAGCCGCATTGAACGGCCATTCCTGCCTATTCCGGCCAAGCGGTTTAGGGCATGTAGGGGCTGTTCAGGAGGGTGTTCTTGGAATTATCAGATTGTCCCACATAACGGCGCCACACGGCCCCACACCACGCGAAAAAAACAGGCAAGAGCGCCTGGGCATGGGTACAAGTAGTAGCAAAGGAAGGCGCAAGTCGCTTTCTGCAGACGACGTGATCCGATCCGCGGTATGGAGTTTCTCTTGTACTTCGCTTCTTCCCCGTCTGCCCCCTCCTCCTCACGCAGATAGCAAGGCCGATAGCAAAGATCGATAGCAACGAGAGGCAGGGGCTGATGCGACATCGCCGACCAACGCAACCGCCACCAACGACGACCAGCGACCAACGAAGGCTGCCGTCCAAGCCCCCGTCTCAGCTGCCGACCAAGCTACCGAGCGCCAACAAAAGCTGCCGCCGACAAAAGGTGCTGCTACCGCCACCGCCTCGCCCTCATCGGTGGCACGAGCAGCTTGTCGCGCGACTCTTTGCGGCTCTCCCATCACCACCACGCACAACACCACACAGCATGTCGACGAGTAGACGCCTTTCCGGCTGGCTGGCCGTCGCGACAGCGTTGCTAAGCTTCAGCCCATGCGCCACGCTTGCTGAGACGACCGTGAAAGACTTCCGCATCGGCTGGGTGCTTGCCAACCCCGATGGCGCTTTCAACCGGCCGACGATTGGTGTCAACGGCGAGTGGCCCATCCCGCAGCTCACAGCGACCGTGGGCGACCGCATGATCCTCAACGTGCACAACGACCTGGGCAACACCAGCACCAGCCTGCATTTCCACGGCTTCTTCCAGAATGGCACCAACCACATGGACGGCGCCGTGGGCGTGACGCAGTGCGCCATCGCGCCTGGCGGCTCCTTCACCTACGACATCCATTTTGACCAGCCCGGCACGTACTGGTACCACTCGCACAGCGGCGGCCAGTACATGGACGGCCTGCGTGGCGCCATTGTCGTGCACGACCCCGCGGGGCCTTACGAGGGCCAGTACGACGAGGAGATTGTGCTCAGCGTCTCTGACTGGTACCACGAGCTGAGCGTTGACCTGATTGACCAGCTCATCAACGTGGAGAACCCGACAGGCGCTGAGCCGGTACCGCAGGCGGCGCTCATTAACGACACGCAGAACCTCCAGATCCCCGTGCGGCCTGACACGACGTATCTCGTGCGCCTGGTCAACATCGGCGGCTTCGCAGCGCAGTACGTCTGGTTCGAGGGCCACAGCATGCGGGTCGTTGAGGTGGACGGCGTGTGGACCGAGCCTGCCGACGCCGACATGCTGTACATCACCCCTGCTCAGCGGTACAGCGTGCTTCTCACCACGCGCAGCGATTCCCTGGCCAATTTTGCCGTTGTCAGCGCCATGGACGAAGATCTCTTTGATGTCATTCCCGAGGGCCAGAACTCCAACGTGACGGCCTGGCTGGTATACGACGCGGCCAAGCCACGGCCAGAACCACAGTTGGTGGACGAACTCGAAGCCTTTGACGATTTTGAGCTGGTGCCAGTCGACGGTCTTCCCATCTTTGATCATGTCGACCACTCATTCAGTCTCGAGGTGCAGATGGACAACCTCCGTGACGGAGCCAACTAGTGAGTATTCTTGGGATATCGTCCTCTACCATCCTTTTTTATTTTATTTTTTTATTTTTTATACAGCCTGCTAACGGTTCAGCGCGTTCTTCAACGACATGACGTATGTGCAGCCCAAGGTTCCGTCGCTCTACACCGCGTTGAGCGTCGGCGGTGCCAACGCCAGCAGCCCCATCGTCTACGGCTCGCATACGAACACGCACGTCTTCAAGCACAACGACGTCATTGAGCTGGTGCTGAACAACGGCGACGACGGACGCCATCCCTTCCATCTGCACGGCCACAACTTCCAGGTTGTGCACCGCTCCGGCGAGGACGGCGGCGTTTATATCCCCGACGACCTGGCCGAGACCGAGTTTCCGCGCGTGCCCATGCGTCGTGATACGGTCTTCGTGGAGGGCAACGGCAATTTTGTGATCCGCTTTCGCGCAGACAACCCGGGCGTCTGGCTGTTCCACTGCCACATTGAGTGGCACATGGACCAGGGCCTCGTGGCCACGTTCATTGAGGCGCCGGAGGCACTGCAGAGTCTGAAGGTGCCTGACAGTCACTTTGAAGCATGTCGTGTGGCGGGCAAGCCCTCGGCTGGCAACGCGGCCGGCAACGTCAAGGACGTGTTCGACCTGTCGGGCGAGAACAAGCCACCAGGCAGACTGCCGGAGGGCTTCACAGCCAAGGGATACGTGGCTTTGTTCTTCAGTTGCGTGGCTGCTCTGCTGGGCATGTCTGTGATTACGTGGTACGGTCTGATCGACCCCAATGTCAAGGACCTGGGCGCCGAGCACCAGCCGTTGATCAACGAGGACGAGGAGTAAGGGAAGTAGGGTATCTGAACGATGAACGACCTTGTACATAATTTGTTTTCGATCTTGAAAAAGTTGTAAATGCTCTGATTTGAAATGGATTTTACTGCGATAATGGACATATTCCGAGAAATAAATGTGTGCACCAAATTTGAAAAGATTAATTATACTTTGTGAGGATGTAATTATGATAAAACTAGGATACAGAGGAATCAAAAGTAAGTTAATGAATAAAAAATAAAAAATAATGTAAATTAGGTATGAAAAATATAATTAAGATCACGACATTATTAACGGTTATTATATATAGATCAATATAAAGAAAAGAAACACATGCGCTGCATCCGGATCAACTACGGTGAAATGACCTTCAGGAAGTCGCTGTCGAGATCAGTGTAAAAAGACGCGCCGGCAACAACCGCTGGCGCCCCAGCAGCCGTCACGCCACAGTTCTGGGCCCAGTTTCCAGAGTTGTTGTACTTGTTGCCGACAAAGCTGACGTAGTCGTCGAGCAGACACGAGTAACCGGGTCCATTTTGGCAGCCCGGAACGGGGTAGACGATGTCGTTCAGCAGCACACGGATAAAGGTGTGGTTGGTGGTTGACGTAGCAAACGAGGGCGTCTTTGTCTTGCTGGAGCATTTGCGTTGAGACAGCGGCAGCAGGTCACTGGAGTTGCTGCTGCTGGGACTGACGGCACAGTTGAGGCGCTCGAAGCCAATGGCGCCGCGCATGGTTGTGAAGCGGTTGCCAATGTACAGGCGGTTCGGATCCATCTCCGTATCGGACAGTGCCGCCTGCGAGTCGTGCACACCCGACGCCGTGATCAGCTCGTTCAGCTGGCCATCGTTCAGGAAACTGACCATGAGCCGGGGCGGAGTGAAGTCCGAGCCATCAGCAGCCGTGCCATTGATGGCGTCTGGACCCTTCTGTAGCAGGCCTGCGACCGCGTTCAGATAAGGAAGCATCATGGTCGCCGGCAAGACGGTACCGGGCCCCACACCATAGTAGTAGCGGAGGTCGTTGGAGTACTGGTAGTGCTGCAGCTCCTCGTCAGAGAAGACGTTGCACCAGGGCGAGACACGGCCGGTGATCTGCGACTCAAATCCACAGAGGTAGGGCATCTGTGCGATGTCGTTGGCCGTGAACGTAAGATTGCCGGAGACAAGCGCCTGCAGACGTGCCTGAATGGGTGGAATGTACACATTGGTCCAGTTGGTGAAATAGGTACCGCCAGACGAGTCCGCAAAGTTGGGGCAGGAGTCAGACGGGCCGAGCGAGTTGCCAATAGCATCGACGCTGCCAGTCGAGGTAACGGAGACGACGTGGCCCAGGTTGGTTGCATTGACGCCCAAAAAGCCGTGGACAAACAGCTTGGCCGTCTGCAGCACCCGCGAGTAGTTGTTGGCCCAGACGTACAGGTCGTCGCCCTCATTGTACAGCTGTGGATATTTTGTGCGCAGGGCATATGCCATGTCGAAGGCCTCCTTTTGTCCCGTGGGTGACAGGTTGGACATTTGCAGGCCGGGGTTGGTCAGCACAGTCTTCCAGGACGGGAGGAAGGAGAGACTGCCGGTGGCAGTGTATTCGTTCTCGGAAGAGAACTATCTTGTTAGTTGTGAAAATCCAGCGAGGCCGAGGGACAAGAGGATAGAAAAAGTTCACATACACGGTTCTGCATATCCACCCAGCCGTTGTATGCGCCGAGGTCGGGATAGCGCGAGCCATGGCGAGACACGTAGAATGCCTGGTCGACAGTGCAGTGCTCGGGCACGTAGGAAGAAATGCCGTACACGTTGGGGCCTGGTATGTTAGTGTCGTGCATCACTGGATCTACACACAAGAAAATGCATGAAGGCAAAATCGTACCAGGGGCATAAGGGCCGTTGGCACCAAGCCAGTTCAGAGGATTTGTGGCGGCAGAGGTCTTGGGGAAGTTAATATCGAAGGCGGGTGACAGCATGGAGCCGACCTGTGCATTTGCGGCACTGGCCAGAAAGAGGGCACTCGCGAGAAGGGCCATCTCGAATGCACAGAAAGGAAAGGGGATAAAAGAAAGTGAGGGAAAGGGACGATAGCAGCAAGATATTCCGGACGCAACTCAATCAATGCAAAGGCACGACAAATATGAAAAAAAAATACAGAAACTGTCTGACTCGGGGCGAGCACCTTTGAATATAAGCTTCGCGGAATGCGAATGCAGGAGCTGCCTTCATCTATAGCTAGACACCACGAACATGCCGATTGGTGGCAATCTCTGTGACCGAAGCTGATAGTATCGCATTTTCAAACAGCACCCACGCCGCACAGCAATCAGATGCAGATTGTTCATTGCCCCATAAAAACCAGGGCGTATTTAACGGCTGCCAGAACAGTGCTAAGCACAATTCAGGATCTGCGCCGGAGCACGAGGGCCAGCCAGCACGGCTCTTTGGTTCGTTGGATTCTCACAGTCGCCTCGGTTGCCTGCTAGTTGCTTGTCATGACCGCGTCGAGTAGTATCGGGCAGAACCGATCTGGAAACACCCCGGGTTCGTGCAGCCTCTCCAGCGTTTTGTGACAGTTCGTGGCAGTTCGTGGCTTCGGGAACGCTAGAGCTAACACGTTTTCTGCGTCGGTAGTTGCAGAGTACGTCACGGGCAGGCGATGCCAAGACATCGTGATATTAAACATTGTCACAGATCAATGCATCAACGGTTGCAGGTCAGGGGCAGGGGATGCTGCTGTGTATGTTGAATGGTGAGCGGGTCATTTCTTATCTGGGCCATGCCAGGGTCAAGTAGAAGAATTGGCCCTGGAAGGCGTGGATGACAGCACGTGGCCTGCAGCGTGGTATTTGCTTTCACTGGGCGAGTTATCTCCACTAAATTCCCATGTAGGGGGAACGAAGAATCATACCTTCAGGTCTCAGAGACAGGTTTATGAACGGCGCGGTTGCAGGTTAGGGGCAGGGGATACTGTCGTATTGTTGAGTTGAGTACTTCGTACTGGGCGCGTCATTTCTTTTTTGGACCATGCCAGGGTCAAGTAGAAGAATTGGCCCTGGAAGGTGACAGCACGTGGCCTGCATCGTGGTATTTGCTTTCACTGGGCGAGTTATCTCCACTAAATTCCCATGTCGGGGGAACGAAGAATCATACTTGGAGCTCTCGGAGATAGATTTAAGAACGACGGCAGTCCCATCCAATTTTCCAGTTATTTTTTCATCGCCGCAATGTTGCCATTCGCAAGAATATCGACTTGCAGTGTTCTGCTCGCGTGGTGTCTTGAAACTGTGGAGGGAAGAGCCGCAGAAAATGCGCATAGACTGGGTTACTGCGATGAATCGGTGTTAGTGTGTTGACGTGATTGAGAGCAATTGCGCAATCGCCTAGCTGTCTGTCAATTAACGAGATGACATGACCGATGAGAATGAAGCAAAGGAAATAAAAACAGCTCTCAGAGCGCAGATGTAGAAGCGCAGAAAAAGAAAAGAGCTACCAATTTTGTGATCTTTCTTTTCTGATTTTTGGTTTCACTTCTGTATTGTCTTGTACAACAGAGCGACAAGTAGAACAAAAAACAAACACAGCCATGAAGACCGCATCTCTCTCTGCACTTGCCGCCTTTGCCGGCCTCGCGTCGGCGAACTTTGAATTCCGAAGCCGCCCGGAGTTTTCCATTCCGCATCTGAACATCACGACGTCCGGAAAGGCTGGTGCTCTCGAGAAGGGCCTGCTGTTCGTTGCGCAGTACCCGGGATTCACGACGAGCCCGGACAACGTCGCCTTCGGGCCGACCCAGCCGGGCGCCTACATTTTCCGGGACGACGGCGAGCTTGTCTGGTCGGGCGTCGGCTACCACGCGGGCTGGGTGGCCAATTTCGTGCCTGTGGTCTGGAAGGGCGAGCCGTACCTGCGGGCCTTCCAGGGTGCACTGGACCCGGTGCACGGTCGCATGTTCGGCTTCCACTCGCTGCTGGACAAGCACTACCAGCCGGCAAAGGTGCTACAGCCGGGTGGCCACCGCTGGGCGTCCGCGCACGAATTCAACATCATCGACGAGAAGACGGCACTGATCGAGATCCCTCTGCCTGTTGTAGCCTCGCTCACGCCGTGGGGCGGTGACGAGAGCCAGACCTGGGTGCTCTCCAGTGGTTTCCAGGGTAAGTGGTGGAGAGTAGAAAGGGGGGAATGTTCTTCATATAACATCGAAAACCTGGTACTGACAAGATTCCCTCCAGAAATCGACATCGACACCAGCGAGGTCGTCTTTGAGTGGCACAGCTTTGACCACGTCGACCCGAAGCGGAGCGCCTTCCCCCTATCCACGCAAACGAACATTTTCGGCTCTGGTCGCTCTGAGAGCGATGCGTGGAACTACTTCCACGTGAACAGCGTCGACAAGGATGACGAAGGCAACTACCTTGTGTCGGCACGCAACATGGCCAGCGTGTACAAGCTGAACGGTACGAACGGCGAGGTCATCTGGCAGCTGGGCGGCCTGCATGGCGGCGCCGACTTTGAGTTTGAGAACCCAGAGAACGACGTCTTTGGCTACCAGCACCACGCCCGTTTCCGCGGCCGGTCGGCGGACGGAAGTATCGAGTACATCTCGCTGTTCGACAACGGCGCGCACTCGGCGGACGTGAAGACGCACCCCTCGTCGCGGGCCCGTGTCTACAAGCTTGACTACAACACGGGCAAGGCCACGGCCATCCGCTCGTACGAGGCCCCCGACGGTCTGTCTGCGGCTACGCAGGGCAGCACACAGCTTCTGCCCAACGGCAACGTGTTTGTCAACTGGGGCCAGGCGGGTGCCATCACCGAGTATGCCGAGAACAGCGACGTGCTGTTTCATGCCTACCTGGACTCCGCACCGGCGGGCCACCTCGTGCAGAGCTACCGTGGCTTCCGGGCAAACTGGACGGGCATCCCCGCGGAGGAGCCTGCTCTTGCTGTCTTTGCGTCGGAGTTGGGCAACAAGGAGGGCCTGGATGTCTATGTCTCATGGAACGGCGATACGGAGACCAAGGCCTGGCGCTTCTATGTTGAGTCTGAGGGTCGTTTCCTGGGCGAGGTGAAGCGCACGGGCTTTGAGACGCACGCATATTTCAAGAATGTGGCCCCGGTGTCTTCGTTGGGCGGCATCCAGATTTATGCTGAGGCGGTCGACAGCGAGGACAATATTCTGCGCCAGGCAAAGGCAGTCTCTGTGCAGCTCAATGTGAAGACGGAGGCAGTGCACGAGTTCAAGAACGTTGAACAGATTGAGCTTTGAATTGTTCGAGGCAAAATTGGAGGACAAATGGGATTTGTGTAAAGTAGGAAATGAAAAGTCAAGTAAGTCTGGGCATGAGTGCTCTCGTAGCAAGAATATTTTGTGCACCCGTCCGCAGTTGCCAACGACGGTTTTTGATTGAATAATCCACGTATGATGTGGTGGACAAGAGGGAGAACATGAATAATCAGCCAATTACACATTGTATCTCACATGTTACAGTATGATTTTTTTCGACCTTTTTCTCCCATTTGCTTTTTACATTCACTTTCTCATTCACTTTTTTCACTCTTATCAGCTGTTGTGGACATCTACTTCTGTCGAAAGATATATTTCCTAATTGCCAAAAGTCCAAAGGCAAAATCCCAGCAATCCCAATTGCCAGACACGTGGGGGCGTGCTCGCCTCTGATTAGACGATTCTGAAGCTTTTGCCAAGCGTCTTAGTGTTCTTGAACGTTCTAGGTATTCTAGCTCCTTGCCAGAATCTGGTTCGACCCTGACTATATTCATTCTCGGCAAGCCTTGGCTGCACCCGCGAAAAGGCGTCTAGTTGCCTGATAGCCCGAAAGCTGGATGCACAGCCTTGCCACAAAAACAAGATATGGAGAACAAACCCCACCAGCATGTGAACGCCACCCGCATCTCCACGCCGGCGGCTGGGCTAGACCACATCGGCCTGGACAAATGCACTCACCGACGCAAAATGGCTAGGCTGTTGTGAAAGTCAGCGTGTATTTCCGTGGGCAAAAATCAAAGATAAAAGGACGGCGGCTCCCACTCGCCAAGGTCGCCAAGTTCGCCAAGTTGTTGAGTCGTCTTGGGAGAGAACATATGTTTCCCAGTAGGATTGCGCAAACAAGAGAACTTCGTCTTCGCCAAAAGGACGCCGTGTCTTCGATCGGTCAAACTGCACATACGACGGGCGGCAAAGCAGACAGAGCTGGCACACGTGCTCCATTCGACACCCATGAGGCACGGCCAAAGATACAAGAAATAGCGATATGGAGACAATGCGAATGGTAGGAGCACTCTCCAGCCAAGACGCCGCCGAGTGCTATGGCCGAAAGATGCCCACCGAGAGAAATTATAGACAAGTCACAGACAAGTAGAATCGAGTAGGGAGGCAGGAGAGCCCGGTTTCTTGGGATTCGACAGATATAAGAATGGCCAGGAGCAGCAACCGACTTGTGCCAATTTTTCTTTTCCATTTCGTCCTCTGTAACCCACAGCCGCATTGCTTGTCTCTTCCATTCCTTCTATTCTCAAGACAGCCTCTAGTCGGTCTCTGATATCCATCTTCTCTTTATCACCGACAAGCGAGGCCACACACCTCATATTTCTCTCAAGATGGTCCGTCTTCTCCAGTACAACCATCTGTTTGCCGTCGGCACCATTTTTGCCTTCCTTGATGCCTGGAACATTGGTAAGATGAAGCCCCGTCTGATCCCTGATTTATTTCTTCCGCTCACTGTATAGGTGCCAACGATGTTGCCAACTCGTGGGCCACGTCGGTCAGCTCGCGCTCCGTCACCTACTTGCAGGCCATGTGCCTTGCCAGTGTGATGGAGTTTGCGGGTGCCGTCGGTGTCGGTGCCCGTGTGGCCGACACCATTCGCACCAAGGTCGTTAACACCGATCTGTATGCCGATACACCTGGCATGCTGATGCTGGGCATGACGTGTGCCATTGTTGCCTCATCCCTCTACCTGACCTTTGCCACCAAGATTGGCTTCCCCGTCTCCACCACGCACTCCATCATGGGCGGCATCATTGGCATGGGCATTGCTTCGGTTGGCGTCCATGGCATCCAATGGGTTGGCTCCGGTGGCGGCACAGCCGTGGTCAACTCGGGTGTCGTGCAAGTCTTCTTGGCATGGGTTCTGGCCCCCGGCATCTCTGCCATCTTCGGCGCCATCATCTTCACCGTCACCAAATACGTGGTCATGCTTCGCTCCAACCCGGTGTACAAGGCCCTTCTGACGGTGCCCGTCTACTTTGGCATCACGGCGTCGCTGCTCACCATGTTGCTGCTCTGGAAGGGCGGCAGCTACACCGTGACACTGACGGACCCACAGGTTGCCGGCGTCATTGTGGGTGTTGGTGCCGCGTGGGGCATTTTCATTGCCATTTTCCTGTGCCCGTGGCTGTACTGCAAGGTCATCCGTGACGACTGGACAATCAAGGCCTACCACCTGCCGCTGGGCCCGCTGAACTTGCGCCGCCCTGATGCTGGCCCTCCCCCTCCTGGCTACCGTGGTACACGCAATTTCTACCAAGGCCATCTCACCCAGGAGGAGCTGGAGGAGCAGCGCGCTCGCAACCAGGTGCACGAGACCTCGGGGCGCCAGGGTTCCAGAGATGAAGAAGCTGTCATAGGCGACGAGTCTCCCGAGATGAAGGGCTCCAATGCCGCCAACGTGGCCAGTGTGTCCGACGATGGTGTCGTTGTGGATCGCCAGGCGCGCAGTGGCCAGCTGCCTCCTCCTGCTGCTGGTGCTACCGAGGAACGCAAGTCCATTGTCGGCCCCAAGCCGGACGGCAAGTGGTACACGGGCCCCGTTCTCTTCTGGTACTTCAAGCATGCCATCTTCCGCGGTGTCGACGTGGACATTGTCGGCGCGCAGAACGACAAGCGCGCCCTGCTGACTGGCGACCTGGAGGCCATGCACGCACGTGTGGCACACTACGACAACAAGACCGAGTACATGTTCACCTTCCTACAGATTATGACGGCAGCCACGGCTTCCTTCACCCACGGCGCCAACGACATTGCCAATGCCATCGGCCCCTATGCCACCATCTTCGAAATCTGGAACGAGGGCGTCCTGCCCGAGAAGGGAAAGGCACAGGTGCCCATCTGGATCCTGGTGTTTGGTGCCTCTGCTCTGGTGATAGGTCTCTGGACATACGGCTACAACATCATGCGCAACCTGGGCAACCGCATCACGCTGCACTCGCCGTCGCGTGGCTTTGCCATGGAGCTGGCCAGTGCCACGACCATTATTCTCGCCACCCGTCTTAGTAAGTTTTATTTCCCAACTTTGACTTTGTCTTCTCTGCTGGTTTATGTCTATTTTTACTTCTTTTGTTTGCGCGTCATCTGTTAGGGCCAACAACTAACACTCATAGAACTCCCCGTGTCCACTACTCAGTGCATCACGGGTGCTACCGTTGGTGTCGGCCTGTGCTCGGGTGACTGGCGCACTATCAACTGGCGGATGGTTCTCTGGATCTATGCCGGCTGGGTTATCACTCTTCCGTGCACGGGTTTGATTTCGGGTCTGCTTATGGCTTTCATCATCCACTCGCCGCGGTGGTAAGAAAAAAATTACCACTCGAGGCTACTACAGTCAACCCACAGTCAAGAACAAAGTGGTTTGTGGAAAGTTCATTGCATATTTCTGTAGACTCTATTATATATACATATAACTTTCATTACCAGGCAGCTGCCATCCATCCCGTCAGATTTAATACACGAAGTATTTCCTTTTTTTTCTTTTATTATTTCTCTTGCTTTCTTTGCTTTTCTAAATTTTCCTCCACCGTTTCCTCCTTCCCATCCACAAATTAAAAATTAAATACCATTCGAGACGGAGAAGACATCGATGGCCTGGGCGAACGAGGCATCGATGGGTGCGGCGAGGTTCTGCGCGATGGCCTGCAGGGCCGTGGGCACCTTGGCGATGATGGCGCTGCTCATCTCGTCAGAGGCGCTCTTCTGCGCCTTGAGGTCGAGCAGGACAATGGGCGCAAGGAGCAGGTGCTTAAAGTCGCCGTGCTTGTTGATGAGCGCAGTCATGGTGCCGTTGACGGTGGTCGCTAGAGTGCTGACGGCAGTGGCAATGCTGAGAGCCTCGTCCTGAGTCAGCGGGTCGCTGTTCTCGGCGGTATCGGTGCCGTCGTGGATGGCCGACAGAACGTGGGCGCTCTGTGTGACAATGGGGATCGAGCTCAGAAGGCCACCCGACCAGTCCTCGACGATGGACTGGAGAGTCTGCGTCTCCGAGTCGACGTTGTTGAGGGCATTGACAATGTCGGCCCCGCTGGCAGCCGCCGTGCTGGCAGTCACGGCCAGGACAGTGGCACGGAGAAGAGTAGAGACACGCATGGTGAGATGGATCCGGGTGCGGCGTGAGAGGGTTTTGTAAGTGGTGGTTGAAGAAGAAAAATGGGTTGTGAGAGGAAGAAAGGAAAGTCGGGGAAGAGAGGAAGAAAAGGGGAGAAGGAGAGATTATAAGAAAACGTGGGAAGGAGGCCAGATTTGACAAAATGAGGGAAGGGACGATCGCCGCAACATTTGTACTTGTATTCCTCACTCGATTATGGAGAACATGGTTGTTCATTACTATCCATGACCCTTCCTCACTGTCGATCCACCATTGCAACATTAGCAGCACAGTGCAACCACAAAACAACCCCGGACCAGCAAATGCTTTTTCGTGCGTGCTCCACGGGCGCATCTGGACGCATCTGGGGACATTCCGGGGTGCGGCGTGGACCATCTGGGGACGCATCTCTCCTCGGCCTGGCCCTGCGCAAGGGTGATGCAGAGAAACAAACACGTGAATAGAGGAGTAAACACATGTGAAGGCGGTGCTTTCAACGACGATCAATTCAAATGAACAAAGAGCACATGGAAATGTGACGGCGCCAGCGCAAAATAGCGCCAGTGCAGCCCTGGCCACAGGTATTACTCCGTACTTCCCCGCTCGTCTTCTTGTTTCAAGTCGCATCGCCATCCCTGTCAGCACGGTAAAAGTGTGCGGGGAAATCAGACGGAGTATTTGGATCGGCGGCGCAAGTGGAAGAAGGGGGGAGAAAATAATAATAATATTGCTTGGACTGCTTGCGCAACTTGGCAGGGCGTGAGCAACGTCATCGCCAACACCGTACGCACAGCAAAAGAAGCAAGGCTGTCAACCTAATCTTCGTGCCATGTGGGCACGCGGAAAGAAATGGCGAGTAATACCAACCGAGCAGAGAATAAACATGCCAAAAAAACCAACACGAGCCCTAACTTTTTTTTTACCAGCGTCGGAATAAGCTTATTAATGACTGTAATCCTTTACACACGTTAAAACGTTATCTATTCATGCGCCGTATAAGCGTACATGTTTTCTCGGGTCTTCGTTGCTGCGGCCTCGTGGGGTCATTCGTAACACCCGCCTTTTCAGAGACATATATAAACGCCTTCCTCAACTTCCTTTGAACTTAACTATGTTAAGACGGAAGGTAAACAACAAGTCTCGCTCGCTTTTGGCCGTTCCTTCCCTGCCTCTGCATCTGCTGCTATAAGGGCGCGCCGTCGTTCTTGTATACCCACCCTCGACACCGCTCTCTGGATGCTCGCCGCCACCACCACCACCACCACCGCCGCCGCCGTCCCCCCTCGCCTCTCGCCATGTCGTTCGGCTTCTCCGTTGGCGACTTTACCGGCGGTGCCAACATGGTGTACCAGCTGATCCGGGTGCTCAAGGACACGCGCGGCTCCAGTGTCGAGTACCAGAGGCCATGCTCGAGCTGGGCGCTATGCAGCAGGCCTTTTTATAGGTCAGCCAGCTGACGCGCAACCCCGTCATCCCCCAGGCCACCATCAACTCGGCCTCGTACATTGTGATATCCGCCATGGTACCAAAAGCGCCTTGGTGGCGGCGGCGTCGGCGCCGCTGCGTCGCTCGACGTCGGCGACAGCTAGACCAAGATCGGCTGGGCCCTCTTCAAGAAGGAGGAGCTGAAGCAGCTGCGCGACTCACTACACGTGCGCCTCAGCTCCATCAGCCTGCTACTATCGGCGGCGGCCCAGTGAGTCAAGTCATCCTCGTAAGCCTCGTCGAAATGCCAGCTGACCGTGCAGCTGTAACCCGATGCCGGACAAGGTGGCCCGGTTCCAGGTGCCCCAGACCAAAGAAGAAGCCGTCCTAGCCAGCACCTGGAAGGGCGGCGGCGCACCCGCGCGGCCTGCCCTACGCGAAGTACGAGCATCGACTATAGCCACCTCCCGCATAATCTCGGGACCGACACCGACGCTGGCCGACGAGTCACCCGGACTGCGGCGTTCCGGGGAAACAGCGGCGGTCGCGGAGTCCCCAGACGCCCTCCTGGCGTCGAGCACGACGCTCGATGATGCTGTCGGCGAGATGTCCTCGGGCGCGTCCTCAGATCCAACAGACAAGGAATCGACGACCATGCCGAGCTCCTTCCCCCCAGACTATGGCAGCGGCCCCCACGGCCAGTAACCGTATAACTCTGGCGACCATAGACCAAGCCCAGAGACTTGCTAGCGCCTGGACGGCCGACCTGACCCTGCAGTACACCGACCTTGCTGATCGAGGCCTTTGGACATCATCCTGTTTTATGGCCTCGAGAAGCTCATCGACCGCATCTCCTACCTCCACTTAAAAGACGCCCACGGCCGCAAGTTCAGTCTCCCCCTACACCTAGCACGTACGTAACTCGGTATAGAGTACCTCGTCAGCTAAGCCTTTATCCAGGTTGAGAACCTTGGCCCCGACGTTATAAAGGGCCACTGCGACCTTAGAGACCCGGGCAGCAACATTATCTTACCGTCCTCCTGGGAGCGCACTATCAAGCCGGGAATGATCGTTATAACGTATTTGTGGCCTATATCTAAGAAGACGAGCGAGGTCGAGGTCGAAAACGATTTACATTCTCGTTCTTCACCGTCAAGGAAAAGCTAATATTACGAGAGTAATTTTCTTCCAGGTGTATTGCCCGCCACTTTCGGCGATACACGAGCTAAGTTTCTACTCCGTACCTCAAGTTGTAATCCCCACTTTAGTAACTCCTCAGCTACTCCTCGCGCCGTCCCGTGTAGGCGCCGTCCGCGTTGTCATTTGTTTTCGAGTGCGGGGTTGTGTTGTTCCTTCCGCCTGTTGATAAGGCCTTGTGGGGACCATATTCGTACCCGTGCTCTGTGACTTGCAAGCTCCTCTTTTTACCTGCACACCGACTTTACACCTTTATTATTCAGGCATTGTTTCGACCAGCGAAGAAGTGAGCTTCTACAGCTTTGCAATACCCATTTAGAGGCTTTCTTGTCTTGGTATTAAGAAGTAGAGGGGAACTCTTCAGTCCGTCGCACTGACGATGTCGGACAGCGAGAATTATAGCGAGCCTGACGCTATTATTACTGATCACGACGATGTGAACAACTACAATCCCAACAATATCCTCCCCAAGTCTGCAGAAGAGATCAAGAGAATCCGAGAATGGCTCGAGCCGACGTCGTACGCCATCGCCGGCGGTGAGTTCCGCAAGCATCTCGCCTCTCACGTGCAGGGGACCGGACAATGGCTCACCTCTACGGAGGAGTATGAGCAGTGGCTTCGGGGGGAGGAATATGGACTGCTCTGGATCAAAGGCATCCCAGGGTCTGGCAAGTCCGTCCACGTTGCCAAATTGATCGATGAACTAGGCAAGGCAAACCCTCGCTGTCCGGTGCTGTTCTTTTTTTTCCGGCAGATCATTACTGCCAACCACAGCCCGCAGGCCCTCGTTCGGGACTGGATGGATCAGGTCTTGAAGTACAGTCCGCCGCTGCAGCATCAGCTCCTGACGTACATTGAGGACCAAGTATCACTGAGCTCTTTGTCGACTGGCGATTTAATGAAGGATCTGCAGATGGCATTCCGAGACCTGCCCGACAGGGTGTTTTGCATCGCCGATGCCCTCGATGAGATGGATACGGGAAATGATGCCTTCCTCCAGGCCATCGGCTCGCTTGGCCAGTGGCGGCCTGCGAAGGTCAAGGTTTTGATCACGAGCAGGCCCGTTCCGCGGGTGGAGATGCCCCTACGCAAGACATTGGCCCTCCATATCCGGCTCGAGGAGCGTCTCGTTGATGCTGACATCTCGACCTATGTGCATTCAGCCCTCTCAGAATCACATATCCCTCACAGTGCATGGGGTGTCATCGCAAACGCCGTTCCCGGCCGAGCGAACGGTCTCTTTTTGTACGCAAAACTGGCTATTGAGGCCTTTCTTGAGCCAGGCGCTAATATTGAGAACGTTTTGGCACATCTCCCTGCGGACCTCAATGTGCTTTACACCGATCTTCTGCGGGAACATGCTAGGCGATCTGGCACACCACCGAGCGTCCAGCACCTCATTCTCCAGGCCGTCACACATGCAACGAAGCCACTCCGACTGCTCGAGCTCGCTGACATGTGCCGGGTCATCGATCCTGTCGGTTCGTGCAAGGATTTAAGGGGTATGAAGGACATTATTAGGACAGCGTGTGGACCTCTGCTGGAGATCCTACCAGACGAAACTATATCTGTTGTTCATCACTCCTTCACCGAGTATCTTCAAGGCAAGACACGATCTGAAGACGAGGATGGTTATCCGGTGCTGCAACCAGGTCCGTCTCACGCGCAGCTTGGTCTATCGTGCCTGCGATATTTGCTCGCGACTCGGTGTCTTGATGAAGTCGAGATCAGTATCGATGACGGCGACGAGAAAGCGGGCTCTCATGACGAGCCCACCGGGACGCCGTCTAAATGGATTCCGCACCACATACTTGAGCTCCGCATGAAGTTCCCATTCTTCGCATATGCAACTCGCAACTGGCACGTCCACATACAAAACTCCGAGGCGGCTTCCTACGCGCAGGACGAGATCAACGAGGTTCTCGATCAGTTTTTCAGCGCCGATAAGACCATCAAGGCGTGGCTCGAAGTGACCTGGCCGGGGTATACATCGGACGCACGCAAGTTTTCAGACTTGCACATCGCGGGAAGATATGGGCTTGTGGCATTTACGAAGAAGGTCGCCACGAGAAGGCTTCCCGACGTGGACGCATGTGATATTTGTGGTAAAACGCCACTGTGAGTTTCGCGAATGCGAATCAAGGTGTCAAAAGAGTATACACTGACTAACGGTCCTGCGCAGATGGTGGGCTGCCTCGGAAGGCCATGCTGCTACAGTCAGATTGTTGATCGCGGTGGGTGCCAACCCGGATCACGAGCGAAAGTATAACGGTCGGAAGCCACTGCACGAAGCTGCCCGTAAGAACCACCACACGGTTGTCAAGGTCCTGCTGGAGGCTGGCGTTGACCCTTTGACGCCAATTGGTCTCACCGAACATGAAAAGACCATGGAATATGTCGCCCCCGGTAGCGGGAGACTGGCTCTCACACTCGCATGCGAGCACGGGCATGTTGAGACTGTGGGCGCATTCCTCCCGTTTCTGGACCTTGACGCGATGCACCGCGGCCTGTCTTGGGCTGCACAGTTTGGACAGGCAGCAGTGGTCAGGCTCATGTTGTCACAGCCTGGCGTGGAGGTAGACGCCATGGTCCGAGGCAGCACGGCTCTGTTCAAGGCTTGCTCGAAGAGAGACCTGGCTACCGTGCAGGATTTGCTCAGAGCCGGAGCCGACCCCAAGCTATTGAATGAGGTTTGGGAGCATGAGTTCGAGTGGTCGTACAACAATCAAAATACGAAGAAGCTCGACGGATCTTACGCCCGATTCACCTGCCTACATGCGCTTTGTGGCGGCGTGCCGGGCCAACCCATCTCTTTCTACGACTGGGATGACGACGATTGCTATGAGATAGCCACGCTTCTCATCGAGAACGGTACCGACATTCACCGCCACACGGAGAATGGAGAAACCGCCCTGCATTCTATCGTCCAGACATCTTATTCTGTGGCGCGGGCGCTTATCGATGCCGGGGCGTTGGCTGACGCTGTGGACGTACAGGGTCGGACACCGCTGTTCTACTCCCAAGTCCCGGCTTGCGTCCCTCTGCTGGTGGAAGGTGGCGCTGACATCGACGCGTGGGACTTGTATGGAAACACACCACTTCTTGCGGCTCTAGCTGAGGATAACAACGAAGTCAAGGTTCTGCTACTCTTACAGTGCGGAGCGGATGCCCAGGCTCTCAACCCTGCCGGCGACGGCGCCCTCCACGTAGCACTCAAGTCCTACTACGTGACACCGGTAATTCCATACTCATTTGCGGATTTCAGCATGTTGCAATCAATTGTTCAACTGCTGACCAAGGGAAACAACAGAAAATTGTCCAGGCACTTCTTGAAAGCTGTGTTGAACCAGATGTAAGGAATGGTCAAGGCGAGACAGCCCTGATGTGTTCGTTCAGGTCCAACGATGCTGAGAAGATTTGGGATCTATTGTTGGTGGCGGGTGCGGACATCAACGCGCGAGATCGGGTTGGACACACCATCTTCTGGCACCAGATCGCACAGATGCCGAGGTCGAACAATGGGGAAAATGGCGATTCACGCGATGATATTCAGTTCCTTCTTGACCATGGAGCCTCCCCCCACCTGCGAGACTTGAGAGGAAGGACGTGTCTGCATGAGGCTATTAATAAGCAGCCAATCGGTTCTTCACATACCAAGGACACTTTGCGTCTCGATTTCCTACTGGACATCGGCCTCGACCATACTCTCGTCGACCATGACGGGAATTCGCTGCTCCACGAGCTTGCCGCTAGAGAGTCAGAAAAGGAGGCATATGGCCGTAAATGGATACTTCCGCTTTGGGAGCGACTTGTCTACACTTTTGGTCTGGACGTCGACCACCAGAATGTAAGGTTTTGCCATTCCACAGATATGACTGTTTCTCGTGGGGAGGCTTTGCTGACTCAAAGGCGGATGCTATGCAGCATATGGGTCGTACACCTCTTCACATCTTGTGTGATGCGTACCCCGAAGACGCCAAACGCCGCAATGATGACCCTGAGATTATTGACTTCCTCCTCCTACACATGAAGAACGTTGATGTCCCGGATCATAGCGGCCGAACAGCACTGCACGTCGCCTCAACGCGGACGGAATATTGCACATGGAAACTCCTAGAATCCAGCCTCAATCCCCGAACTATCACCTACGAAGGCCTGACACCACTGCATCTTGCCGTTCGTGCAGAAAAGAGCAACATTGTCGGCATGCTCGTGCGTTCTTTGTCTAAGTCGTCGTCACGCCGAAATCCACCCCCAAATATGGAAAACGATACCCCGAACGACGCTGGCGATGATAGCAAACACCGGATTGAGGGTATCGATGCGGCTGATGCAAACGGGCTCACCCCGCTCTATTACGCTGTGCGAAGCGGTAGGCCTGAAACTTTGATGATTCTTCTCGAAGCAGGGGCGGATATCAACGCAGGCTGCGATATTTTTGAAGCCTGCAGCGAGTTTGAGCAAGAGAATGCGTTTCGCAATGTGACAAGTCACGTCTACTATGATCCGCTGACTCAGAGGGAGACCAAGAGAGAACCTTTAGACAGTTACGCGGCATCATCTCCCGTCAATACCTCCAAGACTGTGCTGACTCCTCGGGACACCAGGAGGTTGGAGGAGATGGTGCAGTTGCTAGTGAGCTTTGGGGCTGATCCGTCCGGGCTCGGACCGATGAGCCAGCCTTCTTATAGAAGAGGGATCGTAGGTGACTGTGTGTGGCAAGGCAAGGCTTACACGGCATGCTGTCTCGTTAACAACGTTCCCCATTCCCTCTGGGCCGAGCCAGGCAAGGGGACCCCCTACTCGGGCGTCCTTTCTATCACCGCTGCCACATACGACCCTTCGCTCGCCTCGATGAAGAACTTTCCTCAAGTTGTGGTCGGAAGGCAGAACTCCCACTACTTTCAACTGTTCATGAGGTAAGACCAACTTTATCCCCCCTTTTTTTTCATGTCTCGTGATTTAACCAACAAGGCAGGCAAAAACAGTATCATCTCGTCAAGGAGCTTGCCAAGCGCGGGGCGAGATTTCTGCCCGATCCCCGGGACAAATTTCATTCTAGCCAGTTTGCGCTCTTAATCCAGCATGGTTTCTCCCTTCTTGTCCAGATGATTGGCAGTATTGAGGCCGAGCGCGAACTTGGCCAGGGAGATTGGCATGCTTTTGGCGATAGCTCTAAAGCAGGGTTGTGGTGCGCCAACCGGCCGACCGGCGAAGCGCAGTCGGAAGGGAAGGTTATACACGGATACGAATCAGATCTCGAGAGCATGCCGAAGCCGTTCCTTCTGGAGGCGGTTCAGCGCGAACTTCCTAACATGGCGGTCGTTCGGTTACTGGTGGAGGATTTCCACGTCGATGTGAACGAGAGGACCTGGGACTATGAGTACGTCGATCACGAACGGCAGCTCATATATGGTCAATCGGCTCTTCATTATGTCGCGGAAGGCTTTCATTGGTGGCATATACACTGTGCTTTGAAGTATCTCCTTGAGGTGCCGGGGATCGACATCAACCTCCGCGTCAAAGGCCTTACACCACTCCACGTGGCAGTCGGGGGTGGGACGCTCATCGGAAAGCATAGACCCCATGCTTACGACTCGGTGAAATGTCTGCTCATGGCGGGAGCAGATATTCATGCTGAGACGAAGGGTGGGGAAAGCTGTCTCAGTCTGGCTGCTCATGATGTCCAGATTGTCCGACTGCTGATCAAGTATGGAGCCATTATCTCGTCTGATGATGTTGTATCGGCCGTTGAAGCCGGTCGAGTCGATGTTCTTAGTGAACTTTTGGACGCAAAAGATGGCGATGATGAAAGGCGTCTGAACTTGGACCTCGACCCAGCACTGCGCGTTGCGGGCATGCTATTCATGAAACCGGATCCAGACAGCCAGGACGATACCTGGAGACCGACGGTTGACAATGAGATTGCCATTGATATGATCAAGATTCTCATCCAACACGGAGCAAACCCCCTCTCCAACTACGTTTACTGTCCAGGAAAAGACAACGACCCCCCAAGACCAAGGTGGCGCCCGCACCTCCACTTCCAAAAGGGCGTGCTGCATACTTGCGTGAATCCTGACCATCGGGAGGTCACCCTGCTACACCAGCTGATGGGAGAAGTTATAGACTTTCAGGTCCAATCATTCCTCATTCCTGGGCTTGACATCAATTATAGGGATCCACGGGGACGCACGATTCTTCATGTTGCCTGCGGAAGAGTTGACTTGATCGGCACACCCTATGATCTCCGCGGGCACTCTGCCACTAAGGGTGACCGAGGAGGGCGGGAAGAAGAAACTCTTTTCCAGCGCCTGGTAGCACTTGGAGCCGATGTCAATGCACGCGATGAGCTTGGTCAAAGTATCCTTATATCCCTGGTCAAATGCAGCCGTTGGCCTACGCCCTCACTAGGGTGGAGAGACACTTTGGAGACTATTCTCCGCCTCGCGCCTGAGCTGGTACATGATTCTGATGTACAAGGGGATACTCCACTGATGCATGCTATGCGTGCCGCTGTTGGTCCTGCGGTCGACACGGAGACCGTCCGGCGCCTTCTATCGGCGGGTGCATCCCCTCTCGTGACGAATAATCGCGGCGAAGGTGTGCTGCACATCCTGGCAAAAGATCTTGGCACGACAGGGCTCCGTGATCTCTTCCGTGACCTTGTCAACAGCGGAGTCGATATCAATGGACGCAACACGAGGGGCGAGACGCCCCTTTTCAACTTTGCCCACCGACATCCGCAGGACGCCAACGATGTGTTCAACTCAGACTTCAGAAAACGACGTGTTAGGGGCGAGGAGTACGAGGACCGGCGGGAACATGAGGCCATAGCGCTGTTGCAGGAGCTAGGCGCCGACTTCTCCGCTAGGGACTACGAAAACAGAGGGCTGCTGCATGTTGCGGCGGCGGAGGGCGGGGACGCGGTTCGGTTCCAAGAGTTGATGGCCGCGGGGTTGGATCCGATGGTGGAGAATGATGTGCAGCAGACGGCGATTGACGTGGCGGCGGCTTTCTCGAACAATGCTATCCTCGAAATCTTCAAAAAAAGGGTAAAAAGGTAGGTTCATATAGAAGAGTGACCGACCGCATCGTCATTGCAGGTTTCGAGCAGGTAGTCACATACCCGTAGTTTATGATTTAGAAGGAGGCTTTTTGTCAATTTGAGTTGTTTTTAATATAGTAGTATCGTTGAACCTATATTATTATGAAGTGTTACAAAGGCACTTCCCAAAGGATAGAGTATCTGCTAGGTGATCAGGCTAGGGAGGGGATCTTGTTCAAATAAGAACAGTGAGAAGGTATAACGGTCAAACAAAGTCAACGCGTGAAATAAGGGTGATGGGTGTGGTGATTATATGCAATGAGGGCACAAGAATACTGGTTCATGTAGGTTTGTATTTCATATAATCGGTAGCGACTGAGTCTTCTATCTAGGTTACTGGGAGGAAGCCTCAGTCTTATATATCCAGCTGTGATCATTCGTGATCATTCCGTTGGGATCAGTCCTGATCATTCAGATCTGTCTTGATCGTTCCCCTGGGGCCCTTATTCGTGGAACAGTTCTTCCCTTCCGTATGCGGGGTTAGTGGTGTTGTCCTAGGCCCGTTGTCGAGGCCCATGTTGGCCTCGTGGGGGCCGTTCCATAACACTCGGCATTGCCCCGATTGCACCGATCACTCCTTTCCTCTTTACTACTCTGTCTTCTGGTTCTTCTATAGCAGTGGCCCTCGGCGGCCTGATTATTGCTGGCTCCTACGTGCCCAAGACAACCGCCTAGCTCTAGAGTAATTATCTCTCAGATTTAATAGACGCAGGCTAACTAATAAAGTAATAATTTTCCCGCACAATACTTGATATACATTAGAAACCTTCAGCCTTCTGCTTCATTCCTCATCATTCACTTGCTACCAGCTCTTAGTTCATGTCATCCAGGTACCATGTTGAGTTAGTTCCGAGGATCTCCTTCGTAGAAAACCCGTTCCCAAGATAGGCAAATCTGTTACGGTGGGATTTGTGGACATACTCCCAATCTTCGCCCCTGAAGTTCTCCAGCATGTGAAAGAAATGAATCCTGCTGCCTGGATGGAGTGCAGTAACTGGGCCGGTTTCTGTTCCGTTCTTGAACCACGAGCTACAAGTTCCCGCCCAAGAGGTCCGAGGCATGAATGCTTGCGTATGCTCATACAACTCATCCACTGCTGCCGAACTGGGCGCGATGGCCTTGATGCCTTCCGTTTGACATTTCCGAATGATCTCCACTATGTACTTTGCGAGAAGTTCGGTGATAGTAAAGACGCTCCCATGGCCGATTGGTGCATTCGGACCGAGAAAGACTTGCATAGTGTTAATGGTAATTATGTGGCAGTTAGTTGGGTAATATAGGGGCAACAGAATAGCTCACTAAAGTAATTTGGTAGGTCAGGCACGGCACAGGACATATATGCTCGCGGAAGGCTCTTCTTCCAAATATCCTGAAGGTTTCCTGCTCGTCCAACGATGGGGAACCGCGGACTGAAGGAGACGTCGAAACCGGTGGCACAGACAATAGCGTCAAGTTCGATGGTTTCTCCTGAAGCTGTGACGATACCACTTGATGTGATACGCACGATTGGATCGGAGACAACCCTCACATTTGGCTGCGTTAGAGACTCTAGATAGCCAACTGCGGGTGTCAACCTGCGACAACCCAGCGGAAACGAAGGGACAAGGGCCTTGATCAGCTCCTCATTGTCTCCCAGCAGCATTCTCATATACGCTGTGACGGCTTCGGTTGCGGTTTTGTGGGTTTCCGAGTCTTTCAACACCTGGATAGTCAGTTAAAAAAACACTATACCTAGGGAACCAGGGTTGCCTTGTTCGGTCCTTACAATGGGAAAATTGCTGTTGACTTGCTCCTCAATAGCTTTGACAAATTTCAAATAGAGGGCAGGGTCTGACTTGAATTTCTCAATCTGCGCCGGAGTGAATCTTTCCTCCTCGTCGAGCTCTATCTGTTCAAGAACGCTACCAGCCTCGCTGATCGATAAAGTTTGGATGCGAGGAGGCACAACCCAAGTTGGTGCGCGCATGAAGTGGACCAACTGCTTTGCACCTGTGCCATGTCAGTAAGCAGCAAGACTGTTAGATTGTTGACTTCGCCGAGGCTTTTGGTGCTCATACCCCTTTGAATTTCCGGGACAATTTGAACCCCCGAGGAACCGTTGCCAACGACAGCTACCCTCTTGGTAGTCCAGTCGAAATGTTTTGGCCAGTTGGCGCTGTGGACGAGAGTACCAGAAAACTCTTGCAGACCCGGTATCTCGGGCCATTTCCAGTGACTAATCGACGGGATGTTAGCAGTGTAGAGGGTGACAGGAATGTTGCTAAGGGAGATTCACTTTAGAATTCCACTGGCATTGAGCAAAAACTCGCAGTGGTCGTCAAACTCGACGCCGGTCCTCAAGTCCTTGACCGTGATCTTCCAGTGGCCCGATGCTTCGTTCCAATAGGCTCCATCCACCACATGTTCGAGTTTGATTTGGTCAATCAGCCCTTCATCTTCACACAGACGGCAAAGATAATCCTCGATCTCGTCGGCAGGAGAGAGAAAGCTGCTCCAACTGTGGTTCGGCTTCCAAGAAAACTGGTAGTTGTGCGAGGGGATGTCGCATTTACACCCAGGGTATCGGTTTTCGTACCAAGTTCCGCCAACCTTGGGGTTTTTTTCGTAAATAACATGTTCGTAGTTGGTAAGTTTCTTGCGAAGAGCCCGAGCTACGTTTAGGCCGCTGGCCCCAGCTCCGATTGTGACGATGCGGATCTTCCTCGCCGTGCCAAGAGGCTCCTCATTTACCTCGTAGTGTGGGTCAGTCGAGTCAGATTGCTGCTGCGCCGTGGTTGCACTTTCGCCATTGCTGAGGTGCCTGTAAATCTGGACCAGCCGTTGAGTAGCCATGATATCTAAAGAGAGAAGCAATATTGGTAAATGAAGTGGAGGCAGGATGAATATCGAGACTTGATTGACATTCTTTTATTGGTTTTCTCCAAAGCTTGTATTTATAACACTTGATAGGCAACTTATTACAAACCTAGTAACCGAAAGTGCCTCTCCACTGAATCCTCCAAAGACATGTGGGTTGATCTGTATTCGGCGGCGGGGAACTGCGGGGAAACACATACAAAATTTGGGGTGAACTAAAAAGGGGTCCCAGGAGGGGGCTACTAGCACAGTTCGGCATTCAGAGCTCGGTTGTCGGCATAAATGGGTCTCTTTGAACAACGTTTTGAGAGCTTCGGTCGTCGGAAAAACACGCGCCTCGGCTCAGCTCCAGTTGATTTGCTAAACAGAAGTATGTCTCCGTTTTCGAGGCAAGTCCATCGAGGCCGTCGGGACCGTCGGTGATCATGTTCCACCGACGGGTGTTCGGGTGTTGGTTACTTTTGAACATCAGCAACAACCTAGCTCTGAGATACATAACTGCACGAGGAGTCTCCGGAAGCTTTGCATCATAGTCTACATCCTCCCCTACGGCTAATCTCCAAGGTTACAGTCTATTCACTTATCAGCATGACATATACAGAGGCCCTCCCTACTTCGATGAAGGGGGTGGTCATCAACGGCCCCGGAGGCCGCAACCAGCTCGAGCTATCCGAATCGGTTTCTGTGCCGAAGCTCAGCGATGGCCAAGTCCTTGTCAAGAACACATATTCGGGTTTCAATTTTATGGACATATACCTCCGGACAGGTCTCTATTCATCTGCAAACGGATTTCCTTTGATTCTCGGTCAGGAAGGCGCCGGAACTATTGTTGCTGTTCAGGGCCCAAGCCCGCTGGGCTTTCGTCCTGGCGACAGGGTTGTCTGGATCGGCGGGTCTGGCTATGCCGAGTATACAGCTCTTCATCAAGGCCAAGTAATTCGAATTCCTGACGCTGTCTCTGACAAGGACGCCGTCGCGAGCCACTTGATCGGCATGACTGCTCTCAGTTTGGTCGAGGAGGCGTATCCAGCAAAGCGAGGTGATATTATCTTGGTTCACGCAGCCGCTGGTGGTGTCGGCTCACTTCTATGCCAGCTCCTGAAGATCGAGGGCGTTACTATCATTGCCACTGCCGGAGGACCGGAAAAGTGCGCACTGGCCAAAGGGAACGGTGCTGCGCATGTGATTGACTACAAGGATACATCGGGACCGGGATGGGTTGAACAGGTGTTGAAGCTTACGGATGGTAAAGGTGTCAATGCAGTAAGTCCAGACATTTTATTGGATCCAATTGCCCGGGGCTAATTTATGATTGCAGGTGTATGACAGTGTTGGCAAGGACACCTGGGAGGGCAGCATCGAAGTCACAGAACGGAAAGGAAAGGTTGTCTTTTTTGGGACTGCAAGTAGGTACTGAGCTGTTTGGCACGATGGAAAACGAGCAATGCTAATTCGTTTTAGGTGGCCCTGTCCCGCCGCTGGATCTTGGCTTGATCAGAGCAAAGAACTTGAGCGTGATTCAGCCTACGCTGCCAAACTTTCTTGCCACAAGGCAAGAACTAGAATATTACGCCAATGGTGTTCTTGATCGTGTGAAGGATGGCAGGCTGAAGATCAATATCTCTCAAGTATACAGCTTGGCAGAGGTGGCACGGGCTCATCAAGATCTTGAGGAGAGAAAGTCGACTGGGAAGCTTCTACTGAAACTGTAAGGCGTTTTACCAACCACTAGTAGCCATCCCTTATCTCGTCAATTTAACTAGACAATGAATTACCATAAATATCAACGAAGTTTCAGTAGCATACCCCTATGGTAATGTGAGACCTTGGGCCTTAGAAAGGAATAGAGTGCCTCTGGCAGCACCACAATTTGACAAGCAGTTCATAGGTTGCATAATTGAAAGTGCAGAGCATGTTGACCTTTTTTCTCTCTTAGTTATATGCCACAAAAGAATTAGAGATAAAGATCTCATAGTTGATAAATTGAGCAAAAATTCCTACACTGCCCTGACAACCCGGAGAGACCCTCCGACTGGCCACGCACACTACAGGCACTAGAGCTCTACCTACAGACTGGACTCAGGGCGCTACCGCTCCTCCGCTGGCTCATACGGAGCGGGAGGCTCCCGGAGTACCGCCTGGCCATCGAGTTCGAGAGGACGGCGACGCCGGAGTAACACGACGCCGTCCCCACCATCGCTTTCTTTACCCTTTCTTTTATCTTGTTTATTGTGTTTTATTCTGTTTTATTTTATTTGCTTCATTCTTTTATATATTGGTTCGCTTTGCTTACATCCCTACACCGACCCGTGCCCTGGAATATGCACCTACTCAGGAGTGGCTAAGAAAGGCGGATAAAGAGAAATGGCCTTCCTTATATTAACTATTAAGAAAGTTTGGCGCTGGCAGCCTTCTTTGCCTCTCTGACCTCCTGAAATATATCGCTTGCAACAGTCAGCGCTTCTCTACCAGCTGGGACTCCGCAGTAGATCATTGCATGGCGGCAGGCCTCGACAATTTTCTCCTCAGAAAGTCCATTGTGAAGGGCAGCATATATATGGATACGCAGCTCAGGGGTCCGATTCAGAGCAATCATCATAGCAATATTCATCAGCGACCTCTCCTGGAACTTGAGCCCGGGACGGGCATAGCTAGAGAAGCAGACTTCAGCAATGTACTCTGCCCCGACTCTGGAGGGCAAGTCATCGCGCTGTAATAACCATTAGTCAGTGGCCATTAGAAGGATAGGTTGCCAGTAAACTCACCGACTTCGCTTGGATACTGCTCAACAGACCCTCCCCGAGAAACTCTTGGGTCATTTGAGCACCTAGGAGGAGCTTTTCGGACGGCTGAGACATCTTCCCTAGACGAAGCGGAGAGCTAGGATTCAAAAAATTGAACAAGTGATTACCGGGGCGGTTTGCTGAGTATGGAAAAAACGACACGGGGCGTGACCGAGACTTATATTCAACAAAAGCCTGCTCCGTTCGAGTTGACCCTGTCGGGTCACTAACACAGAACAACCGAAGTGGAGACCTTGCCTCGGCCGAATACCGAAGGCTGTGGTGCCGAGCTCGGCCCGTCCACGCCACCGTTGAGAACCAAGCTTAAAAGGCCCGTGTTTGGAAAAAGTGGGCTAGATTTGGCTATCTAGCATACGTTATTATCTACTTGTTCGACGCATCGAAAGTGTCGATACTTATTAAATCCGATATGTCCATGATGGAAAATATAGAGTCCACCGACTGGCCAAAAGACATCCATTCCACAGGAACAAACTCGTTTGTCGGGAAAAGGGTGCGCGACGTCCGACTGTGCCCCAAAAGATCCATATTCTCACAAAAGGTTAGCGGGAACGGAAACAGTTCATCTAGACGGCCCTCCAAGATCGTTACTGGCCCCGGCACGAGAGGCACTCCTCCATTCAGGACAGGAATCCCAATTCCAGGATGCGCCCGGCGACTTTCCAGGTCATGTTGGATTCGTCGGATCTTGTCTAGGAGGACACGGGCCCCCCCAAACTTGGTACGCATGGCCTCCAAAGTTGAGTAAATGGTCCCGATGTCTCTTTTGCGCAAGGCTTCTTTCTCTCGAGATTGGGGGGAGTACCAAATCAGAACGACAGCGGACACCAAACTCAGGAAACCGTGGATATGTAGTAGGTGTGAGGCTTGTTCTCTGCAGTTGATGTCGTCGTAGAGACGAGCCACGCAGGAAGCGGCTACGACCGAGGGCGTCGAGGTCCACCATTGCATTTGCGGGTCCTTGATCAGCATCTGCAACAGGATTACGGACGTGAAGTAGTGAATAAAAAGCTCCGATGTGTGCCGGTGGAAAGGGCGCGGGGTGCCATCCGTACCGAATTGACGGAGCTCATCGGGCAAGCCATGCTGCCAATCACAGAGCGAGCCGACAATACTCGCAATCTCATGTTCCGGTACAGCAACCTTCTTCATAACCAAGTCAGCTATCCTGCCGACGATCTTCACCAGCCTAGTCATCTGAACTGCGAACAGAGCCGGGAACCCCTGTAACGGAAAATCTTGTTCTGTGAGAGGCAGAACATCGTACTCCTCGGGTCTAAGAGCCGGAGGTCGGCCCCAGCAGGCAGCCATGAGCCATTCGCTATTCTGTGTCTTTGTCAGAGGATGAACAGGCAGAAACGTGTAGGAGGCTGGGGGTGACAAACACGAAGGTGCCAGAAAATCCGCCGGAGACATCTTGCTTGACTGCGGTTCGCGTACGTTGACTGTTTCTGCAAACCCATCTGGATAGACATCCGCACCGCCATGCCTACCCAATGCCAAGGCCCATCGAGCGTAACAGTGTACGGAGAAGATGGGCTCCAGCAGGACAGGATGCACATCGTCTTCAGCACAGTTAAGTCATCTTCTTCGTAGTCGACATGCAGTAAGACCTTGACCTTCTCGTACAAGGCATAGCCAAGCTGCAGGCTCTTCTCGTCGTGGCGCATAAGGCATCCCGCCAGGCAAACGGCCTGCAGAAGCAACGTAGAAGTGTCTGGGCCAGAGAGTTCGCCCGGGTCCAGCACGGGGTAGACAGGAAGAACATGCTCGATAAAGGATTCCTTCAAGGCTTGAAGCAGAGCCGGTGGAGGAAGCACGTCTGCTTCCGTGGCTTTCAGGATGGCATCTCTAGCGCACACGAGACGAGGAGCGAACCCGTCTTGGATGGCTGGCTCGATAACGGGGTCGAATGACATGACTGAGCTGTCGGCGATGAAGCTGCCGTCCTGGAGACGGGCGGCCACCGCCCCCATGCCCGGTGACTGCGCCAATGATCCCATGCTGAGAGCCTCTACGACGCTGCCGAAGCCAGCCAGCGGAGATGGCTGTCCATGGGACGGCGTCTGGTGACCGCCTTGGGGGGTGGCCAGCTTGCGTCTCTTCCGGACGCCATCACGTCGTCTGATTGAGTCAGCCACGCGCTCCGCAGCCCCTCACACACGACGGCACGCTCAATGAGAGCACACTCACATGCACTTGATCTTTGCGCGGCGGCAGTTGCGGCAGGTCTCATCCGGACTGTCCTGCAAGTCGCACTTGACCTAGTGGTTCCCAGTCAGCAGAGGTTGTCGGCACTCGGCAGTGGGGGATTACAGCGTACTTTTCGGGAGTGGCACCCGACACAAACGACATTGGCGCGGTCTTTTATTGGCCTGAATTCCATGCCGAGCTGTGAGATTGCGAACACGACGAGGAAGGTAAAGATAAAGTTTGGACAACGAGGACGGAAAAGACAAAGTTATGAGTTGGGAGATTTTCTGGGGTAAGCCGCCCTTAAGAACGCGGGGAAAGGTGGCTTTCCGCTGAGCGGGCGCCGAGGCATTCATCGAGGGTTTGGTATGGTTGAGCATAAGCCAAAGTTTGAAAAATTCTATTTCTAGGCACACACCGCTGTGTGGGTCACGTGAGGCCCGCATAACAACATTTGATCAGGCATAAAGAATGCAGCACTGCGACAAGGCGATGTCTACGCCCATAAGTTAGTTTAATAAATTCACGAGCGTTTGCCAATACAGCTCAAAGTATAGAACGACGACGAAAGATACAGAAGAAAGAAAGAAGAAGAAAAGCAACAAGGTGGTCGGGCCTAGCCCCATATTGCAGGGCCCAGCCTTTGCCTCCCAGCTTCTATCCCAAACCCTGAGCCTCAGCCCGTCGCAATTAAAACGTAGCAAGTTTTCAAAATAACGCGGATTTATTATCCCAACTTTCACCACTTACGTATGTTATGTATGTACTTTGCTCCCACGGCCAACGCACCCTGCTTCTTGGGTCATACAAAGCGAAATAGAAGGTGAAATCCAGAACGCGCTCACGAAACCTACAAAACACACCCACCTCATAATTAGCCACGTTAATCTTGTGTTTCTGAGCTATGTGATTATCATGTGGTTACATGTTGTAAGTTCGTGTTGAATGCTCTCGGCAGTCGGCTTAGTCGTTCGGAGTCGGAGGTTCGGCAATGTTGCGACTGCACCGGCGGAAGACGCGGAATCAAAATAAAGCCACCGACTCTGCTTGTGGCAAAATACGGCTTGCATGTGCATTTTGAAAGCTGTCTCCTGTTTGCGTACGTAAGTTATTTTAGTTATATAACCTTGACAACGAGACCTCCTGAAGTCCATTGAACCAGCTCGGGTTATTTATTACCTGCTTTCCTATACCTGACCTCAACGAACTCGATCGATTACTGCCAACATAACAGCCACAATGTCGAAGCTCATTGTTATTATTGGTGCCACAGGTGGACAGGGCGGCTCTGTCCTCAAGACATTCTTGTCGGATCCTGAGTACCGCGTTCGAGGAATCACTCGCAACCCCGACAGCAAAAAATCCCAAGACCTCAAGCGACAGGGCGTTGAGGTGGTTAAGGCCGACATTGGAGACGAAGCTAGCTTGGACAAAGCATTTGAGGGTGCCTACGCCATCTTTGCGATTACCGACTACTACGAGACCTTTTTCTCGAAAGGCAAAGACGTGGCCATGGAAACTGAATTCCAGAATGGCTGCAACCTGGCCAGGGCAGCTTCCCGCGTCCCGACACTGCGCCGGTATATCTGGAGCACGCTCCCCTTCACAAGCCATTTCAGCGGTGGACAGGCCATCGTGCCTCACTTTGAAGGGAAAGCACGTGTGGACCAGTACATCAAGGACAACCTGCCAGACCTTCTCAAGAAGACGACCTTTGCTATTTTTGGCATCTTCTCCGACAACTTGCTTGCATATTCTATCTTCAAGCCCATATGGCTTGTAAGTTCCATTCCCATCCCCAAAACTTTCTTCAATGCTAACCATGAAACTGCAGGAGTCTGCAAAGAAATGGGTTCAATTCTGGCCGGCTCCTCCCCAGGCTCCCTTCCACTCTCTCGCGGACCACAAGGTAAATTCTGGGGTATTTGCGCATGCAATTATCAACAATGACACGCTTGAGGGTGGTACCTACGTCACCTGCATCGTTGAGGATCTGACGTTGGCGTCTGCTCTTGAAATATGGGGCAGGGCCAGCGGCAAGGCGCCGGAGCCCGGATCGACTGCGGTCGTAACTATTCCGGTGGAGCAGTACACCAGCGTGTGGGGTGCGATGGGAGAGGAGCAGGCGAGCCAGTGGATCTTCTTTGGCCACATGCAGTCCCTGGGTGTCACGTCTCTTCCCGGCGTTGTGGACGGCCTCAGTCTTCTTTCTGAAGAGGAAAAGAAGTCTCTTGAGACTACTGAGCAGTCGTGGACAAAAATTCGAGATCTCCTATGATTTCAATGAGAATTGGCTATTGTGTCACGGCGGGTAGGTGGGGATGAAAAGGTTGCTAGAATAAACTGTTGCTAGTCTCGGGGGGCAGGTAGGGGTCAGTTGGTAGACAAGGATGTCCTGAAATCCATGTAATAATCCCTTCTTAGATTATCTTTGCACTTATCAGGGACTGAGGCAATTATACAGTCCGAAAGACTTTCTACCACAATCAGCCAACCTTTACCCCCCTATGGCCATATACTACTATTTGACAGATAGAAGTGCCTTAGATCAGGTAGCACATTCAGGGGCTGGCTGGAGTTTCTGTCCGTAAAACCACGGCCCGAGTATGGCATTCCGCATAGCTCCTCCTGCGGCGAGTGTGTAGGCACTACGGGTGAGAGAAAATATTATCTTGCCTACAGTGCCCTAGCCGAGAGTCATACCTATAAATTCATATAGTTACCGAGCCTATGGGACTATAAAGCAGTGAGATACCGCACCTTTGGTGATTCAACTGCTGTTACCTCCAGAATTGCATAATTCTAGCAATTTGCCTTCGGAGGTGTTTTATGGTAGGAAAAGAGAGATAGCGAGAGCCAACTGTATTTTTTCTGGCTACGTTTTTAGTGCATACGTACGGGGGGATTTAGCTAGCGCTCTCTCTTTCTCCTCTCTTCATAGCAAGACAAGCGGACAGCCGAATACCACACATTCTTCCATAATAAATGTCAAATAAACAGTATGGCCATATGTGAGGGTTAATTGCGTGTCTATGGTGGAATTGTACATAAATCGCTAAATGCCCCATTTCCCAGTTTTATCATTCGAACCCCTGAATTTAATGTCCACATGATATGTCATGTGGCTCGAAATTGCCATACTCCATCTAACAATAAATGCTGAATAAGGTCAAGGCGTTTCGGCGTTCGGCAGTCGGTAAAACGACAAAATTTCTACATTACGCGACCTCGCCGGCGTGAATTCCATCCGCCTCGGACAAGAATCAGGCCTACGGACAAAAAAATGGCATTCGAGATAAAAGGCTTGGTATCCTAGAAGTTGTCATCCAACGATTAACGACTTCCAACCAGACGATCCAATAACGCACGCGCTCAAGATGACGACGAACAAACCTGCCATTGGCATCGAATTCATTTCAACTGGGACGGTCAAGATTCGTCCGGCAATGAAAAGTCAGCCCCCAAATCGCACAGTTGCCATGCGTCTCCTCAGGTCTTTCGCCGACCGCCAATGGTCCGAACAACTTCCCATTGGGGTCTTTCTCATCTCGCACCCTGACGGCCCCGTCCTCTTCGACACAGGCGAGTCACCACTGTGCAATACAGCCGGATACCTTCCCGTATGGAGTCCAACCAAGAAGCTCAGTCAAGTTACCATTGAGCCGAAGGATGGTGTTGTGGAACAGCTGCGAAGCCACGGCGTTGAACCAAAAGACCTCCAAGCCATCGTCGTCAGCCATCTTCACGGTGACCATGCCGGAGGGCTCAAAGATTTGACTGCGGAGGCACCTGATGTTCCGGTTTATGTCAGCCGCCAGCACTGGGAAGCTTATGGCAAACACCCACTGTACGCAAGCATACAAGGATGCACACCCCAACACTGGCCAAAAGATTTCTCGCCAAAACTCCTTGATGTTACGGATCATGCCGTAGGTCCGTGGAAGGAGTCGAGCAAAATAACCTCGGATGGCAAAATCATTGCCGTCGCCACCCCTGGCCACGTACCAGGTCACTCCTCCCTTGTCGTCTACGAAGACAACAGCGACGGTACGGTCACCACGTACTTTCTAACCGGAGACGCAACATACGGCATAGATGTTCTCGACAAGGAGGAGCCCGACGGTATCAACAGCGACCCTATGACTGCACTGCGCTCTCTGGGCCTCATCAAAGAATTTGCGAGACAGACGGACCTTGTGGTGCTGCCAAGCCACGACTGTGACACGCCTCGACTTCTTCGGGATCGCGTGCCGTATAAGCCAACGCCTGCGCACACGGAAAGCAAGCAATAATATATCTCAAACTAGTAACTCTTATAGAGGAGTTTAGGATTCTAGCCTCTTGTCAGCTTCTTGTTGAGAATTGATATTGAGCACTAGCCATGACATAAACAATATAACCAACGTGTATGCTTCTATGTCTGTGTTTGGAGGCTGGTTTAGAATTAAACATTAGAGAGCTCTATACGGTGCGGCCCAGGTAAGACTAATATGCGTATCCGCACACACACACACACACACACTGGGCCTGATTTATCTCCTGTGCCACAATAGGTACATCAGTGACATCGTACCCGGGCAGGCAGGGCATTTGATGTTTGGAAGTTGCTGCAGCGTGTCTCGTCGTGCCGTGAGTATTTAGTGTCTTATTCTGGCCTGCCCTTTTCGCCCGGCTCCTCGCCCGTCTTCGGCTAGATCTGATCCAGGGCGAGCTCAGCCCGCTCGATACGGCCGTGCTGGTCGCCTTTTTACAGCAGATGGGCGGCTCCTCGCTGAACAGCATGGGTCTTGTGAACGCGCTGCACTGGTGGGTGTTGGAGTCGCATGGGCCTGAACAGCATCGTCCTGCACACACGCCCCTCTTGCGGCCACAGCCAGATGCACCGGTGCATCTTTACGCACGCCCGCTCGACCGGTCGGCTGTCGTATCGTTTCAATGCCGCCGTGACCCATATGAAAGATGTGGGCAACACATCGACGGTGACGACCCGCGACGGCAGCATATATACGGCCTCTTCCGCTGAACATGCTCAGCAGCATCGTGTTCGATCCCCCTTTGTCAATGGGCAAGCAAGCCGCATCAAAGGACGGCCAGGTAAACCTCTGCAATACGGTGCACGTCGATCTCTGCGGGCCTGACTACATGTTGTGGACGGCGTTTTCGTCGCCGGGCCAAGGCCTGATTTGTGCCATCGGCGATCGTCTGACACCCCGTAATGACCTATCCATGACCATTCCTCACCGTCGATCCGTTGTTGGAGCATGAGCGGCACAGTGCAGCTACTCAGTACAACATGACCCTGGGCCAAGAAATGCTTGTACATGGGTGCTCCACGGGCGCATCTGGGCGCATCGGGGGCCATTCCGGGGAGCGGCAGGGGCCATCTGGGGGTGCATCTCTCCTCGGCTTGGCCCTTTGCTGAAGCAGGGAAACAAACACGTGAATAGAGGAGTAAACACATGTGAGGGCGGCGTTTTGAGCGACGATCATTTACAGAACAAAGACACATGGCAATGCGCCGGCGCCAGCGCAAAATAGCGCCAGTGCAGCCCCTGGCCACAGCGTCCTTCTCCGCTCATTTCCTCGTTTCAACTCACATCATGATCCCTGTAAGCATCCATTGTAGAAATTTGCGGGGAAATCAGAATTCAAATGAGGTATGTACGACGGTTGCAGGCCAAAGTTCTGACCTGTGGGGCGCGTATTTGCGGGCCTTCTTTCTTGTACCTCGACGCTATTTTTTGGCTCCATTCTCTACCATCCTTCGAGAGGTACTTCGAGAATTTATCGATTTTCATTGTTTTTTTATTTCTTTTTCTTTTTGAATAAATACGAAAAATTATATTGAAATAACGAAAAAATAGAAAAAATAAATCTTTATATGAATAAATCGAGAAAATATTAAGGATTCCGAAAATATATATAATATATTATAACAAAAATCAATAAAAAGTGAAAAGTAAAGAGAAAGAAAAGACGAAAAAGAGAAAAGAAAACAGTGACGGATTTTTGGCTGTTCACTGTGTAATTCGCGAGTGTGGGCCTCCCAAAAACACGCTAAAAGCGACGCGCCCTGCCAAACAGTACCGATTTGCGGGCACTGCGGGGGGGCGCCTAGGGGCTACAATTTACCCATGTCAACCTCGTATGTAGAAATGAAAAGCCCGTGAGTACTTTAGCGCCTTAACCCCAGCACCCCATTTCCGGGGTCAACTCGTCACATGACGACCGGAAAATCATGGCCAATCATGAGCCATCTACCAATCTCCCTGTGGTGTGCGGGTTATCTACGTAATACGCAGTACTCCGTACCGGTCACTTCGTTTTCCCTGGTTCTTCGCATGACAAGGCCAGGAAAAGCTCGCATATTTGCATATCTGTTGTAGGTCCACATCGCATCCCTCTCTCCGACTGGACCTATTGTGGACGAGAAGACGAAAGTATTTAGGAGGAGGACGAATGGTTCTTCATCATCGAAGCCATTTCCCACCCTGGAAGTACTAACAACTATGAGATATCATGTCAGGGGCTCCAACCATGCACCCCAACAACTACGGGCCATACAGGAGAAAGGTCACCTTTGCCTGCGACTCGTGTCGTAAGAAAAGAGTGCGTCCATCATTGGTACTACCGTCTGCGCAAAGCCCATGTCTAACCCATTCTAACCCCATTCCGTCTCCCTCCAAAGAGCAAATGCAGCGGGACGTTGCCGTGCATTTGCTGCGTCGAGAGTGCTACCGAATGCACGTTCAACGACAAGAATCGTGGTCGGCGCGGGCCCCGTCCTCGCGCCCCGGCCAGCCAGCTCCCCAAAGTGACACGAGAACTCGCGTCGGCACCGCCCCGGGCCACATCCGCGACATTTAGTATGGCCAGCAGTAGTATCGTGGTTGCGACACATGAGCCCCAGGCGGTACCTGCGAGCTCGCTGGCGCCTGTTTCGGCACCGGTGGCGCTTGATCAGGAGGAGGAGGCGAGTTCGCAGGACGAGGACGAAGACGAAGACAACTTCCCACAGATGGCGGAATGGCGACCGGGCTTGGAGGCCGTATTATCAACACGTGGTAGCCGGTATGTCTAAGGGCAATCCCATCCCAAATCGAGCATCGAACCCTTCCCCTGTTCATAATCATACGCTGACAGTGAGCTCATTTTGCTCCAGTAGCGGGGACGTGGACAACGTAGACTTGATCTGCCATTTGATCGAGCTGTTCTGTGTCCGTGTGAGCGCATCCTTGCGACTCGCCACCCCCCCGGTCGACTTCCTCGGGTTGATTTGCTTAGGGACCTGCCCGATAAGTCTCATCTACGCAGTTTGCGCTTGCAGTGTGAGGTTTTCAGTCCACCACGCCGCACGAGAGGCTCTCGCGGCGAAGCAAGACGAACAATTCGAGCGTGCTGCACGAGAACAACTGCGTCTCACTGACGCACCAGGACGCGAGGCAAGTCAAATGCAGACATACTGTGTGCTGGTCGAGTATGCACTGAGCAAGGGCAACGGCAAACGCGCATGGATCGATATTGGTACGTAATTACCTACCCTTGAACATTTCACGATAGAAGGGGAACGCCTGTTTTATTTCTCTTTTCCCAAACTAACTTCAATTTGCGCCCTCTTCATAGCGATTGCACGTAGCATGTTGCAGGTCGCTACAGCCAGAGCAGCGGCGCTGAGCCTTGGCGAGCGCCAGTCGCTCGAGAATGCCCAGCACTACCTCGCGATCGTAGAAGCATATCATTGCATCGGCCACACGCGCTTGCCGTCATCGTACCAGGAAGACCACAAACGACGTGTGACGTCGTGGGAGGATAATGATACAGCACAGCAGTTCCTCGACTTGCTCCATGTTCTCGCTCGTATCAAACAGCTGTGCTCCACGCCGTTCTTGCAACAGGAGCCACCGCCGTGGAGCGTCGACTCAGCGTTTCGCGCCGTCCAAAACGAGCTGGAGGGCATCCTCGTGCGCCGTGTCGAGACGTTCCGCATGAACGCGTTTAGCAGCGGTCCGCAGGATGGATCGACGACGGTGGTGGTGGAAGAAACGATGGAAACGAAAAGAAGCACCCTCTGCACACTGCTGTGGCATTGCTGCGTGATTGTCCTCAACCGGACATTCCTGCCCATCCCCGAAAGACGAACGTCCAGCCACGACGGTCACGACAACGGAGCAGCGCCAGGAGGGGTCCACTGCGTCGACTTCCCCTCGGCGCCACATCTCTTTGTTCGGGAGCGGATCCATCGCTGCGAATCGAGCGCATCGGCCGTCTCTGGTCTCTGCCGGGATCTCGTCAGGTCAGGAGCCTTTTTTCAGGTTCGTGTGCGATCCGAAGACAGAATGATTTCTTGCTATTCTTGTTCTAGTTCTTCTTCTTTTTTCTTCTTTTTCTGATGGAAGCTTAGAATGCACTCCTCGTGGGTTTCGCGTGTTTACAGAGTGCACTGGTCCTGGTCAACCAGCTCCATCGAGGTCTGCAGCCCCACGACATAACCATCGTCGATAACCTCAAGTTTCACTTTGTGGTTTTGGGGGTAGTCAGGAAGTTCTACCACCCTGCACAAGATTGGGTTTGTGCTTTCTTTTTTTTTTGCGTCTACAATCATCCCAGCCATGACTCGTCACCTGTTTCTAACCATGTCCAGCTTGATGTACTGTTCCGGGTGCATGATATCAACACGCCGTTGCGCAACGCATCGGCCGATCCGCAAGCCGCCTTTGCCGATTACTTCGCCCGCTTTGTGAACTTGGACGAGCCCAGCTTCGTGCCTCTTGACCCTCAGGAATGTGTACGAGGACACGCAACAGCGGCAGCGGCGCCACAGAGTGCTACGGCCAACGAGACACCTCGATCGACGGCGGTACAAAAAAACGGCGGCGCGGATCAGGAGCACGCGCCCTGGATCCAAAACTATTCAGGCCTCCTCTATGAGGACATGCAGTCGGATGATGGGACGGAAGAGGCTATGCAGGACGGAAAGCCCCAAGACCGCAACGAGCCTAAAAAGTCAGAAGAGCCACAAAAGCCAGCTGAGCCGCGACTGGATGCGATTGGCTGTTCACCTGCACGAGACCAACCACCGGTTCTACAAGAAAGCAGCGGGTATGGCGTGGACGAAAACTCGTTGCACGTGGCTGGCTCGATTCTCACGTCTATGCCCGGCAACGGCACGGTACCTTATGAATCCGGAGTAGGACACCACCAGGGCAGCGTGTCGCGTTGGGACAACGCCTTGTTTGGTAACCCGGTGGACATGCTAAGCGGAGCTGGGTTTGCACCGTTTGGGGACATTGCAAGCCTGCACGAATACGGCGAGATGATGCCGGATGTGTTGGCAGAGCTGAAGGCGAATGAAGAAGCCTGGACGGAAATAATGGCAAGCATCGACGGACCTCTGTCACAATGCTAGTTATGAGGGTTTTCGGTATGTACGTCGTAGTATAGTAGACAAGTAGGGTCAATTTAGCTTTGGTATCGCTAGATGTGTAGGCCTGATTAACTCGTGACCAAGCTTGTACGTAGACCAAGCACGGCGGTTTCTTTTCTAGTAGGTTCTTTTCAGTCACCCTTGACTACGAAAAAAAGTTGTACATCCATCCGAGCGCCGTGTCGAGTCACCACTCTCTGTATGCAACAAGCGGGGCGTGCTCGGAAACACGCTGCCACATTCCTCTCTAGGTTGCATCCACGACACTTCGGCCCCATATCCCAGCAATTCTGATAAGATGTGTAGCGCCATACCGTTCTTGGTTGGCTCGGCTCGCCTAACCCTTGACCCCGCCCCGGCCGGCCTTCGTGTATGGCCTCTTGATAAGCCCAGGTTGTGCCTCTTCCCCGACCTCTTGTTTCGTAACGTATGTTCCCAGCTTCATCCTGTCTTCATCGTTGCCATTGCCATTCGGTAACTCGTCTGTTTATGCGTATACGCGTCTTACTCAAATCTTATATAGGCACACAAAGCAATACGATCCGGAATCCTCGCCTAAAAGCCGTACGGCAATGGAACGGCCACTACCAACACTGGAACTTCTGAACGACACGGGTGCGTGTTGGACGTGTCTTAGGAGGAACCGTGTTTGTGATTATGCTTTACCGCGTGAGTTCCCCATACTTCATCTTCAGTTCATTGTCTTGATTTTCTTGATGATGAACAACACGACACGGCATTGCTCGCTGCTCACTCGGTGCTAATCATCCCCGCGTGAGGAATAGACTGCAAGAACTGCACAGACAGGGGCCTGAGATGTCGCGGGTTTGGCTACCAGCTGCGATGGCCCGACACCCTCACAGCGCCCAAGTGCAAGCTAAGAACCGGAGTGCGAACATCTGCCCGCGAGCCACCGCATGGATCATCACCAGCCCGTGATTGTTCTGTTGGCCGTCGCAACTCCTTGCCGCACACAATATCAACGCTGGGTCTTCCCGCCGAGACGAGCTTTTTTATGAAGCACTATCTACGTATGTGGCCACTTCGAGCTGCCCGAACCGACCTTCCTCTTGAATACTGACGTGGCGCTTCATGCATAAGACAACATAGCTCGAATCGCCCTGGCCATCGACTACACGGGCAACGGCTACCGTGCCCTCCTGCCCATGGCGATCCAAGAGCCCGTCGTGATGAATGCTGCACTGGCCGTTGCTACGTCACATCACAGTCGGTGGCAGCGGACGAGCGACACCCTCTCGCGGAAGTATCTGCGAGCTGCTGCAAAGGCGCTGCGGGAGAGATTCAAAGATCCCGACCTCCTTCGAAGCCAAGTCACACTAGCCGCCATGCTCCTGCTGGTGTCGTTTGAGGTGTTTTCCGGGTCCAGTCGGTGGCGGGGCCACTACGATGCCATCCGGGGGTGGATTCGGTCACAGGACGATTTCTCGAGGCTGGACCCTTTTCTCAAGACATGGGTGTGTCTCATCGATACCCAGTGTGCCCTCAATTTAGGGCTCCCGGCGGCACCGGAGCTCGAGGACTGGATGGAGACCAGCGTGGACAGAGGGGCTGGTCAGGTCGAATTTATTGATGCCTTGTTTGGCTGCTCGGCTAGGCTGCCGAAACTCATGGTAAGTCGATCTTTAAGTCGATGTTTTAGTCGATCTTTCTTTCTTAGAGGACGTTGTGTTGTGTTCCCAAAGGCTTCTCAAAAAGAGGGTCCCGTATCTTCGTTTCCATTGGCACTAATGGTTGACAAAATAACAGTGCCTTGCTTCGCAACTGTTTCATGCATCCAAAGACCCAGGTGCATCGCGCGACAATATCCGGTGTCAAGCAGACGTGCTGCAGGCAAAGATCCGCGCTACCAAAATCGACGCCACTTCAGACCCGCCGGTTGGCATCCTATGCCAGGGCACAGGCCAGACATACCCGGCCATCGTGGGCCTGGACGAGGAAGAGCTACGGCGGCGGATGGTGGCCACGGCCGAGATCTTCCGACACGCGTCCCATATTTACGTATACCGTATCGCCCACGGCCCCGAGGAGTCGTTGACCGAGGAGATGCACGCGTCTGTTACCGCCGCTCTTGAACTGCTCACGCTTGTGCCGGACACGCTCGGTCCCGGCGCGAATCTCGGTTGGTGTCTCGTTGTCATCGGCGCCGAGCTCGACGTCGACGAGCAGAGGGTGCATATACGCTCGCGGTGGGCAGGGCTGAACCTGCTCGGGATCCAGAACGCGAAAAATGGCCAGAATGTTCTTGAGGAGGTGTGGCACAACCGCGATCTTGTGACACAGGTGAAGGCCCGACCCGAGCGGTGGCAGGATATTATGCAACGCCTTGGCGAGTCGCAGATCCTCGTGTAATACAAGTCGACTTTGGTGACTTTATATTCTTTTAACTGGATATGACTTATTTCACCCTCTCTCTCAAATGGAACATGAGGTTTCGGCACGCCGACGATGATCCCCTGCGTGCATAATATGGTTTCTTTGTATTTTATATTCTAATCTGCCATGGCGCCTTGGCTTTAGAGTCCTTCGCCCCCTCCCGCCCTCTTTTTCAGCGCCCTTTCCACGCAAGCTGCAGCAGGCTTTCAATCCGCATGGGAGGGGCTTCTGCCTGGCCTTGGAATATCTCTACTAGGTCCGCACTGTCTTTCAAGCTTGTGAAATCATAGGCGCCGAGAGCCATGCAAGCACCCAGATCCGCCATCAGTGCCGTTAACTGCCCAATGCCTCCGGGGAACTGCGACGAATGATGCAGGCTCGACGCAACTTGGTGGTCTGGTGTTGCAAAAGCCGCTCCTCCACCGGCTCATACGTCACTTGGAGTTTCCTTCCGAGGTTCTCCTCCACCAGCTCGACAAGGCGGTTCAGAGTGATGCTGCTGGATCGGATGGTCAACACCCGTGGCCATGTCTCGAGCTGGAGCGCCAGCGCCGTGTACAGTGCAACATCCCGCGTGTACGACATGAACACCATGGCATTGCCGTCACCCGGCACGACGGCCTGGCCAGCGGCGGGATCAATGGCGACGGTGGGCGGGCGAAGATGCGTCTGGATGTGCGGCATGCCAAAGTAGTCCATGAACATGCCAGGGTAGATGTACGTGTACTCAAGCGACGTCGTCGTCTCCAACGCGCGGCGTGCAACGGTGTGGAAGCGTTTCTCCGGATAGGGCAAGACGTCGTCGCGCAGGTCGTAGTCGACGTTAAACTCAGAGGGGATGAAGCGCCGCACGCAGGACGCCGCATCGGCGGCGCGGATCGGGCCTGGCTGGCGTCCTCAAAGTCCATGGCCATGGCACAGATGACAGTGTGGATCTGGTACTCGACGCTAGGGCCTCCTCGGACGAATAGTCGGCTTGTATGACGGGCGAGAACGTCTGGCCAGTCAATGGAGACGTTTGCTGAAGGGTGTCGCTGGGAATCTAATGTAGCGTAAGTCAGTGCAAGCCAAGGCTATGCCAGACGCGCATCGGATTGAAAGACTGGAGGATGGTTTGGAACTTACCCTCCGCGATAGTACGTAAACATCGTGTTTTCCCGTCTTCCTCAGAGCGTCAACAATGAGGCGCCCTAAATCGCCCAGGCCGCCAGCGACGGCGACGTTTGAACCCATCTTTGGAACTGTTGTCGCGTGAGTTGAGCAGTTTCTCTAGTTCAGCTATCGAGAGACGTTGTATGTGATTGCATGCGCCTAGTTAAAAAGAAATCACCAAATGACCTGACCGAGTTTGAGGGTCGTCTAGCCTATTTTCCTAAGGTGGCTCCAGTGCATTTCTCCGGAGACTGTTCAGGCTCCAGATGACGTTCTCCAATCATGGTGACAGCGACAGTGGCTGCAATGCGGTATGCTACAAATTCAATGGCGTGTGGAGTTGAGACACGGAGTTTAGATTAACTAGGACAACCTGGTAAGGCGGGGATCATTTTTCCATTGGTCCCGGCTTCAGAGTCCAGGGAGGTAATCTTGACGGTGCTAAGATCTAGCTGCCTCCCAATGTCTAATAATACTCTGCTACGTCTGGTGCCAGTCACCATTGTTTTATTCATCGTCTTCAGTCCTATCAGAGAAAACAAGCCACATGACGCCCTGAAACATACGCACACAGACACACACATACGCACACTCACAGACAGAGTCTATTGTCTTCTATACGTCATGTCGTCCACCGCCGAGACACCGGTCCACCGCATCACGCTCTTCAAGATCCCGTCAGTGGAAGATCAAACGACCCTCCTCAACATCTATCGCACCATGCCATCCCGAGCCGTCAAAGATGGCAAGCCGTACATCTTGAGTGTCGCAGCCGGCCCGTCACTTGACGATGCACGTAACCAAGGCTACACCATAGCCGTGGCCTCAGTATTCCGGTCCGTGGAGGACATGGAGTACTACGATCATAGTTGCCAGGCGCATGCCGAGCTCAAGAAAGCTGCCAAGACGCTGCACAAGGGCAACATGATGGTTTACTTCCAAAGCGTGCTGCCTTGAGGTGGAAGATGAGGGAAATGGTGCCCGCGGACGCAACGCAAAGTCTCAACTACAATGGACAAATCTACCAGAAACTTTCAAACCTAGCTATCGGTGGCTCAGTTGCTTCACAAATCCCAATAATATGACTCCATTGCTCATTTCCTGCAAATACACTAGCGTTCAAAATAATCGTGTCGGTGACTTCTTTATACTTATAGATAACCGGCGTTCGTTACTCGGACTGGTATTTACATCTTCAGAGCCTCCACGATCTGGCCAGAGCACTCTCCGAAACCGACTAGGCCATCGTCTTCGGACCCGCACAATCCAGTGATGATAATGGTATCGCCATCCTGAAGAAACACCCTCTCCTGGCCCCCATTGAGCTTGATCGTCTGCTTCCCAGCCATGTTCTGCTCCAGTAAACTACCTCGTGACCCGGGATCCGTACCGCTGATGGTGCCGCTTCCGAGTAAGTCGCCGGGTCTCATAGGACATCCAGCGATGGTATGGTGAGCCAGCATCTGTGGGAACGACCATAAGAGGTTTTTGGCATTTGTTTTTGTGATTTCCGTAGTATGTCCATCGCTGGCTATGGCGAGGGTGAGGGATGCTATGTTAGTTTGTTCTTATTTACGACGTACGTATATAAAAAAAATTGGGTGTTTCTGTCTGGGGATTCAGGACGACTCTTACGGGAAAGAGCCGTCCCAATGTGTTGGAAATGACGGCATGGGGGAGGAAATACGTACTGGAGAGCTGGACTTGGAGGCTGATATCATACTGGTTCTTGAAGTTAGATTCCTGTAGATATGGCAGCAGTTTTGTCCCATTCTCGATACCGGCCGTGGCGAACGGCTTCAGTGCCTCCGGCAGCACAACCCAGGGGCTGATCGTTGTCGCAAAGTTCTTCGCGTTGAACGGCCCGAGCGGGATATATTCCCAAGTCTGGAGGTCGCGAGCAGACCAGTCGTTCATCAACACGTAGCCGAATATGCTCTGCGCTGCCTGGTCCACCGGCATAGGTTGCCCGAGCGGGTTCGCCGAGCAGACAAAGGCACCTAGCTCCAGCTCTATGTCGAGCCGCCGACTTGGAGCAAATGTTGGAATCTTCGGTTCGGCCGCGGGGTTGGTGAGCATCTGGCCCCAGGGCCTCCTAACAGGTGTTCCGGACACCACAACCGATGACGCGCGAGAATGGTAGCCGACGGGAAGGTGCTTGTAGTTGGGCTGCAACGCGTTCTGCGGGCCACGAAATAGCGATCCCACCGTGAAGGCATGGTTGACGCCAGCGAAGAAGTCGGTGTAATCGCCAATCTCCATGGGCAAGTGAAGCACGGTGTCTTTCAGAGAGCTAATGACTTCCTGCCGGAGTGCTTCGTTGTCGCGGAGGACCTCGGGGCATCTTGTGTTCTCGGCAAAGACTTGTTGTAAAAAGCGCCGCACGGAAACATGAGCGGGCTGGCCAAGAGCCGCAAATGCGTTCAAGTTTGGTTTGGAGAAGACAGATAGATGATCCCTGATCTGCTCAAGTCCTGAGAAACCGCCCTTCTCGGCAAAGGCCTTAAGGTCGACAACATGATCACCAATAACGGTGGCTGGTCTCGGAGAGGGAGACGCATGTGTCGAGATCACGCCAAAGGGTATATTGGCCAGGGAGAAGGGAGATGCTCGAGAGATGGGAAGCCATGATGCTGGAGCCATTGTTTGAATTGCACAGTGAATGCCGACAGATGCTTTTCTGTTTGAAGAAAGGGCAGGCTTGGAGATTGTCTTTTTACCAGTAATAAAATAGCCCTGGGAATAGTTCGAGTCGTATAGTTTTACTTGTATGTCTGACTACTCGTATGATACCGTGCTGCTTGAGAGAGGAGAGCCAGTGAGGAGGATGGTGTAAAACCGTCTCGGACTTCAGGGCTTCCTCTGAGAATCCTTTTCCGCAAGACGGCACGTCACGATTTCATCAAATGTAAGGCCTTAGCGTACGGAGTACTTGACTTGGATTGCTTGTAGTATGCTTGGATACTCCGCAATGCCTTGGCTAGTTTAGTTGCTGGAATTATCCTGTCGAATGTAACAATTTTCCGGCGGCCCAGAACAAGTAGCTAAAAGAATCCCAAACGGGCATTGTAACCCAGAGAATCCATTACAAGTGGTTGTTTATCGGTAGCTTCAAATCAGCGCGGTCGGGGGTTTTCTGGGGGTTAGAATATCTGAAGGCACCGAAGTTTGGATATGGCCGTTTATGGAACCAGAACAAATATACATAATATATATTGATGTGGTGTGGTAAACCATCCAACGGCCACGATTGCTCTCAAGCGACCTGCATAAGATGTGCGAAATCCTTGCGAATTCCATGACACTAACTAGGCTGTACTTGAGCAAGTATTGGTAAAGTACGAGTAAGGTGCCTTTGGTATGACTAGATGGCTGCGGGCTAGGACTTGGCGCTGTCGGAAGTAGTGATGACTCGTTATTAATTTCATTCCTCAATGTTTTCTTTCATTTTCATTTGATTTCCATTCCTTATTTTATGTATATTATATGGCCATACCCGCAAATATTGATAGTGTTCCTGCATGCCATCCTATCCACCCCAGGTAGTTAACATATCATTTGATCATAATCCGGCGACAAGATGCCCGTGACCAAGTTCGCCACGCATGAGAAGTACACGTACTTGAATGGCTTTCAATCATATCACGAGTACGTTGTTCCACGAGTTTGTTTATTTCGATGCTGATCCTAACCAACAAAACCCCAAAACAGAAGCGAAGCCGTCCCAAATACCTTGCCAGTCGGTGCCAACTCACCACAGCGACCTGCGTATGGCCTCTTCGCCGAGAAGCTCTCTGGCACGTCCTTCATTGCACCCCGCAGTGAAAATCTCCAAACGTGGCTCTATCGGATACTGCCCTCGGCGGCACATCTTCCCTTCAAGAAGATCGCTGAAGACGGTAATGTCCAAGCGAACCTCGGCGACTTGGCCAAGGTTAACCAGCTGCCCCGACAGCTCAGATGGGATCCGTTTGACCTCGACGACTCGGCCGACTGGGTACACTCGCTCAGGCTCCTCGGCGGCGTGGGCAACCCGGCTATGAAATCAGGACTGGGAATCTTCATCTTCACCGCGGGTACGTCCATGCCAGACAAGCTCGCTTTTTATTCCGCTGATGGCGACTTCCTTATTGTCCTTCAACATGGCGTCATGGACATCCAGACCGAGCTCGGCCACATACTTGCGCGCCCCAACGAGATTGTTGTCATCCCGCGCGGCATTCGATACCGTGTTGCCCTGCCTGCTGGCCCTATCAGGGGATACATCCTCGAACTGTTCGATGGGCATTTCAAGCTGCCCGAGCTCGGGCCGATTGGTTCCAATGGACTCGCCAACGCCCGCGACTTCCAAGCTCCCGTGGCTGCATTCGATGAGGATACCTCGTCGGCGTGGACCATCCACTGCAAGTACAACAACACCCTCTTCTCCGCGGAACAGAGCCACACGCCCTTTGATGTTGTTGGCTGGCACGGCCTCTACTACCCGTACAAGTACGATCTGGGTCGCTTCAACGTGATGGGGAGCACCAGCTTTGACCACCCGGACCCGAGTATCTACACCGTACTCAGCAACGCTGTTGCCGATTTTGTCATCTTTCCCCCGCGCTGGTTGGTGCAAGAAGACACCTTTCGCCCCCCGTGGTACCACCGAAACACCATGTCGGAGTTCATGGGGCTCATCACTGGAGAATACGACGCCAAAACGGGAGGCGGCTTCAGGGCCGCCGGCGCGAGTCTGCACAACGTCATGAGCGCCCATGGGCCAGACGCGGATGCGCACGCCAAAGCGAGCACGACCGATATGAAGCCGGTCAAAGTCGGGGAAGGCAGCATGGCGTTCATGTTTGAGAGCCCGCTGATGATAGGTGTCACGGACTGGGCTCTCAAAACGTGTCACAAGGTGCAGCACAAGTATAATGAGGCGTCGTGGGTGCCCATCAAGCCAGCGTTTCAACGGCCTGTTTAACACTTAATTTTTCATAGAGGCTAGTAAATAGGAAACGCAATCAAGCCAATGTATTTAATGTTGCTAATTATTCTACGTTGCTGTCTATTGTTGCATCATTCCGGCTTCTTGCTGCTTGCTCGTGCATTCTTTATTCTCGCTCGCACGAGAAAGACACACTTTTCTACACACTAAGAGAGGAATGCTTTGCAAGACAGTAACTAGACCGCGAGAATCATTGCGAACAAGAAATGATATTCAAATACCGGGGAAATATATAAATGACACTATGCTGGGCATGACGCCTAATGCTGCAGCTTTCAAAATGGCCCAATCGGCAGGAAACAATAACGGGGTCCGCATCACTCGGAGACGAGACAATCGCAGCACAAGTGGAAACGAATAGTGCAAAGTCGAGTGCCGAAACACTTGATTACATATAATTATTGAATGATAGATTTAAACCAACATTTTTTGGAAAACGAAGTAAGGGAGGCAGACATTCATAGTGCGAACCCCCGACCAGGAAATAGAAAACTATATTTGCAACTATTCGCCTTTGACTGCATCCAGGTATTTCACCTCGGTAGCTTTTTTTTTTCTTCTAGTAAGAAATTCTCATTTGAATTGCTGCAAGCCAGCCACCCATAGCACATGACATAATCAGGCTCCCACCGCTCGTGTCTAACAGCATAAGAGGGACGCAATCCGCCTGGATTATATAGAGTAGCCGAGTAAACGACAAAATTAAAGGCAAAGATAAATGATCTGGATGGATGAAAATGAAACTGGCGGCGCTGGTAACCGGGACAAACCCGGGCGTTGTAGGCACGTACGACAACAGCGCCTGGGAGCGGCGATACAGCCGCGGGTCTGTTCGTTCTCTGCGACCTTACTCGGGCTGAGAAGATCCGATAATAAAAGACTACTTCAGGAAAAATAAGTCAACTTTAAACGGCTTCACACCATACTTTCCAGCACACAATTAAATAAAAGAACGAATGAAAACTTCAGACAGTATTTTTTTTGTTACAGATTTTGACATCGTTCTACATAAAAAAAAAGGAAAGAAATGAATGTACAAAAGGTTCAAGCTGACATCCACGGATGGAAAATCAACCAAAAGAATGAGAGAAAGAAAAGCAAAGATTCGAGTTGCGATCCAGGGATAAAACAATTGACGACACGGGCGACAAAAAGCCAGATCGACTAGATGGCTCAAAGTTAGGGGGACTGATAGCGAGCTAATTGGCGCATCTGGTCGTCTGAAAGCCCAGTGTATTCCATTCAAGCGGCAAATTTTCTGCTATGTCTGGCGGAAGCCGTTGCGGGACAAATCGGAAAGCAAAGACTGACGACGCTCACGCAGCAAGGACGAAAATGCCTCCAGTTTGTTGGTTATTTCTGGGTCGCGTGGCTATTCTTTTGTGTGGCACCGCCGTGGCAGAGCTCGTTAATATGGGCTTTTTATGCTATTCGTTAATCGAATGGGGATGCTGGCACAATGTATCTTCCCTTTGCTTTTCGGCTCGCGCTGTGGTTTATTCTAGAAGATAGCCGGGGGGGGAAGGGGGGGGGGGGGACAGCATAGGCAACAGAGGTGTTTGGAATTAAGAAACAGCACGTCTTGATCGGCAAATGGGCAAGATGGACAGGTTTTCTGTAGTTAGGTAGGAATAGCATAGAGAGGACCGCAGCGGCTGTCATCGCCGCCAACCAAAGAGTCTCATAAATGCTCCTATTTCAAAAAAAAAAATTAACTGCCTTTCAGCTCTTGTTTATTTTCTTTACCTTATTAACCTTGTCCGTTTTTCTTTTCTCGTGGAATGATATCTCTAAAGATCACACATTCTCTAGACCAAGCCAAACAGTATGACGTTATCGCCATGGACCCCGGCTTATATTATGTGGCCTTTCCCCCGGCGATGAATATTTATTTTTCCTGGAGCCATCCAAAGCATTTTTATATCTGCGGCGACAGAAAGGATAAAAGACTGTTTTTTTAGATTGAACTCCACACGGGAGTGAGCCGAAAGGGTTTGCTCGGCGGCGCGCATGGCTATAATTTTCACCGCGGACCCAATAAGGACGATCCGGTGGTGGCTGCCGTTGGTTACGAAAGCTTCCAAGCAGCGGGCCTGTACCAGTTCAACTCGGATTTCGTCGCCGTCCTCCCCCCGTACGATCCATACAACCCGAAGTCGACATTCATGACGGTGGAAAAGATGCTGGCAAGCAAGACGCCAGAACATCGGATGGCTTTTTCGTTTTCTATCGACGTGGGCGACAAGATGCTGCGGGAGAAGTTTGAATGGCGGCAAATCGACAAAGGCGAGGACAGCAACGCAGAGGTTGGCGGATTCAAGTTGGTAAGGGTGTCTCCCCGCCATTGGGGCAATGGCAAAAGCAACAGCGGAAGCAATAGTGAAGCGGGGCCAAGCAGCCCAACGAAAGCTACAAAAGACAACAGCGAGACTGTGGCGATCCTTGCATGGACGAAAGGCTGGTTTGGACATGCCAATGTCTTTTCGACGCATCCATTCACTCTTAGGCTCGTGGACAGTTGGAAGCTGGGGCAGCTCGGGGACAGATGGGCACTCATGACTGTTTTAACGGCGTTGCGTATTGACGATCTACAGAAGATTGGACGAACAAATCACAGATCCATCCACATTGGGGAGAAGATACGTGGAGGTAACTCACCTGGTAAGAGCCAGGGCAAGGTGTTCGAATCCAAAGAATAAGTGGCAGTGCATAACGATAACTGGACAGTGTACAAAATTGTGGCCAGACCAACAGAAAGCACAGCACCTCCCTATGTATGCTCACTGCTACACCAGTCATTTCTACGCTGATGTACAAAAGAAAGAGACGAAACCCCGGTTTGGAAACTAAGGAGCATGCGCAATTGAATGGGGGTTGAAAGGATTACTGTACAGCTGCAAGCACGTAGTATTTCAAAAGGACAAAACCCCTCACGCTTTGAGCTGTTAAAATCTTGTCTACTTAACTCGTTTCGGGCAACACATTGAACTTGACACACTTCGTCGTCGTCCAACCGTCTAGTGCTTCCTCACCCAAGTCGCGACCAAAACCGGACTGCTTGATGCCACCAAACGGGGCATTTGAATTCAGCAGACCCCAGCAGTTCACAGTCACTTGACCAGTCTCTAAAGCAGCCGACAGGCGATGGGCCCGGTTGACGTTATTGGTGAATATGGCAGCACTGAGCCCATATTCGCTATCGTTGGCCTTGGCAATCACTTCACTCTCGGAGCTGAATTTAGCGATCGACTGGAGACGCGTCAGTTCCATACCATTGCAGGGGAAATATGACGATAAGATGAAGGAAGAACTTACTGCGACGGGACCGAAAATCTCCTCGCGCATGATGCGCGCATGCTGTGGGACGTCGGCAAAGGCAGTGTTGGCCACGAAGTTGCCCTTCTCGCCCAAACGCTCCCCGCCTTCGAGCAGTCGAATCCCCGATGCCTTGGCATCGTTGACAAATGCGAGCACCTTTTCATGCTGCTGGAGGCTAATGACGGGGCCTTTTGTTGTTTCTGGCAGCAGGGGATCGCCATGTATGGTATTGGCTATGCGCTCCGAAAATGCACGTAAAAAGGAATCGTATATCTGGGCGTGGACGTAGATGCGCGACCCGGAGGCGCACACCTGACCGTTGTTCGCTGTGATCCCCAACGACGTCCAGAAAAGTGCATTCTCGATGTCCGCATCGGGGAAGACAATCGATGGGCCTTTGCCACCTAGCTCAAGCGTCACCTTCTTCAGGTTGGACTCAGCAGCGGCCTTCAAGATCTTCCGTCCGACCAGTGTGCTTCCTGTGAAGGAGATCTTTCGGACCGTTTGATGCTCGGCGAGTGCTTGGCCGGCGACAGCACCCTCTCCACAGAGGATATTGATGACTCCTGGTGGAAATCCGGCCTCGAGAACGAGACTCGCGAGCTTCTGGCCGTACAGAGGGGCCACTTCTGGGGTCTTGATGACAAGGACGTTTCCTGCGGCGATGGCTGGAGCGAGTTTCCAACATGTGATCATCCTGGCGAGGGCCTGTTAGCGCCGCCCACATGGCATATTTCATCTTCGGATTATGCTGCCACGTACAGCGGTGAGTTCCACGGTATGACGGCCGCACAAACTCCCAGGGGCTCCTTCCGAGTAAACGCAACGCCCTGGGGGATCTGCAGCATCTGTCCGGAGATCTTATCGGCCCAGCCAGCAAAGTAGCGGAGCGTCTCGATGGACTGCGCGATATGCAAACCCTTGGACTCGCCGAACAAAATGCCTGCGTCCAGCGCCTCAATGCTGGCGATGTCGTCCGAGTCCCGCTCGATCAGGTCCGCTAGCTTATTGAGGAGCTGGGCCCGCAACGTCGGGGCTGCCGCCTTCCAGTGACTGTCAAAAGCATCTTTGGCTGCATCCACAGCCGCATCGACGTCCTCCTTTTGGGCGGCCGAGACGGCAGCCAAGGGCTCGCCATTCGACGGATTCTCAGTTGTCAATGTGCTTCCGCTTTGAGCAGGCACGAATTCGTTTCCAATGAACAACCCTGTCTCGATCTTCACCTTCTTCTCCTGCACCCCGATCAATGTGACGGTAGGCATGGCGTCTGATGGCACGACGGGCTGAAGCTGGTAGCGGGGCAAGCTGAAGAGCACTGGGCGGTACAAAGTGCTTCTACTTTGATGTAAAATACCGGGCCCTGATAAGTCCTTGTTTATGGATATGTCCATGTTTTTACATTCTTACTGAAATTCACACCCCTAAACCATTACTTGCTGTCCAGTCACAAAATTTCCCGTGCCAGTATTATTATCCACTTCTCTCCTCATTTCGCATTTTCGACTTCACTTTAATTAAATATTACTAAACTAGCGGGCATTATTCGCCCTTGCGCATCAGAATACTACGGAAAAATAATCGTGGAGTAGTAATACAAGCCCACCTTCCCTTTTTCATCTACCTACCTGCTCGACGCCGGAGCCTCGACGAGCTTGATGACGATGCCGTTCGGCGTGTGGTGCCCATTCTTATGGCCGCCCGCCGCATAAAGTGGGTCACTGGCGCTAACGATGACGGCGGCCTGGAACCCATGTAAGCCACATCCGACAATAGCGGCATTCTTGGCGGCGTCCGTCACGTTCGTTCCGCTGTTGGCGAAGATAGACCGCCGCGTAGGTGACATCGTTAACGTCTACATTTTACGATGTGCCATTGGGGTCCGACCAGAAATCAGCCCATCGTTTTACAGAGCCCTCTTCAGATTGTGGGAAAGCGTAATGCGCGTCTATTCCAAATTTTACTGATAATGATCACTTGGGGCAGTTTAAATACACGAAAGAAGAATGGCAGCAAAGTGAACAGACGCAATCGGATATTGTTTATTGGAGGCTCAAGGAGACGCCTTACAAAAAAAGCTATACGGACGGGATTCGAGGCCGAGGATACAATCCTCCTCTTGAGGAGGCAAGTCGCTGATGCCTTGGACAAACTTTGCGCAGTCTGAGTCGGCTGCACTGAAGTCTCAGTGGCGCCGACGTAGTCTGACCAGAAGACCCTTCTGTTGCGTAAACCACCAGTTTGTAAACTGATAGCCCTTTCCTCCGTCGGCCAGCTCTAGGTCGTATCGGAGGAGTATGGTGCCCACAAGCTTGGTCACCTCCATGATGCTGATATGCTTGCCGCTACACGTGTGGGTGCCGTGGCCAAAGGCAAAGAAGGAACGGTTCATTTCGCGGAGCTGGTCCTCCGTAGAGCCGCACTCTCCCGGAAGCCACCGTTCTGGCTTGAACGTGTCCGGCTCTGGGAAGATGTCCGGGTCACGGTGGAGCACCCAGGGCGACATGCCCACCTCCGTGTTGCCCGCCAACTGGTAGCCCCCGACGGTGGCGCCCTCGGCTGGTACAATGCGGCCCAGAATCTGGCCCACGGACGGGTGCATCCGCATGGCCTCCTGTATCGTAGCGCGGAGATAAGGTAGCTCGTTCGACTTGGTGAACGCCACGGGCGCCTCGAGGCCTTGGCGAACTTCGGTACACAGCCGGTCGTACACGGCCGGGTTCGACAGCAGGTAGAAGAAGACCGACCGCATGGCAATGGCGGTGGTGTCAGAGCCAGCTGAAATGTTCCCAAAGGCGTGCGTGATGATCTCGCGGTCCGTCACTGTCTTGGGGTTGGCGATCTGGTTCAGACTGAGGCGGGCGAGGAAAGTCATCGGCGCGTTCTCGTCCGGGGGGTTCTCTCGCGACGCCTCCAGCTCTGCGTTGGCCAAGTCGAGCATGGCTTTCTGCGAGCTGTCTCCACGCGTGACATATTTCGCTATCTTTGCGTTGCCCAGCAGGAAGGGGTGCAGCCAGGCCACGCCGCCGAACTAGGACAGAAGTTTCGAATTAGCAGTCGTCCTCGCACCGTTCGTCTTCCGCCACCACCCGTACTCACAATCGCCATATACGCAGTGAACAGGCCGACGATAGGGAAAAAGCCGTAGTGGTCTCCCTTCTCCAAGTAGGAGAGGTCGTGGCCAAAGGTGAGGCTGAGGACGGCATCCATGGCAAACCGCTTCATTAAATCGCCCAGATCGCAGACCGTCTGCGCGTCTGCATGCTGGTCGAGAATGGCAGTCAGACGGTCCATCACCGGCTCGATCCACGGCTCGCACTTGACCAGGCCGTTCATGCTGTAGCCGTTGGCGGCGTTGCGCTTCATGCGTGCGTGGAGGGCCTTGTCTTTCCGCACGACAAACGGGTCGGGCACGAGGCCTTCTTCGTCGTATATGGCGGCAAGGTCGTAGAAAGGCGATTTGATGAACTTGGTGGTGATGCCATACATTTGGCTGATCTCGGCTGGGTCGGAGACCGACACCAAGTTGGGAGCCAAACGGACGACCGGGCCATACTGGGCGTGCAATTGCAGATCGTCGAGGTGGTGATGGCCCCGATAGATCGACCACATCCGGGGCAGCGTCGAGAGAGAGTTCAGCCATGGACCGGGCACTTTGTGCAGGCCTTTCTGATATCGGTTGGCGAGGAGGTAGACGATGGCAAGGCATGGCAAGACAAGTTGCCAGTATGCTTGGGCAAAGCCGTGCAGTTCGTGAGAGAGCGCCATGTGATGGCAATGTGTGTTCTTAGTAGCAGATACAGCAAATTTGAAAAAAAAACAGGGCGAAATTGTAAATTCAACGACTGTCCACCGCGAGCTCGCGGTTCGAGGCTCAGTGCTCCATATGAACAGGGTCCAGCACGGGACAGAAGATAGAAACGAGGCCAATCGGATAATAGCCCGCAGTGCAAAGAAAGTGTGGCCTGACAATTGGGCGTGTTCCGTTCTGTCTGTATCGACAATCTAGTCTCTTTGCAAAATGTGGGGTAACCAACGACAGTCTAACATTTGCATATCCGCCTATCACAAAATTTCCCACAAGCCGCTACGACCTAGACTAACATTCGATTCAAATTCACTTACAAGCCGACAACTCGCTGTGCCAGTGCGTTATCAAGTGCTGGCATCCGCTGTGTGTGTCTGGCCACACCACCTATTCCTCCTCCATCACGATATTGCGAACCACACTGAAACCACACTGAAAATGGCGACAACCTCGAAACTTGCATCGCACGGCTTTCGGTTCGTGAACTGGCCGGGCGGCGAGGGACCTGCCGAGCACTTTGGCATATCACACGCCGTGGTCATACCGCCTGGAGCCCGCAGGGTGATCGTTGGCGGCCAGCTCGGCATTAGAGAGGATGGCAGCATACCCGAGAGCGTGGCCGAGGAGGTGACGGAGGCTTTCGAGCACGTCGCCCGGAGCCTCAAGGCGGCTGGCTTGGGGGACGACGCTTGGGAGCACGTGTACTCTGTATGAACTATATGTACTATGCCATCCTTGAAAATGCACCGGCTCTTCATACTAATCGGCCCGTGGTAGATCAAAACGTTTGAGGTAGCACACGACGGGAAGCAGATCGCAGACATCGTCGTACCCATTGCTGGGACCTACCTGAAAGACACAAAGCCCTGCTGGACGGGAGTGGAAGTGAAGGGGCTCGCGTTTCCTGGACTCCATATCGAAATCACAGTGGAAGCCTTTTTACCCAACTAAGGTGTAGCAAATAAGAGTTCACATAGCAGACCGAAGTCGTCTCGAATAAAACCAGTCATATTTTTGAACACAATACAAGAGTTCCCACAGCATGAACACGCTCGAGTTAGATACAATGATACAGATCTTCAATTTGTGGTAAATGACATTTAGGATCCGACAAGAGGACTACTTGGACTACTTCGACACACCGTTTTTGAAATACATCTCTTCGTAGTCGCCACCAGCAGGCAGCGCCAACTGCTGGATAGTTCCCTTCTTGCCGTTCTTGACATCGGCAGCGAGCTTGTCAAAGTTGGCTTCCACATCCTCAAAGACGTTGTACTCGGTGATCCAGGGGTAAAATGGGAGAACAAGGGAGTTGGGGTGCTGCTTGATCAGTTCGGGAGTCCATTCGTGCTGGTGGTAGATCTCGCGGGTGGAAATAGATGCCTGGTGGATGATGTGGGATCGGTTGAAGCGAATGCGCTCAAAGACCTGCATGGCCAACGCGATATCACCCTGGGCCTTCTGCAGACACATCGCCATCGCGACACCGTCCTCCACAGCCTGGCATGCGCCTTGCGCGGACGTCGGCAGATGGCTATGCGCCGCATCACCCATGACCACGGCCTTCTTGGAGGGCGACAGCCAAGTCGCGAGTGGGTCTCTCCAAACCAGTTTGTAGTCGATGATACGGTCCTCCGGGGTGATATTGACAAATGTGTGCCAGATGCGAGGGAAGGCCTGCTTGTTCAAATAATGGATGACGTCCGACCGCTTGGCCTTCTCCGACCACGACTCCGCAATGTCCGTGTCGTCTTTATGCGTAAGCACCCACGCACAGTCCCTGCATGCGGGTTAGAGAAAAGCCAGAGAGAGCCGCAGGACACATAATACGAAAAACTCACCGGCCATTTTTCCACGTGTAGATGAAGCCGTGCATGTCACGGCCAACCCAACAGCGGACAGTGTCCTCGTCGCTGGCCAGCAGTTCCTGCACGTCCGGGTTCTCGCGCATCTTGTCGTCGATGGTGAAGAAGGCGCGGAAGATGGAATACCCGCTGCTCACCGAAGACTCCGGCAGGCCGAGCAACTGGGAGCGGGCCAGCGAGCGCGGGCCGTCGCAGGCCAGCAGCACGTCGCCCAGGATTCTCTCGCCACCCTGGACCACAACACCGCGCTCCCCGTCCGTATCCAGGTACTGCTCGACGCGCTTGCTGAACTGCAGCTCGACACCAATCTCCTTGGCGTAGTCGTAGACAATCTCGTGCAGCTCGCCACGGTGGCCGGCATACACATACTGAAAGTCTGTGGCCTGGGGCCACGGATCATCGCGGAGGTGCTCGTTGTCGGCGTTGTAGAAGCCCAGCACTTTGGCCTTGTTGACTGCCACGGAGGCCAACCGGCGGCCGACTTCGCCATCCGCCCAGGAGTCGAACACACGGCCCGCATTGCGCACGAAGTCGAGAAGGTCTCCGTGCGAACTAGGTCCGGGGTAGGCTTCCACGAGGATCGAGTGCATGCCACGCAGCTTACACTCGATGGCGGCGGTAAGGCCGCAGAAGCCTGCGCCAACAATAACAACTCGAAGCGGCTTAGGAGATGTCATGGTGGTAGTGGTGGTGGTCGTGGTGGTGGTGCAAAGTGGCTCAGCTACTAAAGCGTTTGGGGAACAGACATGAATCTAGTGAGCACTTGCTTCGGGCTGGGGTTATCATGGGGTAACTCCAGTAATTAATCTACCGGCTCTTGATCGCTACGTTGGGCTCCTGATCGCTACATTGGCGACACGCTATTGGAAGATGATGCTCCGGAAGGGGGTGGTCCAATCCGGAATTTCGGATTGCGGAACGCCACGCTCTGGAGACTGGTGTTGCCATTGACGAATGAGCAATTTCTCCTAGGTCCCACACGGAAAGGACCAACCAACCGCCTCTCTCCTAATACCACACGGCCAGGCGTGGTAACTAACTGGCTGGCAGATAAGGGATGTGCGGGCCCGCTAATATCTCTACCCCAGAACCGGTGCAGCGCCGCCTCGCGCCACGGTCCCCCCCCTGCTTGCCGGGCTCTGGTATCTCGTTTCATGGATTAATCCGTTCGGAAACAAAAACACATCCAGTGCGCGATCCATTCGATTTCACAATGCGGTAAGCATACACATACACAGGGAGTGGGTTGTCAACCTCCCCAGATCGTCCCGGCTCAGTTTCCTTTATATTATAATCTAATCCAGCGCCCCTCACCGGTGATCTCCGCTTCCATCATCACATCCATCATCACATCCATATTCTACATGAAGACACGCAAGATGGCGACGAAAAATGACATGCCCGATTACGCTGAGAAGCTGGAACGGACCGACGATGACCAGACCCAGCTGGAGAATCTGGGCATTACGCCTTCCAAGCTGCAGCGCAATTTCAACATTTGGTCGCTTGCGTTCATGTCCTTCTGCTCCAGCGTCACCTGGGAGGCGATTTCCTCGTCCATGGCACAGGGACTCAACTCGGGAGGCAGCACCAGCCTTGTCTGGGGCTACATTGCGAGTGCCACAGGTGCGCTTTTGATCGTGCTGTGCATCGCTGAGTATGCGAGCATGATTCCAACGGCCGGGGGCCAATACCATTATGTCGCCGAGCTGGCCCCGCCCAAGCTGCGCTCGATCCTTTCGTGGTATGCGGGCTGGATGACAATGCTGGGATGGGTGCTGTGCGCCCTTGCCGGCTACTTTGCTTCCGCCATGCAGATCCAGGCTTGGGCCATCCTCTTCCACCCGGACTACGTGTACGAAAGATGGCATACCTCCCTGGTGAGTCGACGGCCCCTCTTCACGTCTCTTTTTCTGCTTTTGTTGTGCTTTTCTCTTCCGCTTCTGACGCCAACGCTCTAACGCCAACGCTACGGCGATATAGATTGTGATTGGCCTCACCACGCTGTTCACCGCATTTGCCATATTCGAGGTGAAACGTCTACATGAGCTCCAGTTCCTCGCCATGCTCCTGCACGTTGCGGGCTATTTTGCCACGGTGATCTACCTTCTCGTCCACGTCCACGAGAAGAACACTGCCAAATATGTGTTTACAGACACGACCAATTTGAGCGGTTGGGACAATGCGGGAGTAAGTACAAAGTACAAAATGATAATGCCGTCGCAACTGCCAGAGCGAGACACTGACGCCCGTGGGATAGGCCGCCTGGCTGATCGGGCTATTGACCACAACCATCGGCTTTGTGAGCTGGGACAGCCCCATTCACATGGCGGAAGAGATGACCAACGCGGCCCGTGATTTGCCGAGATCGCGTAAGTGTGAACCGCAGAACAACGCCTGACAGAAGCAGAAAATGACTGACGCGAGTATGGCAGTTTTGATTACCATCATCAGCAGTGCGGTAGTCACGTTCCCGTGGGTCATCGCCGTCGCCTTCTGCATCACCGATACTGGCGGTGTGCTGGCGGGCCCTGTCGGCACCATCAGCTTCATGGCCCAACTGTTCTACAACGTCTCCGGCGGGAACCAGGCTGTCACCATCGGACTCACCATGTTCCTACCTATTATGGGCCTTTGTGGCATCGGGCCCAGCATCATCACAGCCACGTCCCGCATTGTGTGGGCCTTTGCGCGAGATGGCGGCCTGCCCGCCATGTTTGCCAAAGTCAACGATCGGACCAAAACGCCAGTCATGTCGCTCGTGCTCTCGTGGGCCCTTGTCTCTGCCTTGTCGCTCATCTACGTCGGCAATGCAACGGCCTTCTATGGGTTCGCTAGCGCTTGCACCGTGGCTCTTCTTATCTCATACGGTTTCCCCATCGCCATGAATGTGATATGGGGGTTCAAGTACTGCCCTCTTCCGAAGGGACCCTTTTCCTTGGGCAAGTATCACAAGCTGGCGGCAATTCCCGCCCTGGGCTGGTGCTTGTTAATGACAGTGATGATGTGTTTCCCTACATACAGACCTGTCACGACAGAGAACATGAACTACGCCGCGGTTGTCATCCTTGGCGGCTTGTTTATTGCGACGGTCGCGTGGTTCGCCTACGGGCGGAACTCGTATATTCCCATCACGCAGCGCCTTGAAGCCAGTCATGACCATGAAAATTGATTTCAAACTGTCACTACGCTCTATTTTTGGTTTCTCTACTATATCTTTTTTTTTTCTGAAAATTTTGCAATTGAATCGGATCCTTTTGCCTGCCACGCAAGTTTTTTTTCGGTGAAGCCAATTATTGATGAGAGGCCAATCTATCATTGTAAGCTACGTATAGATTTACATAGCAGAAATACATGAATCACAATGGCGACTTGCCATCATAGCAAGCAATGTTGCATTCTCTAGTGGGCCGCGGGATTTTTGCCTCTGCGGCTATGGTCAAAATCCTATTTCGGTGGGCGCTACGACTGGAGTGTTTGCCTTGTCAGCCGTATAAAATAGCAGACGCACAAAACAACTTGGCGTGTGAACAGCGTACACCGCCTCATTTGCGAACAGTCACCAGACACTTTTATAAACAAAATTTGTGTAACTAAAATTCATGTAACTAAATACACAGCTCGCGGATACACATTGCCTGGCATCACCGCGTGTCTGGCTGAGAGAAGCCCCCAGTTTGATATGAGTCTCCCATATGAGCAGGAAAAGTGAGCGACTATGGTTGATTCATACACCAACAACGACTGCCTTATTTGTACCCATTATGTGCACCCACTCCATTCGGCACACTTTTATGTTTCTTAGCTTGCAACTGGATGACTGTGTGGGCTGCCTGCATACCGGCCTGAACGGCACCGTCGATCCAGCCGCGCCAGCCGTCGGAAAAGTCCGCGCTCGCAAAATGGATGTTGCCGTGGGGGGCTTGTAGCACGTCTAGATACTTGGTGAGAAAATTGGGTGGCAGATAGCACCACGTTCCCTTGGCAAACTCATCCTTGTTCCAGTCATGTGAGACCTAGTAAAGCATGTCAACATATAATAGCTCCGGTCACAGCCGTCTTCTTCACCGGGTGGGTATGCTCACAATTCGGTTGACAATCGCCTCGCTCTGCTTCTCCTTGGGGAGGAGGTGGATCACGGCATTCTTGACCGTGTCGATGTCTTGGAGAGATATGCCATCCGGGCTACTGGGATTCGGGCCAAAGGCGACAAGATGCGAGTTGTCGGCTGGAGTGAGGCAGTCTCCGAGAGCACACACTATTCCCTTACCGGGTGAGGCGAACGAAGTCCAAGACAGATAGTCGGGACCATTCAGGTCCAGGTGGACCTTGTTGCACTTGTTCACGGAGCCCTCGCAGGATGCCTCCAATTTTCCAGCCGGCAGAGGAGGCGAGAACTCGGTCGAGGCCAGAACGTTGAGGGGAATCGTGCAGATCACCGACTTGGCCCGGAAGGATTGGCCGCCCCGGGAAACGACGGTGACCACGTCTCCAGCATCCTCGACACGGGAAATAGGCGTATCAAAGCTGTATGAGAGGTTTCCGGTTGACAACGCGTGCTCAAAGATATGTCGGTGTAACACGCTGTTGCCGCTCCGCAACCGCGTGTGGAGGGCAATGTCGTTGAGGCCCGTGGGCTTGTGGGAGCCAAGAACCCACCAGTGCAGGGCATTGACGAGGCCCATCTCATCCAGCGACGTGCCTCCCATCTGGATGAGCAGTCCCTTGAGCATGGCTGTTTCCTCGGCTGTGAGGCGGTCTCGGATCTGGTCCAGCCGGTCCTGGCACGAGAGCTTGTCCCACTCGGCAATGAGTTTGGGAGATTGGTTGGTGCCAAAAGCAAATTTCCAAGTGTCGACAAGGTCGCCGCCATCGAGATCACAGAAGAGGCGCCATACTTTGCCGAACATGTCATCCTAGCCAGGGGGGTTCTGTCAGCCATTGTGGACGCTAGCTGATGCCATGGGGCCCCTGTGCTGTAATCGTCACCTACCGCCTCCTTGTGAGGAAGGTTCCTCTGCCTATCTCCGGTCGTGAGAGTGCAGTAGTCTTCTTTGCTACCCGGGTTCTGAGTGACGATCCAGTCGTTGTGCATGCCGTACAACGACATCTCACGGTAGATGTGTGGCATGTGCCAATGGATCCAGGTGCCTCCCATCTCATAGTTGAAGCCATTCATGGTTGAATGCCAGGTGCGGCCTCCCAGCCGATCACGGCCTTCCACCAAGAGCGTCTTCTTTCCTGTGGTGGCGGTCAATACTCGAAGGACCAAGCAAAATTGGGAGCGAGAGCGTACCTTGCGTAGCCAGGTCACGGGTAGCTACCAAGCCAGCGTAGCCAGCGCCAACGATGACCACGTCATACAGCTCATTCTCTGTGCAAGAAGGGGCAGTAAAGGCTTTAGGCTCAACGACGCCAACGGAGGGAAGGCCATGTCGAAGACCTCCCGTGGGCGTCCAAGTGAACCCGTCTCTAGAATAGGCCATGTTTATGGAATAGATGGCTGGAATAGATGGCTTAAAGAAAAGTGTCTAAATGTGTCGTCTAACGGATGCTTTCTATGTTCAAGCAAAGGACAAGGTCTGCTATAGCACACTTGATCTTTGATCTGCTTTAAGTATCGCTAACCACGCCGTTAGCCGGAACCAATGCAGCTAAGCAGCCCTTCTGGTTTATCCTCCTACGCAAAAAAGTCGCATTGTACTTTTGCATTGTACTTTTGCTTGCTCTCGGAGAATATTATCTCCAGTTGTTGTCATACCAAACAATGGAGTGGTATGAACATCACTGTTGCTGTAGAATGATACAGAGTCCGGAGCGGAAAAATAGGGCCAATGGGATCCTTTTGCCTCCTTACAGAGTTGGGTTATTCGCTGATTGGCCGCAAACAGGTGCTGAGACGAGAAACCTGATAGTTACAAAACCCCGTTTTAAGGAAACCTGTCTATTTGCATCTTTCCAACCCCACCTAATCGCCGCCCCGATGCTGTTCCAGTACTCCATACAACGCGCGCAGCGTTCTCTTCACTTCACATCACATATGTCTGACAAGCTGCATCATGCCTGAGACCGGTCCTACAACTGTCTATAACGCGTACAGAAGAAAGGTCACCTTTGCCTGCGACCCGTGTCGGAAAAGAAGAGTAAGCCATGAAAGGTTATCGCAACCCCCTCCGCCTACACGATCTTTGCCTAGCGGGGATCACAGGCCAAATGCAGCGGAACCTTACCCTGCACTTTCTGCTCGGAGAACCAGAAGATATGCACGTTTGACGCCAAAAATAGAGGGCGTCGGGGCCCGCGTCCGCGGCAACCAGCAGGCCAGGCTCCTCGGGTGACGCGGGATATCGTCCCAGCTCCACCTCGTCCAACAGAGGACACAGATGTAGGCGCTGTACACGAGGTGGACAGCAGAAACACCGTCGCACAGCTTGCCATTGTAGCATCAACAGCAGACAATTCACGTGGGGATGGCGATCTAGACGGGGATGACGATCTAGACTGGGACGACTACCCCCCGTGTCTGTGTGGAAACCTGGCTTGGAGAGCATACTGTCTGGGTGAGTTGGACTATCTGAACTGCTTTCCATTCTTCGTTGTATTGCAAGCTGTGCTGTCCCGGGCTAATATTGTCTGCTCGTCTATCGTCTTGTGTAGTCAGAACTTTGCCAGTGTTGATCTTGTCTGCCACTTGGTGGAGCTGTTCTGCAGCCGGGCAACTTCTCTCCTTCGGCTGCTATTGCCCCGACTTGACTTTCTCGATGGCATCCGTCGAGGCACCTTGCACAAGAGCGTGGTGCTGGCCGTTTCCGCCTGTAGCTTGAGATACTCCGTCCACATAATGGCAAAGGACGCCCTCGCTGAGGGCCTGGACCAGCACTTCGAGCGCTGTTCCAGAGACGAACTCCACCTCTTTCATTCATCCGGGCTTGAGACGAGCCAGATTCAGACGTTCTACATTCTCATCGAATACAACGCCAGCAAGGGAAACGGCCGGCAGGCGTGGGTCGATATTGGTGTGTTTCCTCCTATGCCGCTTCTCGCGACACACAGCTGTGACTAACGAATCAGCCATCGGAAGAAGCCTGCTCCAGATTGCCGGAGCGCGGGATAACCTAACAAGCGAACAACTCAGTTCATTGGAGCGGTCCAAACATTATCTCGAGGTCGTTCAAGCCTGCCATTCCATCGGGCACATCAGCCTGCAGCTATGTTACCCAACATGGTATGCTACAGGAGACAGAAGCAGTAACAGCCATCAGCCACCGGAGCATGCTTCATCACAGCTCCTGGAGCTGCATAATATTTTCTTTCGAATACAGCAGCTCTGCTCGACCCCATTCCCGAATCACTGCCCTCCGTCCTGGAGTCTGGACTCGGCATTTCGCGCAGTTCAGAATGACTTGGAAAAGATCCTCCTGCGGCAAACCGAGGTGCCCAGAGCCGGCACGGACGGCGCCCAACCCCCCGCCATAGAAAGCACGGAAAGCATCGTCTGCTCTCTCATCTGGCACTGCTGCATCATCGCTCTAAATCGAACGTTTCTGCCTATACCGGAGGGGATCAAAGCAAGCGATGATAATTCCAAGCCGGTGACTATCAATTGCACAAACTTCCCCTCCATTCCACAGCTGTTTCTCGAGGAGAGAATAAACCGCTGCGAAGCCAGTGCGGCGGCCATATGCACCATTTGCAAAGATCTCATCAAGAGCGAAGGCTTCTTCTCGGTAATGCGCCTTGCTGCACTAACCTAACACTAATCTAGTCGTTACCGATTATTTAAAATATGTACCTATATAAACTAATATTCCTATACCCTTATTATATATAATCACTACACCCATCACCCTCATACATATTAACTTTATTCGGCCGTTACACCTTCTCACTATTCTTATTCGAATAAAACCCAACTTATCCTGTTTTTAGTAGGAGAAGAGAACGGGTGGATGTCCATGGTGCAGAACTTTGTGGAAGCGAGTGAAGACGAGATGGCGGTGATACTACTACGAGTAATACCGTTAAAAGAAGAAAGATAAGAAAAAGGAGCTGGAAGCCCACGCGGCCTCTACGTTTTCGAGGACGTCTATCCTTCTTCCTTCCTTCCTTCCTACGCCTCCTCCTCCTACTCCTCCTCCTCCCCCAGTCGCGACCGCGTCGCGGCGTGTTTACGTGAAATAAACTCTATAAATGAACTCTACTAGTAAGTGACAGCGTACTAGGGGGCAGGCGGGGGAGAGGCAGGGGAGGGGCAGGGGTAGGAATTGAAGGTTACCGGGATTCGAAATGAACCTTAGCAGGGGCGCGGGCGAGCGCTGCGGGGCGGCTGCAAGGCTGCGAAATTGAACCAAAGTCAGGTTAAGAGGCAATGCTCCGACAATTCAATTCCCCTCAGGTAGTAGTATGCCTACCAGTATTCTCTATATACCCTATAAATCCTACAGAGCTTTGTGTTGAACTAGTGTAAGTGGACAAGCACCCTATTATGTTCAAAGTACTCCGTGTACAGCGTGTCGTTGGCCGCAGCGGCCGCCTCGCGGTACGACGAAAGCAGAAAGTCGTTTAACGGCGCGAGCTAATCTAAGACTGTCGTTTGGCTAGTTTTACCACCAATCCCTTCTGGGGCGTAAACCAGCGACACTTGAACGACAGCTTTGCATCTGGATCCGCCAGCGCAATATCATACCGCACTAAGAGCGACGCGACCAGTTTTGTGATCTCCATCAAGCTAATATTCTTCCCGAGGCAGGTATGCGAACCAGCACTGAATGCGAATATTGACCTCTTCCTGCGCGTCACTAGGTCGGCGTTGGTGGATAGCCAACGCGTTGGCTGAAATTTGTCAGGATGCGGAAATAGCTCAGGGTCATAATGTACCACCCAAGGGCTGATACCGACTTCAGTGCCACCCGGTATAAACTTCCCACATATCGTGACCCCATCTGTCGGGACCGTTCTGCCGAACATGACGCCATTGGGTGGATGGATGCGCAGGCCTTCCTTGATGACAGCATCTAGGTATGGGAGGGCTTTGGCGGCGCTGTATGAGACCGGAAGGGTCAACTTAGCCTCGTCCCGAATCTCATGACACAGGATGCGGTATATTTCGGGGTCCTTTAAGACATTGAATATGATCGTCCGCATCGCAATTGCTGTAGTGTCCGCACCCGCAGTGATGTTTCCAAACGCATGGGTATTTAGTTCCCGATCTGTAATAGAAGATGGATGATTTTTCTGCTGCTCCAAGAGTCGCTGGACGAATGTGCAAGGCCCTGTCACTTCCTGGGCTGCCATCTTATTTCGGAATTTGGCAACCTGGCTTCGTGCCAAATCCAAAGCCGCGCCGTCGAGAGCATTTTTCCCAAGCGCCAGCTTGGCAACGTAGCTATTACCAAGCAGAAATTTGTGAAGCCATGGAATTTGACCAACCTGATGAATCGGGTTAGCAATGAGCCTGTACTGTCATGAGGGTGACGAGAGGAAGTCTGCGTTACAATTGCCACGTAATCTCCTACAACATATTCAAGCATAGGCATCATCCCAATCGGATCTCCTCTTCCCATAAAGTCCAGGTCCTCGCCGAACGTGACAGAGAAGATGACATCGGTCGCATAATAGCGCAATGACTTTCCCAAGTCACTTGTTCGACTTGGGTTCTCGCTTATCTCGTCAAGCGATTCGAAGAAACGCTCGGTGACCGCATCGACAAGTGGCTCTAATTGTAACATAGAGCCCATCGAGTACGCATTATATGCGTTCCGTTTCATGCGTGTATGAAGTGCCTTGTCTGACAGAACCAATGGATCGGGAAGTAACCCTTCTTCGTCATAAACCATAAACGGAATATAAAAAGCTGACTGCATTAAGATTAGATTCAGGAGAGAACAGCGTATATACAGCATTCAAAATCTCACCTTTTTGAACCTATCAGAGGCGCCATAGATGACGTTGATTGCCGCTGGATCGCCCACTGATACAAGGTCCGGACCCGTCCGCACAAGCCGGCCGTACTTGCGATGCAGCTGCAGTTCCCACTCGTGCGGTCGACCTCTCAGCACCGCGAAGAACCTAGGGAGGCGTGTCCACGATGCAAGAAATGGTCCTGGGATATCTCTCAGTGGGGTTAGATACCTTTTATACAGAACCCATGATATCAATATCCCAAAGGCTAGAGTCGCCCAGTTCTGAGAAACAAAGTCCATTAGAAATAACGACGTATCCTCGGATGTGAGCATCGCGCTGAAAGATAAAAGACCCAGCCGATAGTAAGGCGATACTTTAGAGAATAATTAGAAATATACAAAAATCATGGAAGGATAAAGACGTCCTAGCAGCGACATCAAGGTAAATAAATGCAACCCCTCTAAAGCCCAAACTGTCATAATTCTTGTATCCAACAAGCAAGCGGGTGTGAGCCTGCCTCGGTAATTTCGAAAAAAAAACGCTGGAAACAGTTACCATTGGACGCTCGTGGCTGAATACGCGAGATGGCGCCGGGCTAGTCAAAGTATGAATCTACAGCTAATCAGAAGTTATTCCGTCGGGGAAGAACTTACAAAGTTCGGCCAACTTGCGGGGAAGTTGGTCAATATTTAACCTAATAAAGGGCTGTTGATTGGTCCGCATGACTTTTGATTTTCCGTTCAGAAACCCTGGAAAAGTCAAGGTCCCAGAAAATGTACTCGTACGCCAAATTGGTTGTTACGACTACCTACTCTGTACGGTGTAGTCGCACCGCTTTTGGACTATTCAGATACACGCAATGCACATATTTTACCCATGTTTAGATATACGCTACTCGAAAATAGTCACCTTTTGCCGCTCCTAGTATCTGCCCGCCAATGGGGACACCTATCAGAGAGCTTTTGGTATGCATAATACAGAGTTAGGCTTGGGTCCTGTAAAACAGCAACGTTGGAAAAGAGCGCAGCTGGGGGATTTCTTACCCAAAGCTTCCAACACCGTAGATCGCCGTGAAATACTTCCCGTAGTCTTCCGTCTTGCACAACTGGGCGATACAGACAGGCACGAGACTGATTCCGCTGCCGCTACCAAGTCCGAACAGCAGCACAAACGCCGTTAGGGCAGCAAAATTATTGCCTGCTGGCTGCCAGATACCGAGAATCGACACAAGGCAGAGGGACAGGGCGGCAATCTGCTCATTGAACCAACCCAGCTTGTCGCCCAGCCAACCTGGAAGCCACCTCCCCAAAAGCGAGCCAACATTCATGATGTCATCATGAGATAGGCCGTATGCCCCGACATTCCTTGGGTCTGAGTGTAGGAGGTAATGTAGGTCATGGGAATGAACAGGCCAAGCTCGACAAAAAGAGCACCCAGGGCCAGGACAGCCGTCCGCCGGTGCATGAGGATGGCGGGGTCAGGAAGAATACGCCTTTCGCTTCCCGACGTCGTAACAGTGGTTGTGCGGCTCTTCATGAGTAGAACGCCACCCGTCAGAAACGGTAGCATGATCAGCGCGATTGCGCATGTAGTCCAGGCAAGCCCGATCTTCGGAAACAGGGCACCCAGAATCCGGGAAGACGCGATGCCGCCGATGCTTCCGCCTGAGATGGCCATACCGGTGGCCAAGCCGCGGCGGCGGAAGAACCAGTGTTGGATGGTACCGATGGCCGAAGTGAACAGCAGACATGTCGAGACGCTGCCGAGGATGCCGAAACACAAGAAGTGTTCGTACCGCCGACAGACACCCAGTAACAGGTATGTCGCCAGCAGAAGAAGAGCGCCGCAGAAAGAAAGCAAACGCGGCCCCTTTGCGTCAAAATAGGGGCCCAGCGGAATGCCAGCGAAGAAGCTCATGAAGTTGTAGAAGCCGAATATCCAACCCACCTTGCCGGGTGGCTCGGCCGATAGCTCATGTGTGGATATCCAAGACTGGTAAGCCCCGATCGCGTTCATCATGGACAGTGCAGCGAAGAACGAGCAGAAGCAACCAAAGAGGGTTACCAATGCCTCACAGCCTCCGTCCAGGTAGTCGGTCCCATCAAGAGGATCATCCGGAGCTTCGCACTGGGATCTTTGTTGGCTAACGTCGGCAGCACCAGGACCTGGCCGGCTTATAGAGTCGTATGCCGGTGATTTTGTGCTCATTGTCGAGTTTGCGAGATGCGATTTGTATATTTCCCTAAAATTGCAAACCATCACATCTCGGTTCTTTGATTTACAAATTTAAGAAGTTTTTGTCTTTTGTGCTTCCGAGAGTGGCGGTGACGTGGTGTGGGATGGGCGGCTAGAGCTGCTACTGTAGCCAAACGAACCATGAAAGTACATGGATGGTCTCCACGATGGATCATTACACCATTGGCTAGTAGGTGTCAAGCGTCTCTCGTCTCCATTCTCATTCCACTGACGAAACCTGATTATTAGTGACATTATAAGTGATGGAAAGCTGTTCATTAAATACCAAGCTTTACTTCGCGATAATTCACGGCTCGAAACAGATCGATAATTATACCACCCAAATCAATATCAACATTACACGTTTAGGAAAACACTATAACCTGAAGGACTTTGTTCATCTTCACAATGGTTTTCGAATACACCGGCGAGAGCAAATTCCACAGCGTTCCCCATCTAGAGGGCGCTGCGGCATGCGTCCACTTTGGTATGACCTACAAGTCCTCGTGAATCGGCTTCATATCATCTTCTAACCTTTTATCTCTTCGAACAGTCGATGTCTTCACATCAGCAAAGGGCTCCTCCAACCCTTTGACTGGTTCGATGTTTTTCCTCGAACACACCGACAACCCCGAGCCGGCGCCCACGTACGACTATGACGAGAGTGGCATCGTGATTAAAGGTAGGCCGTGTCAACATCAAAACCATCGAAACCATCAAAATCACAAGCGACGAGTAGATGTTAACTCGTATCTCCTAGGCGAGCTGCATGTCAAAGATGAGACTGGAAACACGGCTGCTTTGCAGCCTGGAGACACATTCTTTGTTCATCGCGGCAGCACCATTACATTCTCCAGCCCTCGCTTTGCCATCGCCTACAAATGCGCTGGGCGCCCGTCACACTAAACGAATCAAAAATGCCGCAATATAATCCATGGGAGGTGAGATAGCGGAATTATCGCCACGATACTTGGGATATGTGTGAGAGGGTTGAGTTTATGCATTCGGGTAGCTAGAGCAATGCAGTCCTTCCGTTCTGTCATATTTACAGGGGCTCGAAATACACATTTTATCCGCACTCGCGTATTTTATGCGCCCTTCTATCCGTCGATTAAATACATGCCCAATTTGAAGACTTCTTCGCAAGGCCACAGAAATAGACGTGTGAAGTACAACAATAACAAGCAGTGTATATTTCTATTAACGGGTCCTATATCATGATTCCTTTTCCTAAAAAAATAAAATAAACTAAACTACGAGTATCGTTGCAAGTGATGCACGACATTGTTTTTTTTTTACTTCCTACCACCAGTTTCTTCTAGGCAGGCTTCAACCAGCTTCATACAGACTTCTATATATTTGTAGTGAAAGCGATAAGCTACCTGCCTTATCCCGACCTAGCCACACAAACAACACAGCATAAAAATAAACACGACACTAGAATACGTTATGTGGCTAGAATACGTTATGTGATGTTCCACGAGAGGCCAGAGACCGTTGAATTACCGCGGCTTGGGGAAAAAAAGAGGAGATAGACGTGATATTTGGTCTGATCGGTTTCGTACACATAGAATATGCTTTTGCGAGGGAAGAGATGTCGAGTAGACTGTGGATGAGGCAAGGTCGGCGTTTTGAGGGAGTAGCAGGGCTATTCGTAATAAACTCTCTTAACAAGACTTCGGGACAATTATATCTCAGTAGGTTTCAATTAAATCCAGCTCTTTTCTTCACATACGCGACGGCATAGTGTTTTACTGAACGAGCACGAGTCCAAGGCCTCTTCTCCCATATCCCGCCCAAATCCGGGCTGCTTGACACCCCCAAATGGCGCATTGGCATGAAGCAGCCCCCAACAGTTGACGGTGACCTGGCTAAAATAAAACAAAAGTCAAAGCAAATTTTTAAGGATTTCGCTTGTTAATTTCCGGCGTCGTGATCCAACCGACAGAGACAGAAAAAAAAACGACTGTTTTCTACGCTATTTTACTTACGTGAGCCATTTTGTCACTTACCTACATAAGTGCTGTCTGTTACTCCGGTACTTTTGGTGCTTGTTGTAGAATAGTTCTTCTTTGGCCTACAGCATTGCGCCGATGTCTTTCATGTGTCCTCGTGTGATCTCCCCGCTTCAGTTCTTACAGGGAGCACCCACTTGATGTGGGTTCAAAAAGCAATAGAAGAAAAAAAAAAGAATTCTACATAGTTACATTTTGCATGATTCTGTTTTTGAAATTATCGCACCTAGATTTGTCAAATAAATGAAGAATGTGGCGGATACGGCCACCCTGACAAACACATTCTTCTTTTGTCTTTGCCAACATTTGACGAGACGAGTCATGATATGGGCGAAACATGTCACAGGACGGTAGAGACGAATCAGTGTAGGGCCCACTTAGGGATACATCAGAAGCAAGAAGCAGAGCTAGTGTCGGCTTCTTCGTGTGGGGAAAGCTTTTCCTCCATCGACAGCATCGAGAGGGTGCCCGGATCATTAGCTCCAAAACAAGTGTGGGAAACGAGAGGAGAAGACGGAAGGGACAAGAACGTGTAGAAAAACAGGAAAGCTCTCTTAACGATATGTGGAAGTAGTGTAAGAAGGGTCAAAAGGGGTTCACAAATAAGAAACGGTAGCGAGTCCCTCTACAGAGGACCAATGACGGTACTAATGACTGTACTAATGACCCACTCGAGTACGACGTCGTGTTTTCATGTTCTAGAGGCGTCGAACCCCATGGGGTAGTGGGGGAGGGATTGGATGGAGCCCAGTGGAGGAGCTACCCCCAAGATGGGGATGGAAGGGGAAGTAGGAGACAAATAGAGAATGAAAAACAGAAAAAAGAAATGAAAAGTGTCTAGAATGGTCTTTTATTTTATTATATATATGGCCACGGCGATCTCCCTCTTTTTTTTCCCACTCAAACAAACCGATACCACCCCGCCTTGAGTAGGATATTATTGTCTGCCTGTCTTTTCTATCTTCATCAGCCGAACCACCAGCCATGAGCATCGACGCTGCCCAGGTCGAAAACGGCGAAAAGGTCGAATATGACCATGCCGACAAGAGCACGGCCACGGACTCCGACCAGGAAGGCGCTGCTGCGCGCGGTGCCCGGGTGAACGACATTCCCGCCGGCTACTGGTACTCCTTCCGCTTCCTGGGGTCCTTCTTTAGTCTCATACTTGTCGCTTCTGCGCTTTTCATCAATTTTAATCTTCCAGTAGGATCTTCAGCTCTCCGCCTGTTCTTTTTTCTTCTTCTTTCAACTCCTTCTCCTTTTCGTTCTTGTCTAACACCCATTAGGCCAGTGCCATCACCGTGATCAACGAAGACCTCGGTTACTCGCCCGCATACATCTGGATCAGCGATGCCAGTATTGTCGTGACCTGTATCGGCCTGCTCATTGTGGGCCGCCTCGGCGACATTCTCGGCCGGCGCTATTTCCTCATCGGCGGACAGGTGTTCGGCGTGATTGGTGCTGCCATCTGCGCCAAGGCGACCTCGATCAACATGCTGGTGGCTGGCGCCACGATCTACGGCGTGGCCTGCACTACCCAGCTCACGTACCCCTTTGTCGTTCAAGAGCTCGTCCCAAACAAGCACCGTGGTATCGCCCAGGCTATTATTACGTTTGCCGTTCTACCGTTTGCTGGTTTTGGCTCTATCATAGCCCGCGACTTGATCGAGTACAGCGCCCTCGGATGGCGGTGGGTGTACATGATCAATGTGATTTTCAACGCGACGGCGTTGGTGTTGTTGTGTCTCTGTTACTTCCCGCCGTCGTTGACCGACCTACATACGAAGTGGACCTGGAAGACCGAGCTCCGCAAGCTTGACTACGGCGGTATTTTGATTTTCACGGCTATGTCGGTCTTAATCCTCCTCGGCTTGAACTGGGGAGGTGGTACTTACGCCTGGGCCGATCCTCATGTTGTTGTACCTTTGGTGGTTGGTTTCTTCTTAGCCATTGTTTTCGGCATCTACGGTAAGTAACCCTTTTCAACACCGGCCGAAATAAAAATTATAATCAAGGTCAAAGTCGGCTTACAATCAATTCTGAGCAGAAACCTTCATGCGGCTTGAGCAGCCCATCCTACCGGTAAAGCTGCTGAAAAATCGCGCCTACCTCGCGATTGTTGCTGTCGCTTGCATTGGCCAGATGGTCTATTTCGTCCTGGCCATCATTTGGCCTCAGCAGATCCAATACTCCTACACGACAAACAACATCTCGATCGGTTGGATGTCGCTTACATCCGGCCTGTCTTTGATTATCGCCGAGGTGGCTTTTGGTGCTTTGATGAAGGTTCTTGGCAATACTCGAATTCAGCTTATTGTCGCAAGCTGCGGTCTGTTCGCCTTCCTCGCGGCCACCGCTGGAACAACACACAAGGACCATAACTACCCCATTGCCGTACGTTTACCATCGCCCAATATCTATGAGCAGTCGTACACAGACTAACCATTCACTGCTACAGTTCACCGCCATGGCAGGCTTCTTCGCCGGCTGGGTCGACATCATCGCCATCGTCGCCAACGGCCTTGTCAACGAGCCCGGTGACTTGGGTCTTGCCAACGGATTCATGGGTTCCATGAAGCAATTTATCGGCACTGTCTCTGGTACGTATTTTTCAGTCTTCTATGTCTCGCTTATGCTTGAATCCAAACTAAAATCGACCTAACCCCTTACTCCCTTAACAGTTTCGATCTATATTGCAATCATGACCAGCCGTTTCAAGATCAACTTCCCGAAGGACGTCAGTGCTGCTGCTCTGGGCGCCGGCCTGCCGGAGAGCTCCATAGAGGCCGCCTTGGTTGCCGCTTCCAACGGCACCGAGGCAGCCTATGCCACTGTGCCTGGCATGAACTCTACAATCGAGACTGCCATTGCCGACAGTGTCAAATATGCCTGGGCCTCGTCCTTTTCGACGGTTTACTACGCCTCGCTAGCCTTTTGTGGACTTGGGATCATCGCCGCCTATTTCAGCCCGGACGTTGACAAGCACATGAATGACTACGTCAGCCGTCGTATTACTGGTACTCAGGCCATGGATGTCCCGGTCGAGCTCACGATTAAGAACGGCCACTTGACGGACGAGGATGAGTAAATAAATTTCTTTTAGGTTTATTTCCTCTTTTTTTCACTTAAGTACTATGATCCTCTCCGTAAATTCTTACGGTTGGCAAATGCCGGTAAAGCGACAGCAATGGGGGACGTTCGCGACATGGCAGACGAAACTATGTGGGAATCAAAAACAGTCGTGGCGAGAACGAAAGAAAGAAAATAGATGAAAAAAATAACAGAAGCAAGAATAATAAAAAAAACTGAAATAAAAATGGAAGAAGTCGGCCGAGCGAGCTGTAGCTACGGGTGCCTGTCAGCTGTGCCTGTTGAAGAAGCGGCTGCGGAAGTGGCGTCCAGTTTGGTTGTGGAGCACAGCCTATTCTTGCGCTGATGTGCCATCGTATGCAGGTGTGCCGACACAGCCACGGAGAAGCTTATTTTACACCCTTGTTGTCCAGTGGGGCAAGGCACCCTATCTGACCTCTCTGTGTCTTTGACAGCCGTGGGTTGGCGTGGGTTCGATCTCCTCTTCTGCCTTGTGGGGGTCATATTCGAAACATGTTGGTTCCTGGCTTCTTATTTGTGAAATCTTAAATTGCCAAGTGTTTTCCTTGGTTTATTTTTAAGCTTTGCGGGGTTTGCTGAGATGGTTGGGGACTCATGCCCAGGCCGTCCTCAGTACTTGTAAAAGCCTACAAATAGAGACACTGACTCGAATGCCTGTTACAACTTTTGATATCGTCACCCACAACCCTCTACCATTCGAGTTCTCATGAATACACGGAGTACTGCCCTCTCACTCCTCGCGCCGATCTCATTCCGGTCATAACAACAAATCAACCGAAAACAAAACCAGTCATATTCCAACGAATCAACCAAAACGAATTTCTTCATCATTGCAAAATGTCCAAGTCCTCGTCTAGCGACACCAAAGCGCCGGTACTGATCGCGCCGGGGACCAACCCTGAGCCGCCGGCGGGCATGGTCGCCGTGCCTGTCGCGGCGCTCTCGGGCCGCCAGCAGAACCAGATGCAGCAGGCGGGACAACAGATCGGGGTCGTCGGCGGCTTTGTGGCAGGCGGCGGGGGGGACGTGGTCGCGGGCGCCGTCGTGGGTGGCTACGCCGGGCAGCAGCTCGGGCGCATGCAGCGGCAGGCGGCGATGCACGACCCCGCCGCGCCTATGGTGTTCGTCGACGAGAACTCGCGCGCTGGGCGCCGGGCGGTACGACGCCGCGCTCGCCGGTATGGGCCCGATGGGGAGCGTGACCGGCTGGGGTGGCTGAAGGGCTTGTTTAGTAAAAAGTAGTAAGGGGGAGATGATGGGTGAAACGTGAAACGCGAAATGTGCTTGGTGGATGTATAGAAAAGAAGTATGGCAAAAGTGTCTCTTAATATTGTCTTGATTAGATGACAGGCTCACAGAAATACCATGACGGTTTGAGGCTAACCCAAGCTGCGGCGGGCCCAGGCAGTGCTGTGCTGTTGCGGCCGTAGAACCTGGTGGAACTGGCCACTTTTTTTTGCGGCTTCGGCAGTTGGGGTAAAGCCATATAGAGGTACTGTGTCGTGTTATTGTTGTATTTGGTAGTAGAAACGAAGTGTGTGGAGGGAAATATGTTACAAATACTTGTAGATCGCTCTTTATCTTCAGGTATCCTGTGTCAAGAACCACTTACGCGCAAGCTAACGCTGCGGTTGTGTCTGCGAAGTAGGCGAGGACGGATTTAGGACGGTGTACATTATCTGGCCAAGAATTATTAGTAAAACTGCCGACCAATGTCCGCCTGTATCTTTCTTACCTAGCCTTGTATTACCCGCTATAACCACTAAGGTTGTGACTTTATCATGACGAAAGAAGACACAAAATGCCGAGGACTGTATCGATAGCCAATTTCTGTTTTTGTCTGCAATCGCCCTCTTTGCCACAAGATTAGCCGTTTCGGGTCTTATTGCCGCTGCTTTGCCGCACACAAGACAGAACACTGATACGCTTGTTGGACAGTTCGCAGATGTATAAAAGCAGAAAAGGCAACAATTAATTCAGAACAGTTGCCAAAAAAAAGAGAACACGTCCTCGTCACAATTCTACGCCACAAGAATCTCCCTGGCAAAGAAAAAATGGTGAACCCATTTGCTGCAGTATGCGCCACGGCGACCTTGCTGCCGGCTTTGGTTTCTGGACATCGGATGCAAATGCCAATAGCACAAAGCGCGCCGGTTGAACAACACCGGCCGACGTTCATCGACACGTCCATATTTCGGCGCGTGCAGGATGACGTTTCTGCTTTCGGTGACCCGGAACAGCACGCATACGACGACTTCCAAGAAGACACGCCCTACCAAGGCATCGCTTCCTTTGCCCACCTCAATGTCTCCAACTGCTTCTCCGCTGCTAGCGATGGGACGTTTGACATTGCCATCGTGGGTGCTCCTTTTGATTTGGGTGTGACCTATCGTCCTGGTGCTCGCTTTGGCCCAGCTGGAGCGAGGATGGGCTCGAGAAGATTGTCGCCGTCCATGGGCTACAGGTAACATTCTCCAAAGTCTCCCAACCCATCGAGGAAACGGCGTTGGCTGACATGACCAAAAATGAACAGCATGGACCATGGTGTCAATCCGTTTCGAGACTGGGCCACCGTGCTGGACTGTGGTGACATAAAAAACACGCCCTTTGACAAGCTGCAGGCCATCCATGAGCTGCAGAGGGGATGGGAATCCATCGCCGCACGCAAGGTCAAGAACACGGACAAGGGCAGCGCGCCGCGCATCATCAGCATTGGTGGCGACCATACCATCAGCTTGCCAGCCATCCGCGCACTATATAAGACCTGGGGTCGCGTGGCCGTGTTGCACTTTGACTCCCATCTTGATTCGTGGGATCCACAGCAGCTCGGGGGCGGCACGACCAAGTATTCCGAGGTCTCGCATGGCTCTATGTTCCACATCCTCCACGAGGAGGCGCTGTTGTCAAAAGATGGTAACATGCATCTCGGCTCGCGCTCCATGCTGTTTGAGAAAGACTATGACCTGCAGCACGATGCGCAGTGCGGCTTTTCCTTTATCCGCGCGCGCGAGCTCGACATTGTGGGCGTCAACGCAGTCGTCGACCGGATTGTCAAGTCTGTGCAAGACAAATACGTCTATCTGAGCATTGATATCGATGTTTTGGATCCAGGTATGTAGACGAAGGAAACTAAATCCTTCCCTCCGAAAAGAAAACAAAAAAGGGCCAAAGCTGACAAAGATACCCTGGCCCCGTACAGCATTTGCCCCTGCCACCGGGACCATTGAACCTGGCGGATGGACATCGAGGGAGCTACTCCGGATCCTTGATGGACTTGCAAAAGCCGGCGTCAAGATTGTGGGCGCGGATGTCGTAGAGCTTACCCCTGTCTACGATAACACAGCGGAGACCAGCGCCATTGCCGTCACCCAAATCATCTACGAGATTCTCCAGTGGATGGTTCGGGTTCCCGTCTTTCCCGGGGTCCCCAAAGAAGTAGAATTATAGAAAGCTGTTTAAACTGGAAGGTGATGTACTGGAAGAAAACAGTTGCTTTCAGTCGTTATCCGATCTCCGACTTGTTCATCAAATTAAGAGCATTCATAGTTCCCCCCCCTCCTGTTTTTTTGTCTATTCAACGGTGAAGTGGAAAACAAGCCAACGGTGCTCGCAGCAACAAAGGAAATAGACTGTTTGTGAAATTACGGCAGAATTTTTATTTTTTTTCAATCCTGGTCTACAATCCTAAAGCGCTTTGACCAATGCACGAACGACATATCCGGCACCAAAAGCTGTGATCGAATCCCCTTCGGACGACGACCTTTCCCAGCCCAGTGCCCCATCAATTCTCTCCGCGGCCATTTTGGGCAGCTGGGCCAAAGCATCTGAATTGCCCACCTCATGCTCTGTTTCCCATGCGCCTTTTTCTTTGTCCCAAAGTTCCTTTCGTGCAGAAAAAAAGATATTGTCCCCTTTGCCATCCTCGTTTCCTGCGCTCATAGCCAGGAAGACGCCTCCCGTCCGTCCTACAAATGTCTGGCCGTCATCGCTCTGTAGAATCCAGGCGTATGGAAACTTTGCAACAAATGGGATTGACAGCCGCCGCCACCGTTCTTCAAACACCGTGACTATGTTTGTTTCGGGGTGTGGTGCTTCGCCGGTTTCGCAGAAGTCCCTCGATGGCGCGTTTGGTAGACGGCCAATGTCTGGCGGGCAGTGCTCTCTGGAATCAATGAGACTTGTCCACTGGAATGTTGCTATAGCGAACACAATGGCATTAGTTCACATGGATTGTGTAAGATTTGTCTGCAGTTGAGAGCGTTACTTGGTGTTTGCTTTTCGGATGAAATACTCTGCACTTACTGTGATCGGATCCGACTTCGAGGACCTTTTGCTCTCCAGCACATCCGTAAAGCAGAGAACCGTCCACTTTCAAGGTTCTGAGATCGATAAACCAGTCCGATACGTTCATGACGAGAGTATCGGTCGGCTCCGAGAACGGATGCCCCAGCCACTGGAAGCTGACCTGTTGGTTGAGAAAATGGGCCATGTTTGAGCGCAAGGGGTTTTCTCCCCAGGGGATGTTCTGAAAGGACCAAAAAAGGGATCAGACCAGAAGCAAAGTCGTAGAGACTGGATAATTTAACAGACCAAGTGCAGTTTTGTTTTCCCCGTTGTAGCTGGGTCACCGTATAGGGAGCTTGGGATGCGCTGCCAGCGGCTGTGGCGGGCTCTCGTCCCCGTGGTCTAGGCTCTCTACTAGGATGCGGCAGTGCGGTTGCGGCAATGACGCCCCGCCCCTTTTCAGCGTAAAGTGACATTGCGGCTATATTTCCCGTCTTGGTAAATCGTCTCGGTCTTTTTTGAGAAGAGAACCTCGTCAAATTTGAGTGCTACTGAAGGGAGTGATAAAGTGAAAGGCATTCGTCTCGCTTCTCTCTCATTCTTATCTTCTAGGAAGCACTGATCTCTGCTGCTTCCATTTCATGTGTCAAGGTTCTTGTTAGCTTCGGTTCTCACGAGACTATTTTTGTCATTTCATACTCTTTTTTGCTATTTGCTCGCTCACACAAAATGTCTCAGCCAATTACCTCCGTCTTCACGGCAAGTGTTGCGCTTTTAGGCCTGTTCGTGCTCTACCGAGTTGTCATCTACCCTCTCTTCGTTTCCTCACTACGGCACATCCCCGGCCCTAAGGTTGCTGCCATAACCTCCTTGTGGCTCAACACCAAATATTGGGCCGAAATTGGCTCCCCACTGGTCAAAGCTCTCCACGACAAATACGGCCCTGTTGTCCGCGTGGGCCCAAACGAAGTCGTGAGCAACGACCCGGCGCACGTGTCGGTCATCTACGGCGTACGGTCGACCTTTCCCAAGACGACTGCGGCCGATCTCTTTGAAAATTATGGCGTGGGCAACACCTTCTCTTCGAGGAGTCGCGAGACGCACAAAGAGCGTCGGAAGCGCATGAACAAGGTCTACACCATGACCGCCCAGCTCGGCAACGCTCCGCTGATGGCGTGGGTCCAAGACCGTCTCGACAAGGCCTTGAGCATCATAGACAGCCGCCCGGGGGAGCCCGTCGACATTTACACCCTGGCCACGCACTTTGCCCTGGACAACGTCTCCTGCATGGTGTATGGAACGTCGCTTCACCTGCTCGACGGTGCTAATCTGGCATTCACCAACAACATTCGCGAACTGACCATTTCCAGCCTTCCCTTTGTCCGTTTCACGTGGTTTGTCAATCTCCTGAGCACCTGGCCGATGTCCTTTTTCTTGCCGGCGTTTCTCAAAAGGGCAATTGTTGCCAAGGACTCCCTAGAGGCCATGAACTGCGAAAAGATCGACGAGGCAAACAGGCGCGGCAAGAAGTTGAGCGCCACGGAAACCCTTATTGGCTGCATGCAAGCCCTGCCAGAGTTTGGAGACACAGTGACCGATGCGCATGTCAAGAGCGAATGCTTTGATCATATCCTCGCAGGTCTGTGTTATTTTATGCTCTTCTTTACTATTGTCGCTCCCATTCTCATAACCGTTCTTCTGAATATTGTCCGCTGACGAGGCCGTGCCGCAATACATAGGCGCCGATAGCACCGCAGCTGGCCTCACGTATCTGATATATATGCTGGCCCAGCCCGAATGCAAAAAGTACCAAGACAGGGCACGTGAGGAGGTCTCTAAGCTCCCGTTTCCCATGGACATCAAGCAGATTTGCAACTTGCCGTATCTCGAGAAATGCGTGTTCGAGGCCCTTCGTCTGAACCCGCCGGCACCGGGCCTCATGCAGCAGAGAAGCACGCCGGCCAACGAACAAACGGTGCTGGTCAGCACAGGCAGAAGCTACATTCTGCCTCCGGAGACATCTGTAAGCGTTCAGGCCTATTCCTTGCATCGCAACGAGGACGTCTTTGGACCCTCTCCCGACCAGTTCCGGCCAGAACGGTGGGAGTCTGAAGATGAAGTACAACTTCAGGCGATGAAGGCGTCTTGGATACCATTTGGTTCGGGTGCAAGAACCTGTGTTGGACAAAAGTGAGTCTCTCCCTCATTTTCCGACCCGACACTCTGCTGTTCGCTGTGTGAGATGTGCAGACAAATATGGCTAACTTTACCTTGTGCTAACAGTTTGGCTATGATCGAGCTCAAGGTGATCCTGGCGGGCATCCTCAGGGGTCACACCGTCGAACTGCCACCAAATTCAAATCCCGATGACATGGCGCCTTGCTATGCCGCCATTATTCGGCCAAAGGCGGAACGGTGTAACTTGATTTTTCGGAACTTGGTGCCGCCTTCATAAAGAGCAGATAGATGTTCAAGATATGCGACTGAAAAATCGTCCTTTTTGTTGCCCTGGAAAGGGCAACGTAAATTGATCCAGCACATACTATTGTCATCCGAGTAGCAAAGGTGGTCAGGTCGTAGGAGAAAATAAAATAGATTTCAAATGCTCTTATAGATAATAACCAAAACGTGCGCATTTTGAACCTAGTGATACAATGTTAGGAGAAAATAAAATAGATTACAAATGTTCATCTAGAAAAAAACCAAAGTCTACATTATTTGAAACTTCACTGATCTTGAGAAACCCCACCGAAAAAAAGTAGTTGTTAACCACTGATTCTCTCAAATGCAAGCTCAATCTCGTTCCTCCAGTCGATGCGTAGGAGGAATGCAGCCTCTGCCGTAGCCGCCAGAAACATGCCGACGAGCTGGCCCATCCAGAGGCCGGACAATTCCCAGCCGGAAAAGGCCAGCCACGCTCCGAGGGGCAGTGCCACGACATAGTAGCTGCACAGGTTGGCTGCAGCGCCAATGTTCTGCTTGCCAAGACCGCGAAGAGCACCTCCGGCGCTCCCGTTCAGCCCATCAAACAGTTGAAAAACGGCGACCCAGGGTAAGACACCCGCCGTGTAGCGGATGACCTCAGCATCTGGGGTGAGGAGGCCTGCAAATTGGTGTCGTGTCGCCAAGAGCATCACCATCATACACGAAGTGGCAAGCGCACTGAGCAGAATGGCCGTGTTGGCCGAGCGCAGGGCAGCGCATTTGTCTCGGAGGCCGAGGGCGTTGCCGACGCGTACACTCGTTGCCACCCCGATCCCAAAGGGGATCGTGACCAAGACCTGATCAGCTGTCATAAGGATGCTCTGCGAAGCCAGCGGCAGTTTTCCGAGGCGGCCGGCCACGAGTGCGACAATCTCAAAGGCCCAAAACTCGGTTCCTAGATGGATGACGCCCAGGAAGGCGATGCGCGTAAACACGCCGAGGTTTTGAAGACAACGCCGGTCCCAGCCAGCCCAGCACTCACCGCCCTGCACATACCTCGCGTACAGCAGCAAGCCGGCGAGGGAGAGCCAATAGCAGATGCCCGTGGCGACCGGCGCACCCATCACCCCCATCCCAGTCCTGTGCACAAGCAGGTAGTTGAGCAAGGCGCTCAGAGGAGACGTGATCAGCAGCACGTACGTGCTTGCGTTTGCAATTCCCTGTGCTTGGAGATACTTCTTCATGATCTCAAAATATATATAGCCCAACGCGCCGGGAATGAGATACGTGAGGAACCTGGCCGCATCGTGCGACAAGGCGGCGTCTTGGCCCAGCGCAAGGAAGAGTTGCTCCGAGAAGACCCAGACGAGAGAAACGGGCATATAGAAAAGGGTGAGGACAAGCACGGCCCGTTGCAGCAAAATGCCCGTGTAGGCCTTGGCGCTCCCCGTATAGGCGGCCGAAGCCAGCGTGTCGAGCGCGGTTGAGCCGCCCATGCCGATGAGCCAGCCGGTGCATGTGCTAAACATGTATGCAAAGGCGGCCACGGACAAGCTTTCCGGGTAGGCTCTGCCGACGATGACGATGGAGATGGTTTGGAACGAGTTCTGCAACATGTAGGAAGCAATGATGGGGATGGAAGACGCGGCTAATGCCCAGGCCTCGTCGATAACAAGCCGCGCTTTGCTCTTCAGTAATGACCCGTCCTTGTTCGGTTGAAGGTCTGCTGGAAGGTCGCAATGGCTATATCGTTCGGAGAGGAGGCCTGTCCTCTCAGTTGGGCCCAGTGCCCGTCCATCGGCCGCACCTGTTGCAACCATAACTGACGTGAGAAAGTGCCGTATCCACAGAGTCAAAAACGGGAAGGCAAAAAATAAATAAAATAAAACGTACTATCGTTACCCGGTGCATTCATTGTCGTGGCGCTTGGTTATCCTTGAGAGGAAGAGAAAATAAAGCAAGATAGAAACAGTATCTTTAAAACGACGACTTCCGCAGTTTTCAAAACAGCATAGGCTATAACTATGAAGTTTGTGCGACAAAACAGTTGCATGATCACGCTTCTTATCTTGCAGCTCTTCTTTTTTTCTTTTTATTTATTTCTCTCCGCTTTTTCAGCGGTTAAGGACAGCAGTTAGGCGCACTGCCCAGTGGCCAACACATACGGCTGAACTTCCTTTGACTGGGTTGAATGACAACCGGTGTTGTTAGCCGCACTTGTGCACAAGTGCAGAGGTGGGTGTTGGTTGCTAAGTCTAATGTGGCATAATTGCCGCTGCTTATCAGCCGAAGTGTAAGTCAGGGAGAGATAAGAACATCAATACCGTCGCGGACAAGGCTGCTTCGAGATAACAAGATTGTATGCTTTTGCTACCACATATCTTGCCACGCAGCAGCGGAGCCTTGTCTGCTTTCAGGGTGTTTGTTCTCCTTTTAAAACAATGTTATCCCGGAGCCGACACTCTCGCTGCAGAACTCGTCACCTTTAAAGAGGATTCGGTCTCATTTTTTTTTTGAGCTGAGCAGACCACTTATTGTCTCAGACGAGCCACCCTCGTTATTACATTGAAAACACTTTATCAAAAAGAAACGAAAGTGTCTGCCCTTGCCAAAATGGCGGACATCAAGATCGAGAAATCGGACGGCTCCCCGCCGCCCGCCATGATCTCTTGCGAATTGGGCGACACCGCCCTTCTTGACCCCCATGGGATCCCCTTGAACCCACCACCGACGCCTGATCCTTTGGATCCCCTGAACTGGCCAAAACTCCAGAAATGGAATGTCCTGCTCATCGTGTGCGCGTCTTCTTTCTTTCCCATCTATCTCACAATGGCCACAATTGCCTCCTTTTTCTTGCTCGAGGATCAGTTTAACGCAACGTACTCCGAGGTCAACTGGAGCATGAGCGTGCCATGCCTTGGCTTGGTGGTGGGGCCGATCATTTTCACTGGGTTTGCCAACATCTGGGGTCGACGGCCTGTTCTGATTATCACCACAGCTCTTTCCCTGGTTGTGACGGGCTGCACGACAATCCCAAACATCAGCTATGCCGGCTACATGGTTTTTCGCGCTCTTCAGGGCGTGTTTGCCGGACCGGGCGTTACGATTGGGTTTGCCATTGTCAACGATATCTTCTGGGAGCACGAACGAGGATTTAACATGGGGTTATGGGTCATGGCTCTTGATATTGGCGGTATGGTTGGAGCGGTCGGTACGTTACTTCCAAAACTTCTGCCTTTTCCCATTTTACCTTATCTTGTTATCTCTCTCTAACCCTAACCTTGTTTTGTTCTCTCTGCAAAATAGTTGGCGGCTTCACTGCCATTGCAGGAGCAGCTTGGGCCCAGTATCATATCGCAATTGCCTACGGAGTGCTTTTGATCTTTCAGATTGCCCTGCTTCCCGAGACAATGTACCCCCGAGAATTAGTTCTCGAGAGAGTCTCCAGAGGCGAAAATTATGACGACATTATGCGGACGAAGAAATTCAAACCATGGGTATGTTGGGTTCTTTCGGCCTTGTGTGGCGGGACAGCAAACTAATTTATCTTTAGACGTTGAAGCGCATACCCGGCGTGCGTTACGACCACCCCCTGCGCACATCCGTCCGTTTTATGAATCTCTGTGCCGACCCCAGGGTCTTGATGGTGATCCTACCATACGTGTTCTTTCAGTACTGGTGGTGCGTTAAATGCTTTGCTCTCTGCTTACATGCAGTTATTCCCCTCCTTCCCCCCTCCCCCCGCCAAAACTACCAAGGCAAACTAACATTGTCCCATATTGGATAGGTCTGTCTCTATCTTGACAATGGAACCGGCGGCATATTCTCAGTTCAGCACCCAGGTGCAGGGTCTTTTGTGCCTCGGCTTTGTTGTCGGTACCGTCATTACCGAATTGCTTTGCTCCGGCCGTCTCGTTGATTGGATTTGTGGTCGTCTTGCCCGGCACAACGGGAATGTCCGAACACCCGAGATGTGTCTCTGGCTGGGCTATCCAGCTGCCGTTCTCAGCGCAGCTGGCCTCGTGCTATGGGGACTCTCGATCGATCGACAGTGGCATTGGATCTTTGGACCTGTCTCCTTCGGACTTTGTAAGTTTCAAATCCACTGCTCGTGGCAAAGTGATGAGCTTTTTGGTTCGGTCTGTCTCTAATCTTTCAATGAGTCGTGCAGTTGCCGCAGGCTTGCAGATGGGCAACGTCGCTGTGACTTCATATGTGCTCCATGCCTATTCGGAATACATCATCGAGCTGACAATGTTCTACTGCACCGTTTACAATGTATGTTACAGCCAAGGATTAAGATTTCCGTCCTGCATCTCACAAATAATATTGTGCTAACATGAGAAGATTTCTGCATTTATTAACCCATGGTTCATCAACTACTGGGTCGAGGACATCGGTAAGTCCTGCTCCATTTTCTGCATAATGTGGGCACTGGCTGATTTTTCAATAGGATACACATGGACGTTTACGACACAGGCCATTACTTGTCTCTTACTTATTCCTTGCTATGCTGTGGTGCAAAAATGGGGCTCGAGATTTGCAAGGCCAGTTCGCTTTGACTAACTAGCGGCGCTCATTCCGTGCCAGTCAGTTTGTTTTTCCTATCGACTTCACAGGGACCAAAACCAAAAGTGGGAACAATAAACCGACAACCAATTTTCGTGTTATAAAACGATAAATAGATAATTTGACGCGTCTAGCCATTTTGTGTTATTCTAACCTTCCGTCCCTCTTGATACCCGACTACCAGAACATAGTCGTGAAGTCTCTTGGCCAAAGTGCTCTGAAATGTACTGTCTTATCCATGCACTATCCGTTTCCGCTGCGGCTAGAAAAATTCTTCCTGAATTCAATATGACTTTAGTAACTGACGATAACCCATATGGCCGGCCGTGCACACTGCAGCCCTGCAATGCAGAGCGCCCTTGAGGGGACTTATGATTGAGTATTTCAACACTACAGACTACATAAATTGGGGTTGATTTGTGTACAAGTCCACCACGGGTATATGCTGCTGACGAGCTTTAGGAAAAGCACATGGTGATCAGAGCCCAGACAGTGCTCCATGTCCAAGCAATTCGAATATGTCATCTTTTTCATACCCACACAGCACAAGCATCTTCTGTTTCTAGAGGGCAAGTGATTAACCGCAGAGCACAAGATGCCGTAGTCGCAGGAAGACGAATACTCGGAATTCACAGAACATTGGACGGGGTGGCGAAGCGGTAACAATTTCCTATTTTGGAAAAATAACCACCAAAGATCGTGGTGCAGTCGGCTCGCTTCCAGAACACCTGCCAGATCCATGGCATGTAAGATCCTGCCTGATTGGGTAATATTTTCCTTTTCTCTTCCTCTATTTTCTATTTTCTTTAATTTGTTCTTTTCTATTTCTTTCATATTACTTTGTTGAGAGCTTTGGCTTGACCCGGCTTTCTGGGGTTAAATAGCAGACGACGTCCATGTTGTGTGGCCCCCAAGTCATTTTATTTGCAGCACACACGCAACTCACCCAAGCAACAAACAGCCCCGGCGTGCGAAACACTAGATGTCGACCATGCATCCCCTCTCCCCACTCTCTGCTACAGAGATCAAACATGCTGTCGCTTTGGTCAAGGCTTCATGGCCGGTCAACACCGACTTCCACTTCAAGGTGGTTACGCTACAAGAGCCGCCTAAGAAAGAGCTTGTGCCCTTCCTGGCAGCCGAGCGCCAGGGTAAGGCATTGCCATCGCCTGAGAGGAAGGCATTTGTTGCGTACTACCTGAAAAATACGGTAGGCCTTTTGTCCCAGTTCTGTTTTGCCCACTCTCCCCTTTGGACTCTGTTGTGTTTACTAAGATCTGACTGTTGCCACCGTAGAATCGCTTTCACGAGGCCGTGGCCAATATTACTAAGGGAACCATCGAGAGCAACATCCTGCTGGGGCCCAATCTCCACGGCAATGTCGACATGGACGAGGCAGTCATGGTTGAGAAGATTGCACTGTCAGATGAAAGGGTCTTGGCCGAGGTTGCCAAGCTCAACCTGCCAGATGGGGCTGTGCTCTGCGCCGACACATGGATCTATGGTAAGACCACACGGGCAGCGCAAAATTTGATTGTCTCTTGGCTAACGGGGGCAGGGTCGGATGGTGTCACGGACAACGAACGCCTCTACCAGGTTTACATGTATATGCGAGACCCACACAATGCTGGCGAACTCGACTCGAACCACTACGCATTTCCTCTGCCCATCTCGCCCGTAGTCGACTGTGTGGACTTCAAAGTCATCCGCATAGACATGCTCCCCACCGGGAAGGACGCAGCTATTGGCCCGCTCAAGCCGTACGAGCCAGCACCACCTAGCGAATACGTGCCTGAGGGCCGGGCGCTGCGAAAGGATGTCAAGCCACTGCTTGTGGCCCAGCCTGAAGGCGCAAGCTTCACTGTCACACCCTCAGGCGAGACGGGACACACACTGGACTGGCAGAAGTGGAATTTTCGCATTGGTCAGTATTATATAGAGATGTTTTAAGGTATCTAGTCCCCGTTCCGATGGACCACCGGCTAACAGCAGTGTTGGCTCTCCAGGATTCAACCAGCGGGAGGGCATGGTGCTCTACGACGTGCACTACGACGGCAGGCCGCTATTTCACCGCGTGTCGTTGTCCGATATGAACATCCCCTATGCGGATCCGCGGGCACCATTCTCGCGCAAGACGGCGTTTGACCTAGGCGATGCCGGCGCCGGCGCGACGGCCAACAACCTCAAGCTCGGCTGCGACTGCCTTGGCCACATCCAGTACTTGGATGCCGTCGTCTCTGACGGCCAAGGCGAGCCGGTGCACATGGAGAACGTCGTGTGCATCCACGAGCAAGACGCAGGCATTGGCTGGAAGCACACAAACTTCCGCACGGGGCGCGGCGTCGTCGTGCGCAGCCGCGAGCTGGTCCTACAGAGCATCATCACTCTGATGAACTATGAGTATATTCTCATATTTGTCTTCAACCAGGCGGCCGAGCTGACATACGAGGTGCGCGCCACTGGCATCGTGTCGACGCAGCCCATCGACCATAGCCTCAACAAGGTCGGCGTCCCCTTTGGCACAGTCGTGCATCCCGGCGTGCTGGCCGCGCACCACCAGCACATTTTTTCACTGCGCGTCGACCCGATGATCGACGGCCACACAAACCAGCTCGTCTACTCGGAAGCCGTGCCCATGGCCTACGACAGTGTTGAGAACCCGCAAGCCGTTGGCTATGTCGTCACGGAGACGCCGGTGCTGAGCACACGTGGGCTCGACGCCGACTACGACCGCAACCGCATCTTCAAGGTCGTCAACCACCACTCCCGCAACCCCGTCAACAACAAGCCGGTCGGGTACAAGATCATGGCTCCGCCGTTGCAGAAGATGCTGGCCAACGCCGCCAGCTTCCACCACAAGCGGGCCGAGTTCGCCGACCATGACATCTATGTGACGACCCATCGTGACCGCGAGCTGTTCTCGGGCGGCTGGTACACCAACCAGTCGCGGGGCGGCCATGGCGTGCGCGCCTGGGCGGCGCGCGGTGAGAGTCTGGACCAGGGCTCGGACATTGTCGTCTGGATCCAGTTTGGCATCAACCATGTGCCCAGAACGGAGGACTTCCCCGTCATGCCCGTCGAGAGCATCAAAGTCCACCTGAAGCCTGTCAACTTCTTCTCCGTCAATCCGGCCTTGGACGTGCCCCCGGGTACCCAAGCCGTCAACAAGAGCACCCAGGTGTGTTCGTCGTCTTCGTGCTCATAAACAAGGCTAAAAGTAAAATAAAAAAAATCAGAATAGTTTTGTCAATAGACTAAGGTCTCTCCTAGGTGCTTCATTAAATAAATAAAAAAAGTGTGCGACATGCGCGGTGCATCTTCGACGGAAAGGGAGAAGTGACTGCTGTCAAAAGAGACTCAGGATACGATATGAGAAAAGGCTGTTTAAGTATTGTAGACAGGCAGTACCATCTGGGTATCCATATCTCCCGATCGGGCTCCTACCCTCTATTATATACTTAATTTTTACAATCATTCATAATTCATCCTGTTCGGTTTACGGACTAAACTAGCTCCATCATTTCTCCATAAAACGATGAGAAGTTAAGCACACCGTAGGTCTTGTGTCAAGACCTGCTCTTCTAGAATACAAAGTTTCGAGTAAAGGTAATGGGGCTGTCAGCCGCCTTGTCGCTCTGCCACCAGTTCTCAAGGTCGGCGCAGAGGCTTTGCGTGTCTGTCAGACCAACCGGTCGCAAACTCAGTAATCTGTTTAGAACAAACTCGCGATACACGTTCTTGGTCGCCCTCATGCCACCGACCGCTAGAGGAAACAGCATCAAAGGTGCTACTGCGCTCTGTCTAGGGATCTCAGCACAGGCATCCAAGACGTGTTCCGCCGCGTTCCGTACTTCTGGGTCGGCGGTGGGCGATCGATCTCGGAGATCTGTCAAGAAAATAGTCCAGACACTCCAAAAAATGGCTTCATTGTACGCATTCAAGCATATAGTCAGGGAAGCACTGGGCGGCTGCTGCTTCGCCGTCATCGTCGTTGTCGTCGTTGTCGTCCTTATCGTCGTTGCTGCTGGCCGCTTCTTCTGGTCCGTGAGTAGACTCAGGTGCATTCGCAGCCGCACTTCCAGACCGTCCACGTCGCACTGAAAGGCGCGCACCGTCTCTCCATCCGCTGCACAGCTGCTGCCCAAAGACGCTCTCTTCCTTTTGATGAGGCTGCCCAGGCCGTAGAGGGCGCTCGCCATCGAGGCCGACAGGCCTGAGAACATGTCCAGGTCGCGAAAGTGCGTGTAGTGCGCGTCTTGCCCATCAATCTCGCGCAGCGCATCGCTGTTGCGGTCGTGGAATTCCAAGGCGACGCTGAGGTAGTCCGGGGCGTTGATGCTGCCCGACGTGCTGAACAAGAGCGAATTCTGCATGAACCCGAGCAGCTTGGCAAGATACAAAAAACTCTCGTCGCCCGAGAGGACTTTGAACATGACCTGGCAGACAATGACCGCATATTCGAGGTACTGCACGAACCGCACTGCATCCTGGTCGGCAATGAACACCATGCAAAAAACGAGCACGGTCGATAGCGTGGTCAGCATGTCGGTCGTCCATCCACCCTCGACCAGTGGGGTTGGCACAAGAGCGGTGTCTGGCTCCAGCGTCTGAATGACGTCTCCTGCTCGCCCCTCCAGGAAGTGGTATTCGACACCATCCGTATCGGAGCAGGTGCGTTTCTTCACAGTCTGGGCCAGGTACAGAACGGCAATAAGGAGATGGCGGCTCTTCTCCGCTCTCGGTAGAAGGTATTTGAGGAATGGATTGTCGGCACGCGTGCTGAATGGTGTCAGGGACGGTGCAACATGAAACTTGAAATACGCCCACAGGGAACAGAGATGCGTCCGACAGCGTGCCCGATCTGACTCGGTGAGACTAGGAGGAAAACGCAAAATGTCGTCGAGAAGCGCAGCCACGGCATCCGATACGGCGGCACCATCAGTGGACGATGCTGTTGCTATGTCGTCAGGGGCGGTGGCGGCAGTTTGCCCAATAGCCACTGATGGCGAAGACGGACAACGGCTCCAAGAGGGATTCGCTATGTGCAGGTCGGGCATAATGGAGCTAAAGTCAACTGGAAACGGGCTCTCGGAGAGAAAATCAAGCTGAGAGGCTGAAAACACAGCCGGGAAGAAGTCCTCAAAGGCAATACCAGTCACCAATGCGCGCGGAGACTGCTGTCTGGTGGAAGACGGCGAGTCGACAGGGTCCTGTCCCGCGATGGCTGCATCGTCGTCACTATTATAGTGCGCAGGCGCGTCCTGAGTTGTCTCCGGAGTACCCCGGCGGTCCCTGCTGTCTGGTCTCCTCAGACGACCAGTCTCTTGAACCGAATCAGGCACACAAGCCGAGTCAGCAGGCTCATTCGATGGACAAGTCCTTTCAGACGCCGTATTCGGTGAGCCAGGCTCTACCACAGATCGCTGCACGCTGTCCTGGGCATGGGGATCGCGCGAGGTCCTTATCCTCCATCGACCTTGCACAGAGGGCTCGCAGTATAGATTTAGCTTCCGACAGCGCGAGCACTGGGGCTTTGCCTGGTCGCACTGGAATCTCATCGTCAGCAACAGGAACTAGATGCAGGTACTCTTTTGGAGTGCGCGGCCCGACCATACGAGTACCTTTCGTTTTGACAATTGGCAGGGCCTGCAAGGGCATCGGTTTCGGGAATACTTGGTTCCCTTTGCGATACCAGCGACACCAATCGTTGCCATGGTCGCGCTGTTGTCAAGAGTTGGATTTACAACGCCAAAACGGGCGTTGAATCTCGAGATCCTCTGTAGTAAGGAGATAAGAAATTCATATGGGGCGATTTTATTGGTTATATCGCGCGGCCTAGCCCGCCCAATATCAACCCCACAGCCACGGACCATTCTCGTAACACTCGGAGTTATGGTACGTACAAGAAACGCGGTTGCCCTGGCGCCGATACCGATAAGACAAATGTTCTCTGACTCCGTTATCATCTGAATTCGTAACTGCAAACCCGTAACACAATGTTGCCGTCCTTGTTGACACGACCCGCACAGGATGGACGCTGGCAATTCCCTAAGCCGCACGACGCAGAACGGGCGTGCATACCGCTCCAAAAAGCAGAGGCCCTGCGATATCTGCCGCTTCCGGCGCGTGCAATGCAAGTCGCTGCAGCAGCCTGACGGTAGCAGAGATACGTCCCTATGCCAAATGTGTGTCAAACTAGGCCTGCACTGCACTTTCGTGCAAGGGCCGCCGCGGAAGAGGTGTCGGGATGCCGCCGATAAAGAGGCAGCAGAGATGACCACACAGGCGACAGTCGCCGGCCCGTCAATAGCGCCGGGCGACTTGCCACATCCCCCAACATCGCCGAACGGCAACACAATCGGTTCTGCCAGCCCTGATGGTGCACACATTGGCTCACACGCCATCGCAATGGATGTTGAGCCGTTTTGGTTCCCCAGTGAGATGACGTCTGCAAGCCGCATGGTGGCAGAAGAGACAGCGGCAACGACGATAGCGACGACAATGGAGCCAGACCACTTGGCCATGATGGACTGGTGGACGACCATGGAGACTATTCCTCAAGGTGAGAAAGGGAAAATGTGGTCTCCTGATCCTTGCTAGGGCGTTGCATATTGACGACCAATCCTACATACAGTCACCAGTCCTAACGAATCCAACGTACTTTTGCCAGACCGCCGAGTCAACCATGCCGGGCTCTCCCCCCCCAACCCTATGCAATCGGCATTGTCTCCAACCGGAAGAAACAACAACCACTGTGACAACAGCTCTCCAATTGTCTCTGGTAGCTCGCCATACTCTGTCCCTGCCTCTCGTCGCCTGTCTGCTCAGCTGGACAGAGCTGGTTTGTCGTCCGTGTCCTCCACCTGGCCTCAGGAGTTCTCACTCGAGTCACGTCAAGGCCACTCGCACCAGTTGTTGGGCCTGTCCGGGGAGTCGGATCCTTATTTCTTGCGCCACTACATATACAATGAATACGACACATACCCTATGTTCCGGCTGCATTTCCGAAAACTTGTCGATGATGCGCTGGTGCCGCCGCCACCGACGATGCCCCCCGCAGACATCCCACGTCCTCCTCCGTCTAGTCCAATGCCGGTGCAATTTGTCATTGCCGACGAAGCAATCTGGCGGGATGATGTTCATGCGGTTGAAGGCTTGTTTCTAGGGAACAGCACGGAAGAGACAGACACGATGCTGATGGCCAAGCTTGTACCTCCCGAATTAGCTGTGCGGCTGCTGAAGCTGTACATTCAATTTGTCCATCCTCGCTATCCCGTGCTGACTTTACGCGACCTGGAGCGCATGTCAGACCATATGCAGCTTAACGCTCGTGGTCCAGTTGCAGATGACACGATCCATCGAGAACTACCCCCAGGATCTCAAGTTCCGCGAGAGGGCTGGCAGTCTGATCACTGGAGCGCACATGCGCGGCCCGATGGCACATTGTCGTTTCCCGTCGGCCTCCGTTGCGCCGTCTATGCCCTGGCTGCACCATTTGCTTTTCTGGACGATCAGCTAAGCGTGTCCCGTGGCTATCGCGAAGGCTCAACTGACGAGCTATGGGCTATTGCACACCGGAGTTTCCAGCGTGCCAACCGGCTCTCACATTTGTCATCGCTACAACTCTGCTTACTCTTGCTGCAGCAACCACCGCAAAGCTATGTGGCTGCCGAGCCGCCGAGCTTCTGGGCGCTGTCATGCACATCTCTTGCCGTCGCAGAGAACCTGGGCTTGGGCATCGACCCAGATAATTGGAGGCTGCCGCGGTCTGAGGCCATGCTGCGGCGCCGGCTTTGGTGGTTGACTCACACGACACATGTCTGGCAGGCAATTGTGTGCGGACGTCCATCGCACATACACAACGACGATTGGGATGTCGCACCTTTGCGGCCAGATGACTTTGAGGGCGGCTTTACACAGCAGATACCCATCTGCATCGCCGAATGCGAGCTTGGCCTTATCGCCGCCGACGTGCTCAAAGAGTTCTAGTACGCAGATCTGAACTTGTCTATCCTGCGTTTTCGTTGCCGACACTGACAGATGTCAATGAACAGCACCCTTCGGGACACACGCCGCGCTCCCCCAACGCTTAGTTCCCTGTTGACACGCGCGCAGCCGCTTCGAACCCGCATCGATAGCTGGCGCCAGACATTGTCTCTGCTGTCGAAGTCCGCGTCTGACCTGACCGAGGCCGAGTTTGAGAACGGCGCTGCGCTGAGACTGTCGCACCTGACCCTCGAGTTGCTCATTTTCCGCGCTCTCCTGCGCCCGCTCACCATTCAAGCCGTGGCGCCCGCCGACAGCGGCCGTGAGCCCATCTCCACCATCTTTGACAATGGCTACACCTGTGTCAAGGCTGTTGCCGGCATGGTGTCGTCTCTACAAGCCAAGCACTTTGCCAATTTTTGGCCTCCATGTAAGCTATAGCCATCCATCAGAGAAATCTATGCGTTTTTTTTTTTTAATACATGTCAATTTCATCCTGTTTTTTTCTACTCTATTGTTGCGCTACTCTATTTGATTTTGATTTTATTTTCTGTGCTCTATCTCTAACTTCTTTCCAGACGTCCGCCACCAACTATGTTATGTCTCAACTTTTATCCTCATGAACCTCGCGCAGTCCTCTACTCATACCATGGCTGCCCGCTACCTCGCTCTACTAGACCAGTGGCGCCGGACACTGCGCATCCAGGCTCATGCGTGGCCTCTTGCCCGACTGGCTGCAATGCGCCTCGATGCTATCACATGGAAGGGTGTATCGACCGTCATCCACGGTGCAGGATCGGATAGCCCGGCCATGACACTGATTCGTCACCAGGATGGCAATGCAGGTATGCCCCAGGAACCATAGTGTGGTGTACCCGTCTCGCTGAAATTGTTTGCAAGCAAAGGTCGTTGATGAGTATAGATATACATAATACAAACAGTGCAAAGCTATCTAGATCGTTGTCACTCCATGGCTGACCTCGCTGCATCATACCGCACAACTGCGCCGAGCAGCACCTGTGCACCAAGTATGCAATCCTCCGGCTTGCAGAATTCCACCGGCGTGTGGCTCAGGCCGTCCTTGGTGGGCGTGAATATCATTGCCGTCGGGCAACGTCTGCTAACATTGCAGCTGTCGTGTGTCGCGCCGCTTGTCATGTGCGTCCATGGGTGTGGCAGGTGGTCAGGCTGGTCGTTTTCAGCTTGTGGTGGAAATTCTTGGCAGGCGGTCTCTGCGGCAGACTCAATGGCTCGGATGCAGTCGTTGTCAAAGTGCACTGCAGAATTCTTGGCCAGCGTCGTCCACTGCACGTCCACACCGAGTTCTGAATCATCCTTGGCAATGGCATCAAATGTGCTGCGACAGAGTTCCACCATGCTACCAACAACCTCGTCGCTAACATGCCGCACGTCGAGCGTGAACTGGACCGTGTGTGCAATTGTGTTGACGCTTCCCGGCAGTGCGCGCAGCCGACCCGTGGTGATAAGGCCGTCTTTTTCGCCCTTGGCGATCGCGTTGGCCGCCGCAATCATCTTGGCTGCTGCCAACAGTGCGTCCATGCGTGCTCCCATTGGCGTGGTGCCTGCATGGCTGTCACGCCCGCGCACCTCGACTTCATACCAGCAACAGGCCTGTGAGCCAGTGACGACGCCAATCCTACGCCGCTCGTGCTCGAGGATCGGACCCTGTTCAATATGTAGCTCAAAGTGCGCCGCGATGGGCATTGCCTCGTACGACGCTGCTACCATACCCAAGTAACCGATGCGCTGCAGTTCTTGCTTCATGGTCCGTGGCCCATTGGCTCCTTCAGCTGGGGCAGTCACTTCAGTGCATTTCCAAGCCGTCTCGAGTGGTACCAGTCCAGCCCACACGCTTGATGCAACAGTAACAAGAGGAAAGCGAGCACCTTCTTCACTAGAGAGAGTACGGTTGGTCAGTAATCAAGAAACTATGGTATCAGAAGCTAAAATGGTGGAGGAGCTTTGAATTGTATATATGTGTACAAAATGCATCACGTACTTAGTCCAGTTTACAAGCCCGACAGGTCCTTCGGTCTGGTAATTGGTTTCGTGCAGCGTGCGAAGTACTTCGAGACCGGCCATAACACCGAGGATGCCATCGTAGCGCCCGCCCGTTGGCTGTGTGTCAAGATGCGAGCCCATCATAACGGGCGCCTTGTTGCCACTGGAGTGCTTTCCCGGGCGCACAATGAACATGTTTCCCATTTGGTCTACTGTGACGGCACAGCCGATGACCTTGGCCTCTTTGGCAAGCCAGTCGCGCACCTTTTTATCATCGTCGTTGAGAGACAGCCGATCCATTCCCGTCTCGGTGCGTTGTCTTGAGCAGTCAGAGCAGAACAGCAGAAGAAGGAAAGAGAAAAAAATACAATACAAACTTACACCCCATATGCGTGTGCTTTGCCAAACTCACATGTCGAGTGAATGGATTCCATTAATCTCGTCCCGTTAACGCGCAGTGATGTGTAGCCGATATGCTGACTGGAGCTGTTGGCGACAAAGCCGCGAGCCTCGTGCTGAGTCTGAACTGATGCTACCATGGCTTGGATACCCCGTTTTCCGATTTGCCGTTTTGTCGCCCTGGAGCAAACTCGAGCGAGAGACCAGCAACACATGTCTCAAATAGGCGTCCTACATTAGCCAGCTAGCTCATGGCGAAGTAATGTGTCGAGAAGTGGTACAGCAAGGCTTTAAAAGTATTATCGACCAAGTGTAGGCAACTGTTACGTCCAATATTATGGCAGTGTACACGATAGCAAAGATAAGATGATCGGGCAACTCAGTTGTGGGAGCCGTCGCCCGTCGCCCGTCGCCGTCCAGATGTGGGGAAAATTGCTCGGTGTGCGTGTTCTTATCGGGGCATCGTTTCTCAGTACTTGTAGTTCTCAGTACCCGTGCCTCACCCCATTTATTTGGCACACGCAGAGCGCGCACCCACCTAAGCAGATAAGTTGGACGTGGCACTCAGTATGACGTACGACGTGGTCGAAGAAGCTTTTAAAAGTTTTGCGAGCATGTCCTGTATTCAAATGACCCACTTTGTGGTGAGTAGACAAAAATGATTTAGCAATAATTTCAATTCGGATTGCTGAGAAAACCGAGTCTGCTCTAAACAGACTTCCTGAACAATACCGCCCTCCTGTTATCTATTGTGGTGCTTGCTTTATCTTTGTCTGCTCCGCTAGCCATGTTCCCGCAATGTCTTCGCACGTGCAGAACTCGACCGCGCCTCCAAAGCCCTGCAGCCAGCTCAGGAAGCGATCGATCATGCCGATAATATGGGCAAGGCCGCTCACATCCGGGTGCACGAGAATTGGAAAGACAAAGTTGCCGCCGTCACGGCCCTCCCGCTGCTCCCACAGCCACATGAACTTGTCGCGCCACATCTGCTCAACAACACGCGTCGACACGTAGCCCATGCTGTTGTTGAGGTGCGGCAAGTACATCATGGGCATCATGTCCTCATTGTACCAGCCACAAGGCAGCTCCACGAGCGGGTGTACACCGTCATCCGGGTAGGCCTGCGACGCAATTGTCGATGGGTGCAGCCACGATGCGGCCGGCTGCGCAAAGTCAATGTGTTCGACGGGTGGGTCGCTTGGTGTGAAATACGGCTGCGAGTCGTGGTGCATGAGGGACGAATTGTAGAGGAAGCCGTTCTCTCGTAGCAACTTGACCGTCGTCTCGCGTATTGTGTACATGGGCGCTCGGTAGCCGCGGGGCTTCTTACCGGCCAATTTGGTGGCAACGTCAATGCTGTTTACATTAGTCGATGCCTCAAATCAATTTTTTGGAAAGTTCAGGGTTACTCGCCATTTCAAAAGAACATCCTTCTCTTGCTCTTCGGTCATCTGGTAGATGCCCTCGTGAGCGTAGCCGTGCAGGCCGATCTCGGCCCCCGATTCCTGCACTGCCTTGGCAGCCTCTGGAAAGGTCTCGGTCGTGTGGCCTGGGATGAACCACGTCACCTTGTCGGCTATACTGTGCTTCTTAAACAGGTCAAGCAGGCGGTAGACACCAACCTGCCCCGCAAAGATGCCAGAGCTATAGTCTGCCATGTTGTTGTCCTTATGGCAACCGGTGCCGAGCCAGTGCGACACGGCATCAAAGTCCACGGACAGCGCAATCTTGGCCTTTTTGGGAACAATAGATGGCACGACGGACAGGCTCATGCCCCGTATGTCCTCGCCACCGCCTAGCACCTGGTACTCGCAATCTGTTGGCTGACCAGCATTGACAGGAGCTAGATCTTGGGGGCAGGAACTCATGACGATAATGAGGTCTGTCTCGGCCCGCATAACGACATATTGACCCTTCTCGCTCGTCGGTGGTCGGATATCCAGCCCGCCGTGGTGATCAATGGCCACATTCATAAAGAGGTTGAGCGGATCCGGTACCCAGTCCGCAGCAATGGGGAAGTCAGGGAAGTTATCTTGCAGCGCCCTGTGCATGTTGTCGGTGCAGTTGTCGTGGTAGCCATCGAAGCCCTGCATGTGATATCGCTCCGCGTCGCAGGCAGACCAGATCAGGTCATGTGTGCCATGTGTCGTCATGTCCGTAGTCAGAGTCAGCATGGCTTTGCGCCGAGTGCTGTACAACTTGTCTCCCGGTGACAGCGCCACCTGCAGCAAAATGGTGCGTGTGTGGACCATGGAGAGAAAGTCATGGACGTCATTGGGATTGAATGCCCAGAAGTCGAGCACTTGCTTGCCATGTGTGTTGATGATCTTGATGTCTTGGCCGGCCTTGACAGCAAAGGCCACGGCTTTCCGTGCGGGTATGAGAGGCATCCTGGATAGTCGTACAGGTGTCTAAATTTCTTGTGTCTGGAGGATGGAAGATGAGATGGATAAAGCGAAGTCGAGCATCGTGATGGATTTTGACGCGCTTCTATTATGTGGAGAGCTTGCGCGACAGCATCTTGCGGGCTCCGCATCACCGAGACTACATCCTGCATCTTGAACTTCTCCTGACGTATGGGCACCGAGCTGCTTGACAATCAACAGTTGTAGTCCAACACTACAAGTTGCCCGTTATCACCGCCGGTAGCACGCCCGTTGGCGCCCGTTTGTCTCAGTTGCCCGTCCGCTAACCCCGTCCAGGATTAGTCGCGTCAGTTACCCCGGTCACTCCACAATTTGTCTCTCCGTACGGAGTACGAAGTACCCTGTGCAAATATTCTTATCTCAGATGAATCAAAAAGTCAATTTATTTTGCGAGTACGGTGTTTACGTCTGTCCCGGAGAGGTATTGTGCCTATGGGTAGTAGTTTTCGATCATATAGTGAAATGATTCCGAAAAGCAAATTGAGAAAACGAACAAAAACAATGGGAAGCATAAAGTTACTTAATTTTTATTTTTATTTTTTTGCTTCTATTTTTTTTTCTTCGAAAAATTGCAAGCATCATTATTTTCCAGATGTACACAATATCATAGTTAGACGTCTTAAAACGTAAACAATTTCGCAAAATACTCCTTAACCAATGATCCATCCAGTTTGCCGTACGCTCCACCCACTAACCCATCCGGCCGCAGAATCACCAATGCACCCTTGTCAAGGTCGACGCCAAACTTTTTGTGCGCTATAGTGGTCGTGTCGTAGTATGTGTCGCCAAGCGGCTTCATACCGAGAGTCTCGTAGGGAGAGCAGCCAGCGAGGGGCGAAATAGTCAGCCATACAACAGCTTCATGCGACCACAGGAACGACGCTGTCTTGTCTGCCTCAAGATAAGCTGCCAGCGCCTCCATGGCTGGTCGTGTGGTATCAATGTGGCCGGTGAACACGAGAACAGTGAATCGTGCAACATTGCGGGTGATGCGCTGCAGCCGGATGGGCTGGAGTGTGCCGGGCGTCGTCAGCTCGACATCGGGCGGTCGACTCCCAGGTACGACGGCCAGCGTATCGGTGAGGCTAACCTGGTTGAGCATGTTGGCCGGGTATGCAATTCCAAGACCCGTGTTGAAGGGCGCCGCGCGCTCAAAGAGCTCGCCGAGCGCAAGGTACGGGTCGGCCGTGCGGTCGCCAGTATACCAAGCGGGCCACTTGTGAGACATGAGCATGGCAATGTCGCGGTCATAGTCAAGCAGTTGTTGGACGGCGCTGCGGCGCTCAGTCGAGTAGGTTTGGAGGACTGCGGAACTGGTCACGTTCCGGATCACCAGCGCCAGCTTCCAACCGAGGTTGACGGCGTCATGTATGCCCGTGTTGAGCCCCTGCGCGGCGCCGCTGCTGTGCGTGTGGGCGGCATCTCCGCAGAGGAAGACACGGTCGCTCTTTGTGCCAAAGTCGCGTGCCATGCGTTGGCCAATTGTGTACAGCGTCCACCAGTGGACCTCCTTGAAGACCAACTTGAAGGGCTTGACGCACTCGATGGCCTCCTGAATGGCTACTTCTTGGGTGACGCCCCCGGGATACTTGGCCGCAATGGCGTCGCTATATGCAAAGCCAATGCGCGTACCTCCGTGGTCTAGTGGCGCCCACAGCACGTTTCCGTGCGTTTTGCTTTCTATAGCTCCGTACGACCGGGACAGTGGCATGTCTGTCTCAACAATGCCGTCAATGCGGATCCATCGGTCTTCTGTGCTGTCGCCGTCAAAGGGTATGTCGGCGTGACGTCGAACAAAGCTGCGGCCGCCATCAGCGCCGATAAGATACTTGCTATTGGAGTGAGCAGGCATGTACTTGTAACATAGAGTGATGGCTTATTTTCTTTTCATTCACACACCTCTTGATCTTGAACGTCTTCTGCGTCTTGTGGTCTTTGAAGATGGATGTCACTGCGTAGTCGTCGCGTCGCTTAGACTCGTCAACGGCAAAATCGATACACTGGGTGGATTGACAGTACGTCCCACCGACCGAGGCCAACTTTTCGCGGAGGATGGACTCAGTGTACATTTGCCGTAAGACAATAGTAAAATCGTAGGTTGTGTCGTTGATGTTCTCCATAAACGTCCAGACGCGCCCGGGGATGACACGCTCGCCCTCCTTGTATGTAACACTGCTGCGGCATGCAAAGCCAAGCTGCAGCATGGGGTCGATCACGTCAAGCTGGTCGAGCTGCTCCGTGGTCCGTGGGAAGAGGGCAATGGCTCTGCCGTAGGCATCCTGCGTGGCCTTGTCGTGTTGTTCGAGGACACAGGCCGAAATGCCGAAGCGCCTCATCTGATATGCCATGAGAAGGCCAACTGGGCCGCCGCCGACAATCACCACATCAAAAATAGCGTCTTCTTGCTTCATTGTAAATTTCTTTTGATGTGGCAGATTGTCTGTACTGTTGTGTTGGATTTGGGGTAGATCTTATCGAGGAAAAAGATCTGGTTTATATATGATATGAGTATTAAAGGTCGCCAGAGTGTGACTATTCACGTCCACGGCTCGCACCGGGCGGCGTTCAAGAACGCATACGATATTTTACATTAAGAGCGTAAGAACTAGGACATACTCCGTACACAACTTGAGAACACGGCCAAGGCACGCGGCTGTCGCCTCCGCCGTCTCCGCCGTGGCCGGGATATTTGCCCGTACCAATAATATTTGTCATGCTCTATGCCCACCTGCCGTGTGGTCTTTTTTTTTCCCTTTTCATATAGACTTGTTTAGGTGCACGTACTTTGCACATGCCCGTCGTAAAGCAACATAAATGTGAAGACGCAAGGATTCTCGCACTAACAAATGCCAAGAGCCACTGGTGATAGCATAAAATCCACTCTCTTATCCCCCGGCGATTAACAACGCCCGTTCCTCACGCACATTTTACATGTCTGATAAGGCCTGACTAGGATCTTATCGCAAACATATCTCGACTTACGGCTGGCTTATCGCCCGTTTGATAGTGCCGGCAGTCGTCTTACATTCATCGTCTCCGTGTCTTGCAGCCCTGTGAAATGTAGGCTTCACGTCTGGTCGACTTGTAGAATGTCAACATTTACCAATAAATTTTACGTATTAGAAGGCCAGGACCCGGCATCCTTATTTATCGAGCAGAACGATGAATCTTCTGAGAAGAACAGACAAAGACAACACACCTTCACTCTAAACTTTTCAGACTATATTTTCATTACTTTATTTTGTGCACCTACAGCCTTGTCTTCACTATGTCTGACCTCAAGACACCAGAGGTCGAGCAAAACCGAGCGACCAGTAGCCTCGATATGACACACTCTGTGGGCACGATCGACCCTGCCGTGCAGAAAAAGGCTATTTTCAAGGTCGACGTGGCCGTGCTTGGATGCTTTGGCTTGATGTATTTTCTTGCCAACCTGGATAGAAACAATCTGGTTAGTCGTTGAAAAAAAAACTAGAAGTAGAAATACAGTACTAATATACCGGCAACACAGGGACAAGCAGAAATTATGGGCCTCCCCGAAGATCTCGGCCTCGTCGGAAACCAGTTTGGCAACGCCGTGACTGTATTCTACGCAACTTACGTGGCTTTTGAGACACCATTGTCAGTCAGCATGAAGCTCATCGGCGCTAAGAACTTGCTGTCGTTCTGCATGCTTGGATGGGGTGCCGTGTGCTTGGGCACAGGTTTTGTTAAGAACGCCCACCAGCTTTATGCATGCCGCATCGTCCTTGGCATTTTCGAAGCCGGCCTCATTCCCTGCATCAACGCATATATTGGCATGGTCTACCTTAAGTCGGAGCTGTCTATGCGATCGGCTGTGTATTACTGCTTTAGCGCCATTGCTGGCGCTTTTGGAGGACTACTGGCGGCGGCCGTGTCGCACGTGCACACCGGCCATCTCGCATCGTGGTCGTGGCTGTTCATCATCGAGGGCATCATCACTCTGTGCCTCGCTCCCCTCGTGTTTCTAATTTTCCCCGGTGATCCGCGCACCGCTTGGTTCCTTAACGAGGCTGAACGCAATGTGATGCGGCTGCGCTATGAGCACAATGCACATCTAGCCATCGAGGACACTTTCACCTGGGCCAAGGTGTTCAGCACGTTCAAGGATCCTAAGACCTACATGCACTGCGTGATTGAGTTTTCAGTTGACATTTCGCTCTTCAGCATGTCTACATTCATGCCGTCCATTATCCAGGGCATGGGATACACGAGCGTTCACGCACAGCTGTTGACAGTTCCCGTGTACCTTTGGTCGGCCATTGCCTTCTTCATCATTGCGTTCATGTCCGACCGCGCTGGCATGCGCAGTCCGTTCCTTGTCGGCGCTAGCGTGGCCGTTCTAGTCGGTAATATTATGATGTTAGCCACCGATAATGTTGCTTCTCGCTATGTCGCACTTTTCTTCCTCGCTGTGGGTCTGTACACCACGGTAAGTTCTTTTCCCTTCCTTATCAACTTTCTTCACCTTGTGGCCTAACATAATTTACAGAGTGGCCTCGACATCACATGGCTCAACGGCAACTTTGCCGGTCACTATAAGCGGTCGACCGCTGTCGGCTTCGTTCTCAGCGTTGGCAATGTTTCCGGCGTTCTTTCTGGCCAGATCTTTACCACGGAGTCGGCACCCCGCTATCTTAAAGGTATTAGAGTTACGTTGGGTTTCACAGCTGTGGCTATTGTGGTTGCTAGTCTACAAGCGTGCGGTCTTTATTATGTCAACCGCAAGCGCGACGCGCGTCTTGCTGCCCGCGGGTCCTCGTCAGAGTTAGAATTGGAAAAGAAGGATATCAGCGACTGGGACGACACTTTCCGGTACACTATATAGATGTATAGGCGTGACGGCCCAAGGCGATAGGTATGGTAGGCAGCTAGGGCCCTGCCCGGAAACACGGACGGTAAGGGAGATACGATGAAAAGTCCGTCAACGGACGGCTACGTAATGAAGGATAGAAGTTACTAGGGAATTAACGTAAAAGAGGCACGATTTCCTTTTTCTTCTTCCTTTTCTTCTCTTTTCTCTAATAACATAGCTACAGGATTATAACATAATCCTTATATAAATTGAAAAACGTTAAGGCGGATTCTACCATAATCTATTCTTTATTTTCCAAAATGGATTATAGTATAATCTAAAGTAGAAAATGAAGGAAAACCGTAAAAAAAGGTAAAGAAAAAAAAATTCATAATAATAAGAATAAGAATATGAATATGAATATGAATATGAATGAAACATTTAATATATGTATTATTAAAAAAGTAAATAAAATAAAATAAAAAGATAAAAAAGAACATAGAAAAAAGGACGCAAAAGAGGACGGAAAAAAGAACGGAAGAGAAGACAGAAGAGAAGATGGCAAAAAGGACGGGAAGACTGGAAAAGAAAAATATTACTAGGCCCGTAGTATTCGTTTTTACGAAATTTACGTTATTAGCTCGATTAAAATCCGATTAGGTTTACCTTACCGAGTTCGATTAAATTCCGAAGAAGTGTCTTGAGGTGGTGCACGACGCTTACTGGAGAATACCAACGCTTGCGCCATTGCAGAGCTTTCTAAGGGCCTGTGATATGTCCAGGTTAGCAAAATAAATGTTGTGTAGTCCTCTCAGGGAGAGGGGGATGGCTTCTAACCCACCCATACAGCTGGCGTTTTCGCCGTGTTCAGAAAAATGCAGCCCTAATAGAGATGTCAGTTTTACTTTTATTTGTGGCGTGGCTCCTTGTTCCGTCCTTCTCTGTTGAAATGAATGTACAATAACAAGCCAGAGCCAAGCAAGTTGCTACCAAATTTCCCGGCGAACCTACACGCGGTCAGAAAGCTGTTCAAAGACACGGTTGGCTGTATGGTGTGGCTTACCAGGATATGTAGACGAGTGCCACGACTTGACCGACATTCTGAGTTTATTAGTACGCAACGCAACCTAGTTACCTATTGTGTACAAAAAAAAGCAAAAGTTTGATGTACGAGAAGAAAACTCCACGTGGACACTGGAATGATGTTTGGTCAGCCATTGAAGGGGGCATCTCTGATTTTGTGTTCTAGTACGTACCCCAAGTGGAATTAAGAGCCGCAACGCCCGAGTCTCCCTTGTTGCCAAACTGCTCGATAAACCCGGCGTTCGCGATGATGCTGCTTCCTGCTTTGAGCTGTGTCACACATATATTAGCCGAAGCAGGTTCTGGCCAGATAAACCAGCTCAGTTCTGACATAATATGGGCGCGGGCGTCGAACGACTTTGACTTCGATTTCCTGTTCGGGAATACGCAAGTCAACAGTGGCTTTCTTCCATTTGGCTTGGGCTGCTGCAGGTACAAGTTGTTCAACATAGATAAATGCCTGCTGGCCTTTGATTTGGTCCTTCTATCCTCGGTAGCAGTCTGAAGGTTAAGGCGAGCAGTTTCCTCATATTGCCATGCGGTCGTGTCATAATTACGAGTTCTAAGAACAGCCTAGTCATATCTGAAGAACCTTGACACCGAGCCGTTCCTCCTCGATACACAAATATGGACAAGGTACGGTTGTTACAACGTGCGAGATCACAGGACACATCAGTACTCGTACACATAATAACGGACTACGCCGCGGCATGGTATCGTCTTTAAAGTGGGGACATTTTGGGCTGTTGATGTGCACTGCGAGTTTAATGCCCGAGGTTCTAGGCCAAGCCACTCGCCGTCAAATGGCTAGTGCGACCAACGCAGATATACTTCTGATGTACCAGCTGGGGGGGAGGGGGGTTGCTCGAAGCGGACGTCGTCGTGGACGAGCTGGCGACGGTGCGGGCGCCGTGACGGTTGGCGTAGACGTCGAGGAAGAGGAGCGTCATGTCGCTCATGAGGTCGCTGTCGCGCTCGGCGTCGATCAGGGCAGTCAACTCAGGCTCCTTGTTGCCGTCGAGCTCTTTTATACTGCTCTTCTCGTCCTCCTCACTCTCCCACGATTTCCTCACATCAGATACATAAGTCACCCACCTCCCTAGAGCTGCGGACACATGCCCATCGGATGCAATAAAGCACGGTGAATTTATTATATATCTACAAATCAAAGCCCATGTTCAGGTGCACTGCCTTGGTCTGCAGGTAGCCCTCCAACCCCGCCTCGCCCAGCTCGCGGCCGATGCCGCTCTGCTTGACGCCACCAAAGGGCACGCGGAAATCGGAGTCGATGGACGAGTTGATGAACACCATGCCGGCCTCGAGGCGCTCGGCAACTCGGTGAGCGTGCTGCACGTCGCGGGTGAAGACGGAGGCGGCGAGCCCGTACTCGAGCTCGTTGGCCATCTGCACGGCCTGGTCTTCGGACGTAAAGGTGGCGACGACAACAACGGGGCCAAAGATCTCCTCGCGGTAGATGCGCATGGCCGGCGTGGCATTACCGAAGACGGTGGGCTGCACGTAGTAGCCCTTGTTGTCGCCGGGCGGCACGCCGCCGCCGGTAACGAGCGTGGCCCCCTCTTGCTTGCCGATCTCAATGTACGATAGGATCTTAGTTTGGTGGTCCTTGGTGATCTGCGGGCCCTGGAAGGTGTCGGCGGTAAAGGGGTCGCCGACCTTAAAGACCTCGGTGCGCTGCTTAAGGGCCTCGATAAAGGGTGCGTAGACGTCCGCGTGGACGAGGATGCGCGAGTTAGATGTGCAGACCTGGCCCTGGTTGCTCATGATGCCAATGTGCGCCCAACGTGCGGCCTGCTCGATGTTTGCATCCGGAAGCACGATGAGCGCCGACTTGCCGCCGGTCTCGAGCGTCAGGCTCTTGAGGTTGGCGCTGGCGGCCTGCTGGATAAGCTTGCCTGTGGCCGTGGACCCGGTGAAGGCGAGCTTGTCGACGTCGAGGTGCGCGGCCAGGGCGGTGCCAACATCGCGACCGTAGCCGTTGACAATGTTAACGACGCCCGGGGGAAAGCCGGCGCGCACGACGAGGTCGGCCACGTAGAGGATCGTCAGCGGCGTCTGCTCGGCGGGCTTGAGCACGACGGTGTTGCCCGTGGCCAGCGCGGGTCCCAGCTTCCACACGGCCATCAGCAGCGGGTAATTCCAGGGAATGACCTGCGCGCACACGCCGACGGGCTGACGCAGAGTGTAAGCAAACTTGAGCGCGTGCGTCGGGATCGTCTCGCCGTGGATCTTGTCGGCCCAGCCCGCGTAGTAGCGCAAGCAGTCGATGGCCGACGCCAGTTCGCGCTGCAGCAGCGTCTGGTGCGCCTTACCGCCGTCCCATGCCTCCAGCGCCGCCAGCGCCGCAAAGTGCTCCTTCTCCTCCATCAGGTCGGCCAGCCGGCTCAACAGCCTACCGCGACTGGTCCCCGACATTGCGCGCCACGCCGGCGACTGGAACGCCGCGCGGGCCGCGCGCACCGCCTTATCGACATCCTCGACCGAACCGGCATGCACGGAGCCGATGACCTTTTCAGTTCTAAGTGAGTTAGTAAGGGCAGTCAATGGTCAGTGGTCAGTGGTCAGTGCCCATGTTGGCGGACGCACGCTGGATCAATGGACTCGATTGCGCCCCCGCCGGTGGCTGGCACGAACTCGTTGTTGATGAACAAGCCCGTGTGCAGCTGGATGCTTGTGCCATCGGGCGCCACAAGGCTGAGCACTTCGTCCATGGTGGCAGTCGATGCCTCGTGATCTTTTGATCTCTTGACTCGCGATATCTCGGTATCTCGCAATATCTCCAGTTCTCCTTTCACCCCATCTCTACACAACTTATAGCAGTACTTCTGCAGCCTCCCGATCTACAGATTGCCCGGTGTAATATCGTTACGTATATGCTGCCTTTTGACCCGCCGGCCGGTTCATACCAAAGGTTCATACCACAGCGAATGGCCGTTTGCCACTAACTGTGCAGCCGTCCAGATTCGTGCAGAATTCCGGCACACCCACATGCGAACGGCGCTAGCCGCACTGGCGAATCACCGCCCTCGTGATAAGCCGGCCAATTGACCGGCATAAAGCGCCTGCCCGGCACATTTCCATTGCTCATCTGGCCAACCCCCGTACTTTTGCCAAGGCTGGCCGTGTACAGCCGCCCTGCTACCCGGGAGCGGGTCCCCTGCTAGCCCATGCAAAGTTGGGCCCCATCCGAGTGATACCGCATGGACTTGGCAGCCACTATCTCCCCTCGCGCGCTGGGCAGTCTGGGGTCGTCGTATCGCAGGCTGTGGCAGGGAGACGATCAAGCGCCGTCCGTGGAATGGCCTTGATCATTACACAAAAACCGCGTGATCTCCTGGCCACCCTCGATGGACGACGGACGACTCTGACGATTATGACTCTGACAACTCTAGCCACTTTGACCACGCTGCCCACGCTGACCACTCTCTGACCATCTCGCACACGGAGCACCCTGGGAGCACATTGCAATGGAGGACCCCGACTATCCCATGCCGCCGGGCACCGTCTTTCTGTCCGAAGGTATGACGGCCGAAGGTGTTGACTTGGTGACGTCTCCGTGATGACTCCGTGACGCTGACCGTCTAGTCGCGGCCAAAAAATACTCCCCCATCCTGCATCCCGTTCCGAGCAGCGATCCCAACGACCCGCTGGTACGTTGTCTGCCGCCTCCTGGGCCTTGTGGCTCCCTCCAATTACTAACGAGCTCCCCCCCCCAGAACTGGTCTAAGAAGCGCAAGATCATCAACCTCACCCTCGTGCTGTTCTACGTGCTCTTCACCTTTGTTGTCCAGGACATCCAGTTCGTGGCCTACACGCAGTATGTCGAGGAGATCGGCATGACCACGTTTGTTTACACGACGACTATCGCGCTCAGCTACACCGGCCTGGCCATCGGCTGTATCTTCTTTATCCCCCTGATCCACCGCTATGGCCGCCGTCCCATCTACATTCTCAGCCTGGTCATCCAGCTGGCCTGCTCCATCTGGTTTGCGCGCGTCAAGACCAACAACGAGCTGATGGCCTCGAACCTGGTCATGGGCCTGGGCAGTGCCGTGGCCGAGACCATTGTGCAGGTCACCATTGCCGACCTCTTCTTCGTCCACCAGTACGCCACCATGAACGGCATGTTCCTGTTGTTCCAGTCCATCGGCGCCTACCTGGGCCCCGTGGCCGGTGGCTTCGTCACCGACTCGCAGGGGTGGCGCTGGATGTGGTGGTGGTGCACCATCTTCTTGTTTGTGAACCTCGTGTTCGTGCTGTTTTTCTTTGAGGAGACCGCCTATGTGCCGCGCATCGAGGGCCAGCGGGGTAGCGACGCTACTGCTGCTACTGCTGTTACGGCCGTCACGTACGCCCCATCGGGTGCATCGGAAGAAGGCAAGGATGCCATGGACGACAGCGTCGGCAAAGACGCCACCAAGACGGCGACCAACGACCCCGACCACGACCACGAGGCCGCGCACCCCAGCCGCCCCATTGCCATCGACTGCAGCATCCCTATCAAGCCGTGGCGCGAGCGGCTGGCCCTCATCACGAAGACCAACGTGCCCATTGGCCACCATTTCTACATGCCCTTCGTGCTTCTGGCCACCTTCCCGGCCATCACCTACACGGCCATCACCTACGGCGCGCTTCTGACCTGGTTCGCCGTCTGGGGCACCGTCAGCACCGAGATCCTCGTCTACCCGCCTTACAGCTTCTCGTCCACCGCGCTGGGCCTGTTCGGCATCCCACCCATGGTCGGCGTGCTCATCGGCACCGCCATCGTGTCGCCCCTGAGCGACTGGTTGATTGTGCGCCTGGCCCAACGCAACGGCGGCATCTTTGAGCCCGAGATGCGCCTCTACCCGGCTATCCCGGGCGCCATCATCAACGCCGCGGGTTTGGCCCTGTCCGGCATTGGCATTTCCAAGGTAGGTCACTGCAGCTCTGTGCAGCTTCTTTTTAGGGGGGTTAACCCTGCTAACACCCCTCTAGAGCATGGCCTGGCCCGTCCTCGCCGTCGGCTCCGCCATCAGCTCGGTCGGCTTCGTGCTGTGCGGTGACGTGGCCCTGTCGTACCTGATCGACTGCTACCACAGTGTCGTCGGTGACGGCTTCGTGGCCGTCGTCTTCATCCGCAACGCATTCGCCGTCATCGTGCTGTTCAGCCTCGACGACTGGGTCGCCGGAATGGGCATCCAGAACATGTTCGTCCTGTGCATCGTGCTGTCCGTCGTCATCAGTGTCGTCCCCGTCGTCATGCTGCTGGCCTGGGGCAAGAAGGCCCGCATCTGGACAGCTAAACGCTACAAAGCCTATGCCCTGCGTCAGCCGGCGCACCGGGATGTGTAGGAGAGGTGTGGAGTGCAAGTGTGCAAAACTAGCCGTATCAAAATTATATACATAATATACATCAATGTAGTTCTCAGCTTTGGAACGACCAGTTTGAAAGACCTGTTTTAAAACTACTGGTTGAAGAGATAATACACGCATCCTACATCCCTACGCTTGAATTGACGGAAAACACGTCGCCCACAAGCTGCTCCACGACAAGGCCTCGCAGGCGTCGCGTGTCTCCCAGATGGCCCCTAGTAACTGGCGCAGGTGCGCGCTGAAGGACAGTGAGTAGCCCGCCAGCACCGGCAGCTTGGTGATCCACGGCTCGCGCTCGCCGTGCCGCAGCTCTAGGCACCCGACGACCAGCGCCAGGTCGATGCAGCGCACGGGCCGCTTGGTGACGGTGTAGGTCATGTCTAGCTGTGTCAAGATGGCCTGCGAGAGTAGGCGCGGCGGCTCGTCGTTGACGCCAAAGGGGCAGCGGACGCGCGCAATGACTAGCAGCGCCGCTAGGCGCAGCACTTGCGCCTGGCACAGCATATGCGCGACCTCGGTGGCGTCGAAGCGCGTGCCAAAGTCGTCGGGCGCTTTAGGCTGCCAAGCCTCAACCTGGCGTTCAACAGCATCCAGCGCGGCCAGCACCTCAGCGATGTCACCCGCGTCCGCAAAAAGCAGCGCGTGGTTGAGCTCGCAGATGTCATGGAACAGCGGCAGCAGGCCCGTCGACAGACCCAGGTACCGGTCCACGTACGCCGTCTCGGCCGGCGGCGCCTGGAACCGCAGCGTCGGCACCGTGCACTGGAACATGCAACCGCTGACCTCCCACATGACCATGCACGTCAGGAAGCCCAGCTGCCTGCCGTCGGTCGTGGGCTTCGTGTGTCCCTGCATCTCGCTGCCCCCCTTCTTCGTCGTCTTAAGAACCCCCCCCTTCCCGTACACCGGTTGGCATGCGTCGTAGACGGGCTTGATCAGCCCAAGCGTCTTGGTGCTGATACAGTAGATGTCATTGACGCGTAGCTTGAGCGCAAACGTCACCAGGAACCCGCCCAGGATCAGGCACTGCACCATGCCGTCCTGGTTCGTCACCTCGAACGACGCCAACGTCGCCAGCGCTGACGACGCGTACCGGAACGTGCTGTCCAGGTCCAGGCCCAGGCCGCCGCCGCCGCCACTTCCAAAGCCGCTGCTGCCAAAGCCCGACTTGCTTTCGCCACCCCCTACCTCCTCCCCCCAAGTCCAAATCGCCGCCGATGCAAGCATGCCGTCGATCAGTGTGCTCTTGGACCCCAGCAGATGCGGCAGCACGTACTCGCGTAGCGAGTTGCAGAAGCTCGGCGCCACCAAAAACGTCTCGATCAGCGAGTCGTCAAACAGCATCCGCTGCAGCTGCTGCAGGTGCTCCGGCGACACGTCAACCGGCATATCTGACAGCACCGGCGGCAGTTTGACGAGTTGTGCGGTTCGATATGCTGCCGTCGCAGTTGCTGCTGCCGCTGCCGTCGCCGCCGTCGTGGTCTTTCCTAGCCGCGAAGTGGCCCCCGGCGGGGTCGACGACAGCACCTTGCGGCCTGGCCGGCCGGCCGGCCGGTCCGTCTGGCAGGTGTGCTTCAGCCGCAGGCACCGGTCGCAGCCGCTGCGGCCGGGCTGCCGCCGGCAGCACTCCTTGATGGAGTAGCAGCGGTCGCAGGCGCGCTGCATCGGGGATGTGGCAGTCCTTATGTAGTGGACTCGTGATGGAATCGTGGTGGTGATGGAGAAGCATGAGAGACCGCGGATGGAGCGTGGAACATGGCAGGCAGAAACTGGGAATAGTAGGTGGTATTCCCAAGTGCGGAGAGTAACATCTGTTACGTATATGTTTTGCTGGGCTGGGTCTGGCTCCTGCCGCGTGACAGTCGGTCCACCCTAATCAGTTGGCTCGGATGCACTTGCCCGGACGGGAATAAGCCGAGGCACCTTATCGGGCACGCAGACCCCAACAGCCCTTATTCCAGTCCTTTTTTCCATTCTTCAATTCTTTATTGGCTTGTCTATTTTTAATACTCTTGGAAATGTAAACAATAATTCATAGATGTCTAATAAACTGAGATAACGAGGGCGAATCATTACGCCTCCTTCTTGAGACAGCCGTCCACAATCTTGGAAATGGCCAAGCACTCTTCGTCGCGCATCCCTCTAGTGAAGACCTGGAGCGAGCACGGCGCCCCCTCGACGAGTTCAGGGTTATCTGTGGAGTTAGTCATGGCCTATTTCCTGTGCTTGCCACTCGCCTTGGACAGAACTCACAATCGGGCGCGATGACGCCGTCCATTTTAGTGTACGGGATTGGCTTGTCCGAGTCGATGGTGACGCGGCCAAAGGGGATGGAGCAAGAGGGATACTATCTGGTTAGCTTCTCGTCGAAATACAACATCACAACACGGTACACCTACGTTGAGCAGGTTGAGGAACGATGTGTACGGCGCCATGCCGTAGGCGTCGTGCTCGACGGCTGTGTTCTGCGCCGACGGTGCCAGCACGGCGTCCAGGCGGTGCTGCTCCCAGACGGCGCGCCAGCCGTCCTCGATCTCGGCGCGCTTCTTCTCGAGGAAGCCGTACTTGGCCAAGCGGTCCAGCGCACCAAGGTCCGGCAGCTCCGGCTTCCAGTGTTGGGCCCGCTCGCCGATGACCAGCAGCGACGGGATGACCGGCTCGCCGCTCGAGCTGACGAGCTGGACGCCGCTCGGGTCGAGCGAGAACAGGCCGCCGGCCACTTCCTGCGCCAGCGTAACCTGACCCTCCTCTGACGTTAGCCGTACCACCGTGTGGCCCTGCGCCTCGAGCCGCCGCACCGCCTCGGCCAGCGCGCGCTCCATCGGCGGATGCAGCGGCAGGCCGGCATCGGCGGCCAGCAGGCCGATGCGCAGCTTCTTCTGGCCGCCGGCAAAGTCGTCGTAGCGCACGGTGCGCCACGGCAGGTCAAACGCCTTGGCGTCATATTTCGCGGGGCCAAGGTCGATGACGGCCTTGGCCAGGACCTCGAGGGCCTCGATGTCGTTGGCCAGCGGGCCGGCGGCGGCCATGATGGCGCGCAGGCCGAGGTTGCTCATGCCGACCTGGCCGCCGTACGGGATGCGGTTCACCGTCGGCTTGAAGCCGTAGGTGCCGCAGCAGGACGCGGGGATGCGAATGGAGCCGGCCACGTCGGTGCCGATGCCGAGTGGCGAGCCGCGGAATGCCAGCAGCGCACCCTCGCCGCCGCTGGAGCCGCCGGCGGTTAGGGCCGTGTTCAAGGGGTTGAGGGTGCGGCCGAAGATATTGTTGTCCGAGTCGGCGGTCTATATAGGTCAGAACGTGTACGGAATAAAAAAATAGGCCCAAGAAGAGTCGCTGAGAGGTCACCAACCATCAAAGTCTGGGGAATGTTGGTCTTGACGTATACGACGGCGCCCAGGTCGCGCAGCATCTCGACAAGCGCCGAGTTGGTGGTCGACGTTTTATCCAGGTAGGCGACCACGCCGATGGTCGCCTGCGTGCCGATCACCTGGAAGCTGTCCTTCAAGCTAATGGGGAGGCCGTGCAGCGGGCCGGCGAGCTGGCCCGTGGCGCGCAGGTCGTCGAGCTGCTGCGCGCGGGTTTGCGCCTCGTCAAAGAGCGTCTCGGTCAGGCAGTTTATCTGGGGAGGGGGTCAGCGGGGTCGGCCAGAGTGTCATCCTCGCTCCAGAGTACGTACCAGCTGCTGCGCAATGGCGGCGCGCTTCGAAAAGGCGAGCGTCACCTCGAGAGACGTCAGGTCGCCCGACGCCAGCTTGGCCAGCAGCGCCGACACGTCATACGCCTCGGTGATCTCGATCTCGCGCTCGCTCAACAGGCCCGACCGGCGCGGGATGTCTAGGCTGTTCAGGTTGACCTTGGATGACACCAGTGGACTGGGCAGGCTGTCCAGGAGCTCTGCCGGCAGGAGCCACTCCTTGGGAAACTTCGCCTTAACGGCCTCCTGCTTGGCAAGCACCTTCTTTTGCCATTCTGGCACGTCGGCGGACAACTCTTGAGCCATGGTCGGTTTGCGCTTGATTGTTGTATCGTGGCTAGGGTTGTGTATGGTCCAGCTCAGATCACTTCAGCGTGCCCTTTATATTGTAGGAGGAACAGGATGAATAGGAGGAATAGGATGGCCGGCGATGCTGAACTATTTCGGAGAGGGGTCGATGCCGCGCCGATCGCCTCGACTGCACGAGACAGACCGTTTCCAAATACGTAAACGTATAGGCAAGTGCGCTAGCCGGCCGTGCCTTCGACACGAGCGGACAGGATGGCGCCATAAAACAACCAACCGCCTGTGCATTCCTTCCTCCGCACCATCTCCTATCGATATGTTTACCAACCAATCCCAGGCCAGAGAATTCGCCGGCCAGACCCACGCCGAGGCTCTATGCGATTGCAGCCTGAGAATGACCTCCGCCGGCATGGAGCCACGAGCCGGTTGGTTCCGTCTAGGCCTCCCCACGGCTCTTGTCAGTGGCTTGCAAACGGCACTCTTGGTTGCTGTCCAGGCCACAGGCGCCTGTCATAAATATGTTAAAAATCGAAGTTGTGCGAGTCCAACTCCCGACCACTCATAACAACTCACGACATCTCATCGTTCCAAGCCAAGTTCTCCCACCAAGTTCTCCCGCCAACCCACCACCAAAATGACCACCGAGACCGTGCGCAGCAAAGTCGAGGGCCTCGACCCCGGCCTACCGGTACCCAACCCGACCACGCCGTTCTGGCAGATTCCGCTGCACTCCATCGCGGCCGTGGCCTCCGAGACGCTGCCGGCCGCGGCCGACGTGGTCATCATCGGTTCGGGCATGTCGGGCTGCAGCGTGGCGAAGGGCCTGCTGGAGGGCGACGCCAAGCTGTCCGTGACTGTGCTGGAGGCGCGCGGCATCGTCAGCGGCGCCACCTCGCGCAACGGCGGCCACATCGTGTCGGCGTCCTTTGAGAGCTTCCCGGCCATGGTCGAGGCCTTCGGCGAGAAGGCGGCAGCCGAGGTGGCCGAATTCACGCTGCGCAACATTGACCGGTCGTTCGGCATGGTCGACGCCATCGGCGATGCCGACCTGAAGGAGGCGTCTGAGGTCCGCCGCACGGAAAAGGTCCTCGTCTTCGAGGACGAGGCGACGCTCGAGAACCACCGCGAGATTCTGCAGTCGTGGAACCGGTCGATGCCAGGTGTGTGTTCTCGAGGAGGGCAGGTAGGCCAGACAACAGATGCTGACACTCTCTGCAGCGAACCGGAAAGACTGGTACAAGATCATCGACGCCAAGGAAGCGGAGGAGGTGAGTACCAAGTCGGAAAACGAAAGAAAAAATGGAAAATAAAAACTGACATCTCAGCGATTCGGACTGCGTGACGTCGCCGGCGCCGCCGTCGGCCGCGCCGCCGCTGTCTGGCCATACCGCCTCTGGGCTGGCGTCTGGAAGTACCTGCTCGACACCTACAAGGACCGCCTAACCATCGAGACCTACACGCCTGCCACAGCGGTCCAAAGCGCAGGCGACGGCAACGGCTACATCGTCTCCACGCCCCGCGGCGATATCGCCGCCGGCCGCGTCGTGTACTGCACCAACGGCTACGCGTCACACCTGCTGCCGCGGCTGCGCGGCAAGATCTTCCCTTTCCGCGGCACCATGAGCACACAGGACCTCGGTGCTGCATTCCCCAACCAAGGCGCCCAGCGCTCATGGTCCTTCTTCAGCCAGCCGCGCCTCGACCCTAGCGGTGACTCCGCCAACATGGGCCTCTACTACCTGACCCAGAACCCCAAATCCGGCTACATGTTCCTCGGCGGCGAGCACGCTCGCCCCGTCGACGTCATCACCAGCGACGACAGCCAGCTCAACACCCTGTCCGCCGAGAACATCGTCAAGGTCCTACCACGCGTCTTCCATGGCGCCAAGTCGCCCGACGTCAAGGCTATCTGGTCCGGCATTATGGGCTTCACGCGCGACGGCCTGCCCGTCGTCGGCAACCTGCCCGAGGCCGCCACCGGCCGCTCCAGCGGCGGCGAGTGGATTGCTGCGGGCTTCAACGGCTACGGCACGGGCTACTGTCTGTCGTGTGGCACGGCTGTGGCCGACATGATCCTCGGCAAGGACGTGTCGTCGTGGGTGCCGCAGGCCATCTTAATCAACGAGGAGCGCTTCAAGGGCACTCTGACCGATAGCGCCGTCTGGGCCAAGCTGGGCGTGTAGGCAGGCGTGTAGGAAAAGCAAGAGGCTGCGGGACAACTCCACTCGTACAGGATTCGTGTTAGTGTACTCATATTCTGTAATTACATCTTTATAATACCGTTGAGTTCGGAAACGTTTGCGTGAGTTGAGACTGTACAGACCGAGAATGGCCAAATGCGCCGGTGCATCGAGCCAAGGCAGGCCACTGCTTCGCGGGGAAAGGCCAGCTTTCCGAGGAGCATGGTCTCTTCTCGCCTCTGTAGCCCCCAGTCGCCCACGAGTGGAAAACTATGTAGTATTGGTACGCCGATAAGCCGGCCTATTGACCGCGCTAGAAGGCAAACTACAGGGCACGTGAGGATAAGCCGGCCGATTGGCCGGGCACTAAAGAAACGATCGCCTAATAATATTAACACTGCGTCCAGCCCGTCGAGCTCCATCTACCCCGTCCAGCCCTCCCAACCCTCCGGCTGGCCAATTCATTTCGTCAACCCACAGGAAGCACCACATGGCCTGGTGCAACACGCCACCGCTCCGACATCGATGATTATTTAAGTCAATTTGTTGAGGGAAGGCAGTCTTGTCACTCCGTGTTCTCGTCAACACAGAATCTCGCCAATTGTTCATCATGGCAACAGCAGGTCAGTACCTGCAACTCCCCAGCCATGCAGTACTCACTGACCAGACCTAGAGCACCTCCGCAAACTCATCACCACGCCCCCGGGCCTGCCGAGTGCCCAGCCTACGGCGTCCGCCTGGCAGGAGCCGCCGCATCCGTCCGTGGCCACCCGGCAGTCGCCCGCGCTGCCCGCCGACGTCGACATTGTCATCATCGGATCCGGAGTGACAGGCTGTGCCGTCGCCGACACGCTGCTGGGCCTGCCAGCGGCGTCGGCGCTGAGCATCACCATCCTCGAGGCGCGCACCGCCGTCAGCGGCGCCACCGGCCGCAACGGCGGCCACCTCGTGTCCAACGCGGCCGAGATGATCGGCGCCCAGTTCGAGCGCCTGCCGCTCAAGGACCTGACGCGCATCGCCCGCTTCAGCGAAGCCAACATCGTCCGCCTCAAGGAGGTCGCCGCGGGGCTCAGCGCCGAGGATCGCGACGCCGCCGAGATGCGCACGCTGGTCAGCGCCATTGCCCTGGAAGAGAAAGATGCATTTGACGAGGCGAGCGACGGGCTCAAGGGCTTCAACCTGATTGCGCCGCCGACGGGCGTGCTAGACCACAAGCTTGTATCTGCGGAAGACGCAGCCAAGGTGAGTTTCCTTTTCGTTGCTTTCCTTCTTGTTGTCTTCTCTCCCTCGCCGTCGCCACCGACCACTAACACGCACAGAGGTACAGCTACCAGCCCAGCATAGCCGGCGTGGCCGAGCAGCACGGCGCGGGCGCCCTCTGGCCGTACCGGCTGTTCACGGCCATCTACGCAGATCTGCTCAAGAAGCACGGTGACCGCTTCACCCTCGAGACCAACACTCCCGTGCTGTCAGTGCAGTACGATCCCAACACCAAAAATAATAACGGCGGTGACAAACGCCCGTACGTGGTCGAGACGCGCCGCGGGTCGATCCGCTGCCAGAAGATCATCCACTGCACCAACGGCTATGCCGCGCACCTGATCCCCAACTTAGTCGGCAAGCTGTGGCCGCTGCGCGGCACCATGTCCAAGCAGAAGCTGGGGCCCGACTTTCCCAACCTCGGCAGCGACATCAGCTGGTCGTACTCGAGCAAGGCCAAGTTCGACCCGGCCACCGAGGTGCTCGACGTCGGCCTGTACTATGCCCAGCAGAACGCCAAGACGGGCGACCTGTGGATCGGCGGTGAGGTGCAGCAAATCGACGAGCTGCTGACCAGCGACGATGCGGCCGTCGGCGACGTCGCCCGAAAGAACCTCAGCACCATCGTGCCCAAGATCCTCGACCACGCTGAGCCCGTCGAGGTCCTGCAAATGTGGTCCGGTATCATGGGCTTTACCGCCGACGGCTTGCCCCTGGTCGGCCGCCTGCCTGCGTCCCTGACCGCGCGCAAGGGCGACGGCGAGTGGTTTGCGGGTGGCTACAACGGCCACGGCATGGACAAGGGCTGGCTCTGCGGCGAGGCCCTCGCCCGCATGGCCATGGGCGAAGCCGTCCCAGCGTGGCTGCCGACTTCGTACCGCCTCGACGAGAAGAGAGCCGCTGCCATCTCCACCGACGTGGCCCTAAAGAATGTGCTACACCACTTTGGCATCGTGCCGTACAAGCCAAGCCTTATAAGCGTACTGACGGTCCTGTTACCCCGCTACTGCTACCTGCTACTAATGAGCTTCCTAGCTCCTCTGTTCGGGACAAACAAGTCTAAATAGTGTCTAAATAGTATCTAAATAGTGAATCCGAATCGTCCTTACGTAATGTAAAGAGCGGTGGAAAAGCGCGATGCTTATTATAAGAGGAGACCCCTTAAGGATTCGTTGGTAGTGTTTCAAAGGTACTTTCTAAGGGAGACAGTCTCTGCTAAGTGATTAAGCTAGGGAAGGGTCTTGTTCTGATAAGAATAGTGAGAAGGTGTAACGGTCGAATAATAGTTAATACGTCTAATAGGGTATGGGGATTATATATAATAAGGGCACAGGAATACTGGTTTATATAGGTTTATATTTTAGACAATCGGTAACGACTGAAGTTTTATTTAATAGTTAGGGGGAAACCTTGGTCTTATTATCTAGTGGTTTTATTTTTATCTCTTTCTTTATTTTATTGTCAGTAAAAAATAAGATTTCCTTTACTCTCGCATTATATTCTATAAATTATTTCTCGTATAAAAAAAAAATTTGTACAATTCTTAGTTAAACACCGTATTTAGCTACCTAGCACTGTGATAGTTTTCCCCCCGGGAGGGTTCTATCTAGCGAGCCGCCAATAGTCAGGAGTGGCTGAGAAAGGCGAATAATAATAATAATATTTCTCGTATAAAATAGTCCTTTATTTACGTTTCTTTATTTCGTAGTGAATAAGGGCAGGATGCCCTGCCCAACGGCACACGTGGCAAAGCCCAAAAGTCAGGCGAGGCGCGTCGGCTGTCGTTAGGTGTCATCACTAACCGTTTTGTCGGCAGGGTTCACTCTTGCGAAGGAATGTCTCGGACTTCTGATCGGGAAGCCGCATGCTGCGGCTTCTCACTAGAAGTCGCGGTTCTCCCCCCTTCTTTTCGTAAAATTGTTGCTTGTTTTTTTTTGTCTTCTAACTATGCTCCCCCAGCCGAGTTCCCTTAAACTAGTAGCTTGGACGTGGTGGATTAAAATGTAAGGCACCTGCCACGCCTGGGCCTTCTTGGCTGACATAATCCACACCTCCTGACGTAACGGTCTTCTGATCCGAAGGCTTCTAGGAAAAGTAAGAGAAAAAGGGGTGTGATGTACGGCTAGGACTTCCCACTCCAACTTAGTATTCGAACCTAAAGTCCAGCCGCTTATTGCCCTCGTGTTTCGTGGTTTTAATGTAGTGCTCCCTCTCTACTGGTGTCCAAGAGTTCCAGATCTTGTCCCTTCGGTAATTAACCCATTTGTAGTAAAAGTTAACCAGCAGGTATAAACATATGTTTCCAATGCAGATGATAATCAGGTTCCTGTTTCCGCGCCGATAGCGTGGGGAGTCATCTGTAATTGATTAGCCTAGAACTAACTTCCACGGATAGGGTTTCGAAACACGGAGGTGGGATATACCTGAGCGATATATGTTTGAATAAATGACACTGCAAGCCTGGACAGTCATGTTGTACGCGGCCGTTGAAACCGTTCGAGAACGCACCGTGTTCGCATTTCTTGATACCCAGCCTACTTGCACCGAATGGTTACTCGGGTAGCCAAGGAGAATGGTGACGATGGCAAAGACAATCCACTTGTTTTCTGTTGTTGTGTTTGTTGCATAAAGAGCCACAAGACATGGTAATGCCCACACTTGTCCGATAATACCGTTAAACGCCAGTTTGTGCGACCAGCCAGCAAACCGTGTTACAGTTAAAAGTGTGATCATCTTGAGTATATTGCTTGGAATAACCAGTAAGTTGGTCTGGAACGTGGTGAACCCTAAGCCCTTGAGACTATTGTTGATATGTTAATTATAATTATTTAAAAGAAAAGGGAGACGACTTAAACTGTACCTTAAAGTTAGATATTGTGATGGCGGTCCCATAGGCATCTGAAAACAAAGTCCAATCATATAGCTGTTCCGCGAATTAGCATATATTGTAAGAAAGCACCAAGCAAGTCAAGTTACGTACACTGGCCAGAGATGGTAGTCTGAGAGAGCTTTCAATAGAAGCTTAGGCGTAATAGGCTGTCTGTTATGCATGCTGCCCTTGGATGGGTCATCGCGAAGGGCTCTATTAATGATAATTCTTTCCTCCCTGTTTAATTCATTAGTGATTGCATAGTAAAGCTCGGTTCGGTTGGAGACATACCGTTCTGTGAACCAGCCATTCTTGCCTCTCGGAAAACCGCGAGTTTGTGTTGGACTTGGAGGCATGAAGTAAAATGCCGAAACTCCAACGACTAATGTGATGAGACCTTCGATAAGGAACAGCCACCTCCAGCCCTCTACTCCCTTTAGACCGTCGATGTGAAGGATGCCAAACGCCATGAAGGAGCCAATGATGATAGCGCTCGTCTCGGCCGTCCACCATATAGACAGACGAACGGGTAACTCGGCGCTCGTGTAGAAATATGACATAAAGAGGTTCATCTAGTTTTAAAAATTTGTTAGAACACGTTTTATTCTTTTATATTAGCTGATCCGTAAAATAAAAGATACGCACGTCTGGAATGAATCCGCCTTGGAGGATAGCAAGCAAAGAGCGAGTGACGAGGAACGATGTACGGCCACTCAGCTTATACTGGCTCGAAGCTACAATGCTCCATAAAATCATCTGTAGCGGGATCCATCGATCGGGTCCCATCCTATTTGTATTAGAATATGAACTTGTACTTTTTCCCTTCTGTGTCTGAACGTACCATTTCGAAATCAACTGTGATGGTATCTCGGCACACATGAAAGACAGCGAAAAAACCGAATTGCCGAGATTATAATCTGTCAGGAAGGAAAGATTAGCATTAGAGGGCTCCTATTAGGGCACTTTTAAATACGTACCGTCCGTGGTGAGGTGAAGGTCCGTCAAGAAATTGTTTGTCAGTGCTTGTGCTAGATTGGCACGGTCAATCTCCAATGCCATGAAGGCAACACAAGTGAAAACAAAAATACGCAAATCAATCTTTCGGACCAGAGCCTACAAAAAACGGTGTCAAAGGAATTAGCATTAAAGAAAGCCACAAAAGACATGGTGGTAGGATGTGGCACATACTTTCTCTTCCCGCCATGTCCATCGCACCGAAGGATCGAACCGATGAAGATTCTCCCAGTCAGCCCTGGGTCGGTACTCTATCGCCAACTTGGGATCATCGAACACGGACGGCTGGGTCGCAATGGCATCGAGATCGAAGGGTTCTGATTTCCGCCAAAAGAACGTCCTTTTCGTGGAAATTGGCTCGCCCAGTGGAAGTTCGCTGACGGGAAACTGTAGTTGGACTTCGTTCACAGTAAACTGTGGTTTCTTTTCGTTGCCTGAGCTCGAGTTAGCCGGTTCACTGTCGGAGGAGGCTGGAGATGAGCCGACGCTCCAAAACACGGTCGGCATCTTTGCAAAATGTGACAATTCTAATTTACTTTGGCGGGTAGAGAACGAATTCCGAGTTTCTGAATAGATTCCAATTTTTAAAGCTGACCCTTTGAGACTTAAACTATGAGTCTTTAAGTATCTAGACTCTAATGATGTCGTGATGTATTATTGCACAGAGCCACGGATTTGGAACAAAGCTCGTTGTGAATATCCAAGGTTGCGTATAATGCCTTGCTCTTAGATCTCGTCATTTTGGTTTGACATACGGCCCTGTAAACGTCAGTAACATAAAATATTTCGCAGGTAAAAATACCACCTAGATTTTGATCTGACCGATGTAACTGTGGCCTGCGATTCGTCCAGGGATATTGTATAATGTTCTTGGCGAAGTCAGCCCCTATACGCAATTCATAGCCGACTTTGTACAATCATACTCTGTCATGTTTTGTAGCAAAAGCATCGGAGAATGCTCCGGAGATGCTACTTTCGACATGACCACTACTAGAGATGCCAACATTGTTACCACCGGAGCTGATAAATCCAACATATGGCCCGCGGAGATGCTGCCTCTTTAAGTTGTTGATCTTGCCGCGCTCCACTTATTCGAGACGCGCACCTTTATTCACACTTATCAGGCGTGAAGCCTAATACTGGCGATAAAGTTACACAGTGGACAACAGCCCAATATGCGCCCTGAATCTGCTTATTGAGAATTTCCCTTTGTGGAGGTGCGCCTGTGTTGTCCCTGTTTAAACCTACTTAGTATGCATCCCTTCGTGCGCCTTCGTTTGCCTTCGTTTGCCTTCGTTTGCACTTGTGAGCCCGTCGTTGTCGTCCATAACTGCGAAAGGAAGCAACTGGACAATGAAACAATAGGTCGTTCGTATTAGTCACAGTCAAGAGAACACGAGAGAAAGGCTAAACGCGCCTGGCTTTTAACACGTTCTTGAATGACATGGCGGAGCATCCCAGACGACGCGACACAGAATTCAGGCCATTAAGGTTGGGGTTGGGGTAACGGGGGTAGCATGAACAAGGGTGGCACAGGGAAAAGTTGGATTGGGATCCGAATCCAGTTTGGATCGCAACCCGCACGGGTATTTGTACTTGTACCTACCCATCTCTTCAAGAAGCTTGCTTTTCCCCACCCGCCTAAAATATATCTGGTTGCGCTCGCCCTGTTTGGCTAGAAATTCTATGAAAGCAGCATTCTGTTTAGTATAGACTTGGACATTTTACTTTGCTATGCGGAAATGCTCGCTATTTAAATAGTTGCTGCCCATTTCTCAAAACGTTGCTCTGCGTCAGCACATACATCAAATCCTAGCAGACTTCTCTGATACTCTGCATCAGCCCAGTTGAAGGGGCAGGGACCCTGCCACTGAGTCTGCATCAGTGCAGCCAAGAACTTGTCGCGCTCTTCCTGCTCTTTGCCGTCAACGAGGTGGTAATAATGGCGCGTACCGACGGCTCCGGCTACATTGACCTCTGTCCGCTTCTGGCGCAGCTCTTGATAGAACCTTAGCAGCGATGCTAGCTGCTTATTTTTCTCAGCCTGAGCAAGGCCCGATGAGGTTGGCAACTCCTGCCACTTTGTTAACAGGGAACCTAGGATAGCGCCGTCTTCCACTGCCATAGCAGCGCCTTGGCCTTGGTAGGGCAATGTAGGATGTGATGCATCTCCCAGCAATGCCATTGTGCCCTGTTGACAACTGGTTAGCTGATGTGCGATCATATCAAGGGTAAGAGGTCCGCAGTAGTACCTACCCTCGTCCACTGGTCAAGACTTTCAAAGTGAAGCAGCTTCCACTTCAGCGAGGTCTTCAAGCAAGAAATGATGTCGTTGAGCCTGTATTAAGAAGACGCGTATTAGTGTCCCGGCACGTATAAAATCCGAGGCAACTTGGACAGAAGAGGATGAACATACATTGGGTCCCATCCAATAAAGTTCGCAGCCAGCTCTTCGACGGTGCCAGCCGAGGTCCGTACGCCCTCGGGAAGGTCATCCGCAACGCTGGAAATTCAAGGATTAGCACAAGAGACGTATATAAAAGAGGTTCTCACTAAGACATACATCAGAACCAAGTTGTACTCTGTGTGGTTTCTCAGAGGATAAAAGACGGCGTGCTTGTTGGGTCCGAGCCACACTTGCACATTAGTCTGGTCGACGAGTTTATTGATTCTTTCGTTCTTCAGAGCCAACAGCTGCTCCCGAGAGAATGTGCCGCGGTACGCAAGGTCTCCTGTCTCTTCTGGCGAGAAGGATCGTTTTAAGATGTTTTCACGCATTCGTGACCAGAGGCCTTCAAAACAAACCCTGTTAGCTTTTCTGTAATTCAATGACCATGCCCAACCCTCGTCAACAGAGCTTTTCTCTGCCATCTTATTTGACGTACCGTCTGCACCAATCACGACATCTGCTTCAAAGCGTCTGCCATCATTCAAAACCACGATTTGGGGGCCGTCTGTCGATTCCTCCACACCAGTGACCTCCGCGTCCGTCACGACGTTGGCACCGGCTTCGACGGCATCGTCCAGCAATACATTCTGGTAGTCACCCCGGTGAATGGAGCTACATTTGGCGCTGTCAGTGCTATATCGTCACGGTCTTCTGCTGCAGCCACCAGGTATACGTACATCCACTTGGCATTATACTCCTTCTCCATGCGTCCTTTGAGAGGCTTTTCAACAAGAACCTTGCCATCCTCGTACCGCCGTAGGGTAAAGTCTTCGATTTCGTAGCCGCCAGCGTTCTTGAGTTTGTCGAGCAGGCCGAAGTTGGTCAAAACACGGCATGCGTTGGGTGGGACGTGAATGCCAGCGCCGATCGTGAGAATTTCGGGCGCGCGCTCCAAGACCGTGACGGGCAGAGGCGGGTTGGCACGACGCCGACATGCAATTGCGCACGCAAGACCGCCGATACCTGCACCGACAATAAGAACTCGGGGTCCATTCTCTCCACCTCCCGCAGCAGTGCCCTAAACACTGTTAACATCCCATCAAAATGAACACAAAACAGGATTTGTGAACAACATATAAACTCACGTTCGTTCCAGCCATGATCTCAAGAGTTGTGTGGTTGCGAAATGTGATACAAGCAGTGCTATTGGTTGGCGGCGTTGTATTGTCCGGGCTCATCGACAACGTGCTTTTAACTTTTATACGAGTCGTCGGGCAAAAGCCGCAACACTACTTAATCTCCAGTTATGACCGTACTTGCTCGCGTCTTCACGAGGTCGGCCTCTCCACTCCGGCAATTTAATTCCAAATCGTCATATCGCCCTGGCAAAGTCGGAACTGCTGAAATTGTGGGTCCATGGGGAAACCGGGGAAATACTGGGGAACTCGGGAATGGGGTTGGAACTCCAAAACTTGCTGGTCATGCGGACTACAGTACCATCCCAGTCCTCTGGTGAGGTGTCAGTCTTGGCCAGTGTGGTATTTCCCTGCACCTTCTTCATGGAGTCAATAGCATATGTCTATTAGCCATCAATATTACCCTAGTCTGACACCCCCCGTACTACATCTCTGCCAATTCTCTGTCCTGGATTAAGTGCTAACCAACAGCACCCACTTCCCGAATGCGAGAGCAAAATCGTATTCGAAATCGCAAAACTAGAAATGGTTAAAATGCCACAATGAATTGCAAGGCACTCGTAAAAGCACAAGATTTTTACTGTTGAATTTTTTATTTCATATTTTAGAAATATGTTTGGCAACTACATATTGTTTTCTGTTCTCATCTTCTTCTCTCCCTCTTTATAAATGTTTTCTTTTCATGCGCGAAAGGAATTTTAGAATTAATGTAATTTTATTTTTCAGCGTAAAAATCAAAAGCAAAAACTCAACTCACAAGGCAATACGAAAATAAAAGTTCTATGTAATCAAACCATATGAAACCTTTCTCACAGTTCTATCAAACAGTCTTCTGTTATGTATTTTTCATATATTTTATCAGAAATGAGAATAACGAGTTAATACAAATACTCAAAACATCGCGGTCTTTATTATTTTCAAACCACCATTACAAGAGCAGAGGAAACTTTATGAAATTTTAGGTTTGAACAAAAAAAAGATGCACAAGACGAGTGACATCGGAAGGATCGAAAGTTGGAGTTACATTCAAGGGCTATTGATTCTGGACCTCCACGGCCCTTGTACTTTCACGGGGCGAAAGATCGGCCAAAGAAAATACAGTGGAGTGTGCAACGATTAGATTAACTAGAAAGCTGAATTAGGAAGCAAAAAGGTGATGTTGGACTAAATTTACAATTTCGGGAGAGACACCACATTGATGGCGATACGACTCTTTTTCGTTTATTTCACAGGAGTTGGCTTGATAATAAGTTTCTGGCCAATAGGGAACGTAACGCCTCTGTCTTTCGGACGCATTATGGCCTCTGTCATGACAGGATCGTTCTCAATGTCATAGAGCTGGTAGAGTCGGGAGAGCGTCAAGGTCAGGCCAAGGTGTGCCAGATGCTTGCCGATGCAGTTCCGCGGTCCGTAGCTGAAGGGCCGTGACATCTCCTTCATCTCCTTGGTGGCGCTCATCCAGCGATCAGGGTTGTATAGCTCCGGTTCGGGGAACACGGTGGGGTCCCGGGCGGTTGCGTAGGCCGACGTCGACACGATGGTGCCCTCCGGGACATAAATTCCGCTGATCTCACGACCGGGCGATACCCGGGGGAAGGCAGAGCTCAGGGGACCCCACATCCGGAGGGTTTCTTGGATGCAGCAGTCGAGCAAAGGCTAGAACTTGCATTAGCTGGGGACTTGGACGTATATGATGACTGTAGAGGTGAGTGGCCACCTACCAATTTGGATGCCTCTTCATACGTTGGGGGCTGGCTGCGGTCTGGGAACACGGTGCGGATTTCTTTGACCAGCCGGTCCCGTATGGCAGGGTTTCTACCACATTCCCAAAGAGTGTACATCGTGGTCACCGCCGTGGTGTCGCTGCCAGCCACCAGAAAGATGATGGTGTTTTCAACCAGTTCCTCAGACGAGAGCTTGCTGCCGGTCTCCGCGTCCCGAGCATCGACAAGATTTCGTAGGAATGTGCCGTTGGCAAAGTGTGGGTCTTGTGCAGCTTTGACGATGAAGCTCTCCACGGTACTCTTGCTGAAGGAGATTAGACGGTCCAGGCCGCGGTACGCGTCTTGGACCGGCCTGATCGGGACGAGGCGCAGGAAGGGGAAAAAGGATTGGGTGGGAACAACAGTCATACTGCAATGCTGTAGTTAGCAATTGGTTGTCTTCCTCTTTGGGTGCTTGGGACACTTTACACACAATTTATCAAACTCGGCGTGCGTCACCTTTCCAGCTCCAGACACGGAGTCAAACGAGTGGCCGAGGCATAGAGCGCTGACAATGTCGAGATAGTGCTCCATCATCTTGGTGTAAATGTTGACGGTTGTGCCTTTGGCCGCCGCTGGCGCAATGACTACATCGATAAACAAGTCTATCCGCTTCTGGATATTGGGTTCATCATGGACTAGTGCACCTTGGGAAAATGCATGCGACACGAGGCGCCGGACACGAGAGTGACGCTTGCGATGGATCTCGTTTAAGATGCTGGTGGAGCCTGTCGCAGTGAATCCGTTGTAGAACATGGGCTCTTTTGTGCACGGATTCGAGCTCTGGCCGTAGATGTCCGCCCAGGACGCTTGGGTGCCGAAGAGAAGCTCGTCATGAGAGATGCGAACAGGGTCACCGTACTTGAGCAGCATGTCCCTTTGCCAGGTGATGCGATCTCTGCGAACCATCGCCGCAAGCTTGGGGAAGAAAGTGAACTTGCCCAGAAAAGGGCCCGGGTACTTGGCCAACTCATGGAAGAAGATGCGATAAATGATAACGGTGACGATGTAGAATAAAGCGGCACCGCCGAGGGCCAGCTTGATACTGGAGCTCGACAACCGCCCAACGGATGCAAAAACGGAATCCATAGTGCTGAACTTGGCTGCCAATATAAATGCTATGGAGGGCTATCCATAGGAGAGACCTTCATCTAATATAGCCCTCGCATCATCGCACCCTGGCCGTTCTCAGCTGCGCAGAAATGTTACCCCATAGCCAAGAGAAAATCAACGCTCCATACGGTTTAGAGTTTACTATAGATTGCCATTTTTCGTACATTAATATGCTTGGCCCCCTTCACTTCTCCCGTATCTATGGTATCCGATATGCAAGCGCGGTTATTTTGGAAGTTCTCGCTTCTCCGGTGGAGTTTCAGAGAGGTACAAGCACGATCCCCGCACGATAGGGAATGGTTGAAGTCGGTACAGGTCATGTTTATTGGTTAACAAGCGAGACAAGATGTCAAACTGTCAGATGCCGAAAGGGTAGCCAATAGCCGTCCGTGCGATGTAAGAATGCGGGGAACACACCCTTCGCAAACCCCAGAATTTCCCGGGGTGCGGGGAAATCCAATACATATTAGTGATCCGTGCCCGGGATAGTGAAAATAGTGGCGTACTCGAAGACAAGTAAATACTGCTTATCTTTTAAGTAGCAATAATGCTGTGTTGGGTTCTGCTACACAAAGCGGTCTAGTGCGTTTTGGAACAATCGAAAACATCAACTCATCAGCCGTGCCGCAGGATTACAATGCGGCTCTAAGGGACGTTTTTCTCCGCAGGATTGTTGATCCATCGTACTATTTTGATATCGAGCCATTTTTTTGAATTCGGAAGCATCGCATCAATCCACTTTTATACGTATTCGTACGGACTACAACTACAGAGTATGACTTAGGTCGAGTCCTCAACCTGCCAACATCACAGCCCCAAACGCGTCATCTTGAATCTGGCTGCCTAGTTTTGACCCCATGATTTTGCGGGATTTTAACAGCCTGGGGTAAGGATTTGGAGACAAAACTCCCGTAGTCATTAATTGCCCGAGTAGAATTTCCGGGAGTTCAATCATGTGTTCTAGACCTTGAATGGACAGAACAGCCCTATATGAACCAATGCGGCTACAATCGTTGTAAGCGCATTTCATTTTCTGTTCCTGTGTCTGTTTCAAAGGAGCTTAAATTGGACCTCTTTTTATCTTTGCCCCTCTTCTATTTTTTTAAAGAAGCTGCAAGGAGAATTACAACGTCACCTCTTCAATATTTTTTTAACCTGTTGCTGCTTCTCACCACATAACACATATCCTCACTTCACGGAAAGACAGCGCAATGGCCGGAACAGCAGGCGCCCCCCCGACTGAGGTCGATTACCTGATCGTCGGTACTGGCCCGGCTGGTGCATCTCTGGCAGCCTTTATGGCATCCTACGGTGCGACATATCCACGCTCTAAGGATTTGTCTCTACTATTGTCTAATACATTATTACTGTGCAGGGATGAATGGCCTTATCGTCAGCTACGACCCGAGCAATGCGGATACTCCTAGAGCCCATATCACGAATATGGCTGCCCTCGGTATGCTTCCAGTGCAATGACTTATATATCTGGTCTTCAAAATGTGGCTTGGTCGCTAACAATAATACCAACAGACTGTCTCCGAGACATCGGAGTTGATGTTGAGTGCTACAAGCTGGGAACTTCAAACGACTCTATGATGCACACCCGCTGGTCCAACACCATGGCCGGCCAAGAATACGGGCGCATCTATTCTTGGGGCAATGACCCGAAGCGCCGCGGCGACTACGCACTGGCCAGCCCGTCCGACATGCTCGATCTGCCCCAGACACTCATGGAGCCGGTGCTGATGCGCTACGCCACGCTCAATGGCTTCCATGCGAAGTGGGATACCGAGTTTGTGTCCTACATCCAGCATGAGGGCTCTGGTGGTGTCACTACGACGCTTAAGGACAAGGTCACGGGTGCCACCTACCAGGTCCACTCCCGGTATCTCTTTGGCGCCGACGGTGCACGAAGCAAGATTATGCAGCAAGCGGAGATCCCTCTGATTCGTCGCCCAGGCCAGGGCTTTGCCGTCAACGTCCTGATTAAGGCTGACCTTAGCCATCTGATGGAGAACCGCATGGGCAATCTGCACTGGATTCTTCAACCGGACCGGGAGTCGCCCCCATGGGCATGGCTTGGATGCATGCGCATGGTGAAGCCGTGGCACGAGTGGCTGTGTATCCTCTTTACAGCGCCAGGCTCCTCGCGTGAGGTACGGTCGAATGAGGAGTACGTTGGGCGCATCCGGGAGCTGATTGGCGACGACTCAGTCGCCATCAACGTCTTGGGTGTGTCGACTTGGGCGATTAATGAGACGGCGGCTGAGTCCTACTCGAAGGGAGACGTGTAAGTGGGCTTTCCTGTCTTCGGTGTTTTCTTAAATGTGCCTTTACTGACGTCATCTCCACAGTTTCTGTCTCGGTGATGCTGTTCACCGTCACCCGCCAAACCACGGCCTCGGGTCGAACACCTGCATTCAAGATGCGCACAATCTGGCATGGAAGGTCAACTACGTGGACAAAGGTAGATCGAAATCAATTTGCAGTCTTTTACACTGGTTCAATAACGCTAACACGTCTTCTTATGTAGGCTGGGCTGGACGTGAGCTGCTCGACAGCTACAGCATCGAACGCCAGCCTGTTGGACTGGACGTGGTGACTCAGTACATACCCCTCCCTATCACTTACTTTATAAAATCAATGTACTGCACAGTACCTAACATACTTACAGAGCAAATGCGTCCCTGCGCAACCACAAAATCATCTGGGGCGTTCTTGGCTTCCTCGAGTCTACGCTGGAAGCTCGTATGAAGGCCAACGACGAGATCAATGCTGCCACTCCCGAGGGACGAACCCGGCGTGGGGAGCTGTCGAAGGCTCTCCGGGCCATCGACCGCGAAGAGCACGGTCTGGGCATCGAGATGAACCAGCGCTACAAGTCGAATGCTGTCTACCAGGCTGATCAGGGCGTTGCTCCTGCATTCACCCGTGATCCACTTGAGCACTACCACCCCACCACCTACCCCGGCGCACGCGTGCCGCATGCCTGGCTTGGTAACCATGTGCCATCAAAGTACATCTCGACCATCGACCTGGCTGGCAAGGGCCGCTTCACGCTATTGACCGGTGTTGGTGGCGGGCCACAGTGGAAGGCCGCAGCGGCCAAGATCTCGTCGGAGCTAGGCGTGCCAATCAACGCCCACGCCATCGGCTACGGGCAAGACTACAAGGACGTATATCTGGACTGGGAGGGTCAGAACGGCGTTTCAGAGTCGGGCTGCGTCCTGATCCGGCCGGATTACTTTGTGGCTTGGCGAAGCGAGGCTTGGGTAGATGATGGAGAGGAGAAGCTCCGTGACGTGATGAAGACCATTCTATCGCGGAAGTAGATTAAATTTGTTTGTACTAAGTAAGATTGGGGGGTGTTTTTAAATAGATTTGAGCAAAAAATATACCAGCTTCTTCTGCGGTTCAAAATAACATCAGAGAGGAGAATTTTGGAATATTGTTTAGGAAGTTTGCCAAGTGAAAAACCATAAGATGTGCTTACTGTCATGCATTACTGTAAGAAAGGTGTGAACTGTAATTGTATCCATTTTTGAAGACATGAAAGAAAAAGCAAAAAATTGAGGCACACAATTTGAGAGAAAACAATGTCAGATATTTAAATAGATGCAATCTAAATAATTCTATATTCATTGCAGTGAGTGGACAGCTTTAGCTGATGCCACCCTCGTCCTCCGTTAAGTTTTTGCCCCCCACGACCACCAGCTCTGCAGACTGGAGGACATAGAGCATGCGGGCCCAGCTGTCTTTGCTGGTGTTGCGCCATGCGTGGTTCGTGCCGCGCTGAACGGCAACGTCACCTTTCTGCAAGAGTTGGGTCTCACCAGAGTCAAGCTGAAGCTCGATGACACCCTCAATCACCACACCGAAGTCGCAGGACGGCGTTCTGTGCATGGGGGAGGTGTATTCTGGCGGGAAGTCAACGGTGCGGCAGACAGTGCCGCCCGGGATGGTGATCTTGGGCGCGTTGATAGTATAGCCGCGGTACGCCTCAATGTCGGCATCGCCGGCTGTCTTGACCGGGAAGCCCTGGGTGGTGTACATGAGACTGAACTCCATATCACCGCCCATGACACGTCGTACCGGCGCAGGCTCATCTATGGCATTGCTGAAGATGGCCTTTCCGCTTTCGTCGTGCGTGGTGATGACCCGCTTGTGCTGGCGGAGCTGGTTCGGGATGGACGACATCTTGGCAAGTGAGAATTAAATTAGAAGGATGTGATGGCGTTGTGGTAGATAGGTTCACAGAACAAAATAAGCATACAAGAAAGATCAATTCTAAAAGTATCTAAAAGTATACATATATATTATATATAGTATGTAGCCGCATAAGGGGTAGATACAGCAGTATCCGCATATTGCTTCCCCACGATTTACTGCTCGGGAATTAGAGGCAGCTGGATCCAGTTGGCGTGGTCAGGGCCAAAATGTAGCGTGTTCTGCCCCTCCAACAAATCCCGAGGGCGGTCCACCTCGGAGTCGTGCTCGAACAGGCCGGCCCCCAACGTATCGCCCGACGCGATCTCCAACACAAGCTTGTGACCAACCCCCACAACGACATTGGTGGGCCAGATCTCCACATCCACCGGATAAACCGTGCCAGGCTCGACCGGCAGGACGTCAGTCGAGCTGTACGTCCGGTGGGGTTTCCATTGGTGGTGCTGCGGGTGGTTCTCGGCCACGACCCGCAGGCTGACGCGCAACCAGCCTTTGGTGACGGGCACGGGGTCGCCGACTGTGCCCGTGTACAGGATCTCGGAGCCGTCCGCATCCAGGTGCCGCAGCGTGATGAAGAGATCGATCTCCTTGGGGCTTGTTGTCTGCCCCGGAAGCGGCGACGCCGATACATTGAGGTGGGCCACGATGTGGCCGGTGAACTCGGTCTCCTTCGCAAAGGGCGCTGTGACAAACTGCTGGAACTGGGGATACTTCAGGTTGCTGGGCGCATTGTAGGATAGGGTCGACGCTTCGCCCGCACTTGCCGCCTCTGCAGCGTCCGTGAGCTCCTTCTTGGCCGTGAGGAAGTACTTGACGTAGCGCGTGCGTGCAATGGGCCACTCCTGCTCCAGACGCGACGGGTACTGCTTCTCGGCCTCGGCGTTGTTGACGCCCACGTTGCCTTTGCGCAGGACCAGCCCGACTTTGGGCGCCTCGCCGGTCGTCCACCCGCCGCTGTCCTGGCCCTTGAGGAAAGCATCCAGGAAGCTCTTTTGCAAGGCCACATTCTCTGCGGAGTAAAACGGCAGGTCGTGGCGCCCCGTCACGAAGCGCAGATACTTGTGCTTGGACCCGGTGTTCAAGTAGCCCTCGACGTTGCCGCGCAGATGCAACAGAATGCCGCCCCAGTTGCCCACAGACAGCAGAGGCACCTGGATGTCGCTCAGGTTGTAGTCCTTAGAGGCATAGTACGGTTCGTCTAGGAAGCGGTGCGCCGCGTTGTCTTCGTTCTGGTCGTGTCGGTTCTTCACCAAGACATCCTCGGGTAGGTCGCCTTCCATGGTGTCCTTGCCCCAGCGGCGGGCCGCACGGCCAGGGCGGCCGTATTGGTTCGTGACGACTTGGCGGTTCCACCAGAAGCTGATGAAAGTGTTGGACAGAATGCCGCCGTGACGGCAGCGATCGCGGTAGTAGTCGGACATGCCCTCCCACGGAATGATACAGGCCAGTCCCTTGGGACGAAGGGCAGCAACGCGCCACTGGCTCCCGGCGTAGTAGCTGATGCCGAGAAGGCCGACCTTGCCAGACGACCACGGCTGGGACGCCGCCCACTCAATGACGTCAAAGAATGCCCGACTCGTGCCCCGCGACATGGTGTCGAGGACACCCGGCGATTGACCCGTACCCAGCTCGTCGGCCCGGACAATGGCATAGCCGTTTCGGGTCCAGTAGCCGGGATCCGGCGTCTCCCATGCCGAGTGCGGCGAATGGTGCTCCTCCGGCACCTCGGCAAACGAATCAGCGTGAAAACTGTTGGTACGAGGTCAGGACAACGACACCAAAGACACCAAAGACACCAAAAACGCAAAATGCGCGGAAGATAGTAGGAATACTCACACGCTATAGTGCACATCCTTGCCGTAGGGTCCGTAGGTGACCAGAACTGGGTACGTGTCCTGCTCGTTCTTGGGGCGGTACACATTGCAGCGCACCACGCCCTTGTCGCCCTGAAGCTTTATGTCGGCATTTTCCTCGTAGATGTAGTCGAAGGACTGCTTGTCGACCTGGTGAGCGTCTTTGAGCGATGGTGTCGTCATGATGAGAGGTTCTAGAGCTGTCAATTTGCTTGTTGATGTGTATTGTCGCCGCTCAGTACTTTGCGTCCATATTGGGGTTTTATGTATGTGAGTAGTGATGTCGTTGCGATTCCAGTCCCCGAAACCCACAGATCCACAGCAGTTCTCCATCTTACACAATATTGCCGTGCAATCCCGTACGATAGTGGAGGCCTATCGGCAATTTTAAGGAGCATCACAAGGGACCACAAGAACCGACCCGAAGCGGAGCGGAGCGCCGAATAAAGCGAGGCGAGGATTGTTCACAGAGACCGAATTGTATCCTTTCTTCCTTCGTCCTTCTTCCTTCTGCCTTTGTGATACTTTTTGTCGCCATCGTACGTGGCAAACTACCTATTTTACACATGTTGCTCTCTGACTGCCACGCCTTCCCGCCTTAATGTGCACCCCTGCTCGCCAGAAGACCACCGAGAGACTTCCCTAAAATGGCCGACACGGGGACGTGGAACGCAGACAGAAGTTGCATTCCGGTGTCCGTTGTCACTGTCTCAACTGGATCGGATCTGCGCGTTGTCAGAAGCTTCCTCGTCTCACCGAACCACACGATCAATGTAGCAAAATACACGCACAATGCAACATGCGGAGGCTCGACATATGGCGCTTTGCCGCCCACCGAGGCTGTAGGCCCGGCTTGTCTACGGGACGGCGCCACGCAATCGAGTGCGATCCGCAAGATGGCTTTCGCGTGCCAGAGGGCTATCTCAAACTGGTGCCTGCTTGCCCAGGGCTCGATGCTTCCGCCGTCCGACGCTACGTTGCCTCTATCGCTATCGCCTTGCTTGTCCGCATTGTTCTCATTGTTCTCATGCGCTTCTGCCTGTACTACCACGCGTTCGAGAACCGCCATGTTGGAACACAGTGTCACTTGCGCAAGATGGTACAGGAGCATCTGTGCCACGTTTGGCGGCGTGGACAGATCTGGGTACGTTTCTGGGCCACCAGCTTCAATCGTCGAGTTAAGCCAGCGATCCAGCGCAAGCTGAACAAACTCAGTTCTCCAAAGAGGAGACGAGGATGTGGCGTTGTTTATGTCGTGCGGGCTCGCTAACCAGCTGTAGCGTATGATAGCTGCGAGGTGATGCATGCCGCCCACGTTGTTGATGCTGTTGCCGTAGGATGGGCTGGAGACAACCCCCCCGCTTGAAAGATGCCGATGACCCTCTGGATGATTGCCGTGGTGGCCCAGCGGGTAGAGTTGACCCTCAAAAGATGGAGGGCGGTGCAAAAACAGAACCCGGTAGCTGTCAAGAATGCGAATTGCTTCCGAGAGCAACCGGACTTGCTGCTGCTGTGCGAGGGCCGTTGTGTCGTCAGCATGACCTGGTGGTAGTGTCGCTTCAATGCAAGAAACAGCCGCGTGCAGCTTGCTTCCATGAAAAACCTCGATGAACTCGTACACGCGCTTGTCTCCGCTTAAAAAACCATAGATCTCGAGTAGAACAAAGGTCGCGGCAAAACTGAGCGCATCGTCAAACGACAACGGTAAGCCTGCCGTGTTTTGCAGGTAGTTCTCCAAGAGAAGCCGTCGTGAGTCGTTGTAAAGCATCTTGGCCACCTTTGTCTTATTGGGTGTCCCGGAGCAGCAATAAAGCCCGCCAATGGCAGCCATGGCAAGACATAGCTCAACACGAGTGCCAGGACCGGCAAAAAAATTGGCGAACAGAGTGAAGGTTGGCGAAATATGTTTTGTTGCGATATTTAAGAGAACATCGATCATGTCGTCCTCGTACGCCGCAAGCTGTGGTGGTGCAGAGTACCACGAACGATGCTGGGCATTTTGTGAAGGAGACGATGCGCGGGAGCGGTGCTGTAGTTGGTCTTTGATCAGCTCTACCGCATCTTCCATGGAGGCGTCCAGCTCAGAGTCAAGTGCCATAGTGCCCTGCAAGGACCAGAGACAGTCGTCCGACGAAGAGAAATCGTGGAGACCATCCAGCCAGCTGCCGAAGTCCTATAAAGAATAAAGCGTAAGTAAAGTGTTTGTTTGTGGGACAATGTACAACACACGACAATGGGTGAAAACACTCACTGCAGACGTGAGAAGCTCCTCTAGAAAGTTTGCGGGGTCTGCGGTCTGAGGCAGTCGCATGGCGTCTGGTGTAAGAAACGAGGGAGCCTGGTGCATTCCCGGCGAGATGCTGGGTGGTATCGCTGCCGCCATCCACGGGTCAACCTCGGGCAGAGACAGCGCAAAGGGCTGGAAATGCGCGTCCGAGGCGGCCCCGCTCTCCCCGTCGCGTCTTGCGCATGTGTCTGTGTCGGCAGTCGTTGGTATGACGCTGATGCCGGGCGGTTGTGGCACGGATGCGAACACCGTCATGTCCTCGCTGCGGGAGGTGCATGTGCTTTCTGTGCTGCCTGTATTCTCTGTTGGCCAGGGCGGCTCAAAATTGACTGAAGTAGCTGGCCCCGGCGCAGATCTTTGGGCCATCGAACTCGTCATGCTTGTCAGATCTGGGGTGGCAGAGGTGGCAGAGGTGGTGGGCGGTTCGGCAGGCAAAGACGGGCTGATGGGAGAGACGGGGACTGTGTGCCGCGGGCGGCCGGGCGGTCGGCTTGTGCTTGAAACGGTGCAGTCCAGAAACTTTGCGCGGCATGAGCCGCAAGGCCGGGTGTTGTCACATTTCAATTTCCGCTTGCGGCATTGATCGCATGCGAGCTTAGACCGTTCTCTGTGTTCGCGGTCGCGGGGCGGCTTGTTGTTGCTTGTGCGGTCGTTTCCCGATACGTGTGTTCCGTGCGGATGGATCTTCTCAACATGCTTGGCCAGAACATCTGCACGCTGGAACCCGGCCTGGCAATACGGACACTGGAAAGGTCGTTCGCCGGTGTCTTTGAAGATAATTGTTATTACGTGTCATATGCATATGAGTAGTATTCATAGTACAAATACCCTTTTTTTTAATTGAATAAGGAGACAGGAGATGAGAGGAGATAAGAGGAGAGGAGAGGAGAGGAGAGGAGAGGAGAGGAGAGGAGAGGAGAGGGAGAGGCAAAAGTGGGTGATTGGGGCAGTTGGGGGGGTCTTGACTGAGGAGACAGATCATGCACTTACGTATGCGCTGGTGCCGCGTCAGATGTTCGTTGCGAGCAAACGTTCGCCCACAAAAGTTGCATCTTGCCATGGTTTCGTAAATACCATGGGAGAGTGTACGACTCAATGTGATTGATTGCGTCTGGGGTTTGGAGAATGTGGGGATCTGGGGAATCTGGGGATCTGGAGAATCTGGGGATCAGGAAGATGGTGGAAGTTGTCGGACGGGGGATAAAGAATACGTTGTACGATGAAGTCAAAAGTCAACAGCAAGTGTGTCGCAAATGAAGTGGAGAATAATTGTTCGCCTAACCAATAAAGACTTGTTCATTCTAATAGAGGCAGACCGCAAGTTGTGGACAACACTCAAAAGTCTACCCCATTGCGGGAATTAATTTCCAGAAAGAACTACTCCGTAGAGAAAGTATCCATTATTCTTTCACACCATGCTCAATTTAGCTCGCCACCATTGTCGGGCGGGGAAGACCCATGATTCCTCACGTATGCGGCAGCGGAGTCGGCCTTTGATAGCAACATTAAGAGTTGAACGTGAGATTTTTGCGGGCCTATGCACGGTTATCGGAATTAGGAGTTGTTCTGTGTGCTTGGGTCACCAATGTTATCGGTTCCTCCGCAGTCGCCGGCACTTGAGCTTCTTCATTGAAACAACCAGGCTTGATTCCCACACAAGGCTTGCTCCATGACAATTGGCTGAAGTAGATTGGCTGGACTGCTCCACGCTACGAAGCACATCACATTGAAAACAAGCATTCTTTGTTTTCACAGAACGACGTATCTCCCCATAACAGCAACTCCCTTGTGCAAATCGAACAGAGCGCAGTCACCGAACGCACAGAGCAGTGAGCAAAACAACAATGGCGACGCCCGCCCATGCGGCAGACTGGCCCGGCGAACGGGATCCGTCACATCGCGACGTTGCGTCGGCGAACGAGCGGCCGAGCCCTGCCTTGTTGTCGGACTTTAAGAGGGCCCTGATGGCGAGCGACGATGCCCAGGGGTGCCGGAAGCTGCTGCAGATGAACCTTGTCGTACGCGCCCCGACTACATCCCATGCCGGTGCGCAATTGCTAACACACGGCCTCTACCTGTCGAAACAGGAACATCATATGAGCCCACGACAATACACCTATCCACTGGCGCTCCTGAGCCAATTTCCACAGCTGCCCCCGCCAGACACCATCGACATGCTGCGTCGTAACTTCAACCACAGATGTCTCGGGCATGTCTTCTTCGAACGTTTCCCCTCGTCTGCCATACCGCGAGAGTCGGTGCCGGTTGCACCGCTGCAGTTTGGCATGGCTTGCCTAGCCTCGGTCTGCACGAACGGCAACGATGACACCGGGCAAGGGAGAAACGAGGCGGAGACACTGTTTTCGGCTGGAGCCAGTCTGTGGCTCGCCATGGTGGAAATGGACAACACCCTTGCTCGCTCGATTGACATGTTGTTGGCGGTATGTTTCTAGCCTTTTCTCGAGCCGAGGCCTTGATATGGCTGTGATTGTGATATGGCTTTGGTTTCTCACATACTGTTTGAAAGGCCGTTCTCCTTGTTCCTTGCGGCGTTCTCGCGACCACGGATATACTCCGCACCAAGGCCGCACTCCTACTGTCTTCATCACTGACGGTACGTTGTCCCCCTTACACTATTCCTACGCCTTTGGCATTACCAGTCAGTCTAACTCCTCAACAGATTGCTCGTCGTCTGCGACTCCACTGTTCCGAGCTCTTCGAGTCGACGCTATGTCAGCGTATCTTCTCCTGGCGGTGCGTCTGTTATTATTCAAGTGCTATGAAACCGCAATGCTAGTACCGTTTTCTAACCAGCCAGCAGCCCCTTGTTCTGGTCACTCTGGCTTTGGGATGTGCTACAAGCACTGTGCACGGATCGCCAGCTTCAAGTGTCTACCAGCGAGATCCTGTCGGCCATGCCGTCCTCTTCCCGTCCTTTTCAAGACGTCTACCGCGATCTTGTTACGCCATCAGGCCACCTGGACACGCCCACATCCGCAACCCAGCAGCCGTTTCTAACCTCCTTGAACGGTGTTGGCCCCTCTCGTGACGATGCCTTTTTTCTTCTCCTTGCCCTATTGTCTGACTTGATCACACTACGCCGATCGCTTGGAAATGACAGCAACCTTATCAATCCAGCACCCCTAGCCATCGCCCAACTAAACCCATTCTCTCTCTTCTCCGCTCATACCGAGCATGACCGCATCCAGGGCCAAATCAAGCAGGCGCTGGACCGATGGCACGCCACATTTGCTGCGTGTGTCAGCCCGGACATACTGACGCTGTATCAGTTTTGCCGGTTATACCTTACCTGTCCGGCGTTGCCTCTCATACACAAGGCATCGACGCATGTGGACACGGACGACTGCCGCAATGCGGTTCTCCATGGTATGCCGGACAAGATGGACATCTCAGACGTGGCAATAAACCATGCATGGGCCGTGCTGGATAACGCGGCCGCGTGTCCCATGTCATCCGACAAGAAATCACCGTCACGAGCTCCATCATCATCGCCACTGTCATCACCACTTTCTCTCTGCTCGGCGTGGATGCCAGTTGTGGTATTGCAATCAGCCTTAGTAGTATGGGCCAAGATTGTGCGCAGACGACGGGAGACTCGGGATTCACAGGAACACATGAGCATCCGTGCCCTGGTGGCTTTCCAAGTTGAACTTGAGGCCATGCAGTGGCCCTGCTGCACCAACATGGTTGCAACGCTACAACGGCTCATGTCCGCGGAACGCAGGTACAAAATCAAGTAAGAAGATATGCACAGGTACTTGCGAAATGCCAGCCACATGCTCGCGCAGCCTGATTCACCCATGGTCGATCGTGACGTTTGCTCCATGGGATCGGTGGTACCCGTGGGCAGATTGTGGGGACATCGACGGGTATTAATTGGGGTGAAAGAAAGCGCGGGGAGAGGCGAATGAAAAAGGTGGAAAAATTACCGATGGCCTGATGGGGTTCCCTCGAGCTCCAATCTGTAAGACAGGGGACTAAGTATTAAAATTGTCGCTCTCTGTCGATGATGTATGGCAATACTGAGCTCGAATTGCGCACTCCCATTCCTCCATCAACGAAAGAATTATCCCAACACTCTACACAACCATGGCACCCCGTACCGATAAAGTCCAGCTCGAGCGTCTTTCGTATGTTATCTACGAACACCCCGACGCAAAAGGTTTCCTGACGTTTGCCGATGACTTCGGCTTCGAGTCGGCTGGGACGTCTACCAAAGACAGCTCGGAATTTTTTCTTCGCGGCTATGGCGTCGACCCTTACCTCTACATCGGGCGGCAAGCACCTGCAGGACAAGGAAAGCGGTTCATTGGTGCCGGTTTCCGCGCCCGCACAAGCGCCGATTTTGACAAGGCAGAAAAGCTCGACGGCGCTCAGGTAACGGACTTGTCGCAGAGCCGTCCCGGCGGCGGTAAGATGGTCACCCTGAAGGACGTGAACGGCTTCGACATGCAGATTGTCTTCGGCCAAGAAGAGCGGCCTGTCCCAGTCAAGGGCGTGTCCAATGTCACGGACGGCAATCCCAACTCAAACGGTGCCGTAGCCAAAGACCGGCTAGGTAAGTCGATGCATATTCCGGCAGTCACTGGCTGTCCATCGCACCGCCACTACACTTGTTAACAGAAAGAAATAGGCGTCTTCAATCGCATGGGAAGCGGTCCGGCCAAGATCCACAAACTTGGACACTTCGGCTACATGACGGACAACTACAAGGCCACATGCGAGTGGTACACCAGCCGGTTCAACTTCAAAGTCTCCGACGTCGTGGTCAAACCGGGCGAGCCGGACCATGAGCTCATGTCCTTCTTCCACGTCGACCTAGGCCAGGACTACTCCGACCACCACTGCCTGCTGGTCGCCGGCCACCACGGTGCTGGTAAGGGCACATCTGTGCACCACTCCTCCTTTGAGGTGGAGGACCTTGACACGCAGATGATGGGCCACAAGTGGCTGCTGGAGAAGGAGTACAAGCTTATGTGGGGTGTTGGCCGCCACATCATGGGCTCGCAGATTTTCGACTACTGGTGGGATCCGTCTGGCTTCATCATTGAGCACTACGCCGACGGCGACGTGGTCAACGAAGACACGGCCACCGTGCGGTCCGCCGGCACAGCCGCGGCAATCTGGGGACCGCCCATGCCGACAAAATGGGACTGAGTCACATGGTAGACAAAATGCATCCGGAAGCATATAATAGTGTACATTTGTCTCTTTCGTTATTGTATAATTGTATCATTGTCACATGTATTCAAATGATACCCGCGAGAGAGTAGTGAAGTAGTGAAGTGATTGCTTCTATTTTTTTCATCTATCTCTATCTGAGTGCGTTTCAGCCTTCTCTCGCACCCGTGCATTCGCACGTGTTGCCATGGACGAGGCCCGCGGGGCTGCCATAGCCACCCACCGACCTCCACCTGCCCGAGCAGATACTGGTTGCGTACGGTAAATTACGGACTAAAGAGACGTCACCGCTACGGGCTGTGCCGACTGGAAAACAAAAAAGGGGGGAAATGTACAACTCTTAGTTAAACACTGTATTTAGCTACCTAGCACTGTGATGGTTTTTTTCCTTGGAGGATTCTATCTAGCGAACCGCCAATAGTCAGGAGTGGCTGAGAAAGGCGAATAATAATAATAATATCTGAGTGCGTTTCGTTCTATCTGAGTTGTCTAGATCTATCGAATGCGTCTGCTTCTATCTATGAATGCGTCTATGTTTGCTTTACTCTTGTCAATGTTCAAACTCGTCTTGCCCCAATAGAGTCATCCTGACCCTACTTCATCCCAGTCTTAGCATCGACAATACTGAGCACGGGAAGCTCCGCCAGCCGACTTACAATATGCCACAAGGTGGGAAGCGCGGTATCTGACGCAGGCAGAACCTCAATGCTTGCCTTCGTAGCTACCTGCTTCCAGTCAGGTGCCTTCGCAGCCGGCGATGGCTGTGGCATCAAGACATCGTAGTCGGCATCCGCGGCCTCGCGACTGGGGATCTCGGTCGTTGCGGGAATGTGCTTGTGCACAAACGTATGCTCGCTGATGGCTGTTGACCATTCACAGATGCACCAGGAAGAGCTGCTCCCTTCTTGTACGGCTGTAGTCCATCCCAGGACATTGACAGCCACTTGGTACCTCGCCACTCCATGTTCACTGAGAAACTGCTGTTGCTTTCTCGAGCGTGCATGTCTGAGTAGAGTTTTGGCCTCCCCAGGTCTTCTCTTCCCGAGATGATTGGATCCGTGAGATCTTCGGGTATAGTGCCACGTAGGCGCCATCCCTGGTCTTTTTGTCACTCTGGCTTGTGTTTTGGATACCGTGGATCTGGAATAACACCAAGTTGTATGCCCCGCCACCGAGCCAGGACAGGCTGTGGATCTCCTGAAAGACGTAGATGGCCTCGGCTACAGAGTTTCCTGGTCAGCAAAATGGTAGGCATCGGATGGCAAAAGGTTGCGGAGAAGCTTAGCGCTGGTGCGGAACCGAATGGATGCCGTGCGAGATGTTGCGTTCGCCAGCCGATCCGGTCGGGGGTTCGCATATGTCCAGGGGAGATTGCTGCCCATGTGCTTTCTCGGGCTCATCATGGGTCCGAAGCCCACTGGTTGGCACCAATTGAGTTTAGGCGCCTTGGCCCAGATGTACTGCCGCAGGACATGCGTGGCATCGTGCACCGCATCGTGGTTGAAAGCATAGTCTATGTCTTCTGTTCCCGGGTGGCCACTGCTTGGATGCCGGGCTGAGCTCTTCGCCGCAAGTCGTTGCAACTGCTCAACACGTTTCTACGCGCCATGCTATAGAGCCCCAGCCGACCAGGCACGCTGTCTTTGCTTCCCATGCCGGAGAGAAACACGCCAAGCGAGGCACCATCCTCAATGGCCATGGATGCTTTGTGCATAGACCGTAGTGCAAATGTGTGCGCGCCTTCACAAACAACGGCATACCCGTTTCCGGTGTGCATGGTGGAAAACTCTACCTGAACAGCGGCGTAGGAAATAGTGCCTGCCCCCTTTGCTGGTCACCTTTAGAGCACCCACATCCAGCCCCTTCACAGCATCATAGCCACCTATAAAGTAGGCAGATGTTCTGCCCTCGAGTGTGTTGACATATAGACCTCCAGTTCTCAAAGCGTAGATATCTAGGCCATTGGTCTGCTTCATCTTTCCCGAATAGGAGTTCTCGACTGCTTGCAGCTTCAACTTGGACACCGTCTGCACGGGCATGCTGCCATTTTTCTTGGGCTCTTCAGAATTGGTGGGAGACTGAAGATTGGCAGAGTTGACAATGATGTCGGCGGCCACAACATCTCCATTTTTAAATGTGACTGTACGCTGTGCAGGGTCGACCGTCTTCGCCGTGAGGCCTTGGTGAGATTCAATGGCCACGCCTGAGGCCAGCGGCGCCCGAGCCGCCTCATTCAGGTGTTTGAGAAGGTTAGTGTGACCGGTAACGAGCCATGGCTTTGGAAGTAAGCGTCAGTAGTATTTCCTTCGGGTCTATGTATGGACCAGGGAGACTCGACGTACTTTTTGCCAGCGAGTCGAATCTGAGATTTCGGGAGAGCTCACGAGATTCCTCTCGGTGTAATGGTAACGGACCTGGAAGCAGGAACGAAATTAGATATTGCTACAACTGCGCCAAAAACTGCAAAACGTTGGTTGCCAACTCTGAAGACAACATACCGACCCGACGCGGCAGTTTCCCACTCCTTCGTGGTAGATGCCAAGCTGGCACAGTACGCTGTTTGCATTTGGGCCAAGGTGAATGACTTCAGCGGTCTGACTTTTGTCTGTTGTCGGGGACTCGTAGATCTGTGTCGGATGGCTTAGTCAGTTCTTGTGGTCGTCGAGGACATGACCGCAGATTGGGCATTCCTCTTACGTGAACTTCATGCCCAACTTTCCGCAACGCAATGGCGGCTACGAGCCCGCCAATATCAGAACCAATGGCGCTCACACGGCATCGTACGTAGGGATCGCGCTGTTCCGTCATTTTTACGTTGTTTCTGAAGATGGTTCTTTAGATATCAACATTGCAAAACATGAAAACAAACGTTCGGAGGAAGATCGTCTACGAAACAAGCATGGGACTCGCCCTTAACGAACAACATGCGGTCAAGAAAAAACAAACAACTGGTGGACCCTGCGAACTCATTATTTAACAAGGTTGGGGTAAATGGCTATTCTCTAGTGGTGCCAATGGGGTAGGCGGCGGAAAGGATCCAAGCCCCAAACAAGTGGAGAATTGCCTACACGCCGCCACAAGATGACCCCAGCCGGTCTCTTCTGTCATCTGTCAGTAATAGCGTCAAAAGTAACGATTATTCTCTTCTGAAAAGTACAGAAGCAAAATATATATATTAATAAATAAATCATCCACATATTGTTTACTATGTACATTCTATTTCCATTTCTTCGAGACATTATAAATCCTCTCGCCGCGCAAATGTGTAATTTCACACCTCTCACTCCCGTTCCTCCACAAACCCCCAAAACATACAGATCTGAATTACCAAGCGATGACAGGTTTCACAACCTGAGTGCAATTGTCAGCATTATTATTCTTGGAGTCAGGAACAAACAAAATAGTGTTTTAAGTCGACTTACGCTGCCGGATTTCATTTCTGCAATGGCCTCCTCTACCTTGCTTGGCGGATATACTTTGTTCAATGTGTCGATCGGGAACTCGCCCGCCTTGAACAATTCTATGAGGCGAGGAATGAACTGCACAAACGTTGGTTAGGAAAGGTGTGCAAAGCAAGAAATGGGAAGTGTCACAAAAGATAGAACCTACTTTCTGTGGGTCGCAATAGCCCCCTGTCACGCCGATCAACGACTTGCACTGTGTCAACATGTTGAAAGGCTCGACGCTGAGCATGGCCTGCGGGCGCGGCGTGCCAACAATGGCAAGGGTGCCTCCATGGGCGAGCACACGCATGCCGCTTTCCATGATGACCGTAGAGCCCGTAGTGTCGACAATGTAGTCCACGCCCTGCGCAAGAAAGGTCCGGATGGCGTCCTCGACATTTGCGTGGCTCTTGGAGTCGACGGCGTGCGTGGCGCCCAGCTTCAGTGCCGTCTTCAGCCTGCTCTCGACAATGTCCAGGGCAATAATCGATTGGACGCCCTCGTGCTTTGCAGCCATAATGGCACATAAGCCGACGGCGCCCAGTCCAATCACAGCCAAGCTGCTCGCCTTCTTTGGCTTCAACACGTTCATGACGGTTGCTGCACCAGTCATGTATCCACAGCCGAGCGCTGCAAGGCAAGCAAGGTCGTCCACTGGGCCATCGTATTTAACCACAGCACGCGAATCAACAACGGCGAGCCGGCTGAACGAGGACTGCCCGAAGAACGTGCCCCGGGCCTTGGCGCCCGTTTCCGAGCCCAGCGTAACCGAAGACTGGTCCGGGCTCTCACCTCGGGTTCCAACAAAATTGATTGAAGCGATGCTATGGCAGGCACCCTTGCGTCCGTCCACACAGGCCGGGCATTCCAGGCACGAGCAGAAACCGAGAATCACACGGTCGCCAACAGCCAGCCCGCTGTCTGTCAGCCCCTTACCAAGCCGCCGGACAATGCCGGCACCCTCGTGTCCTAGAACAGCGGGGAAAAAGCCAAGGGGCATATGGCCCGCCTGCACAGCGAGATCCTGGAATTTTCATCAGAACAAGTTCAGAAAATGAGTCGTTGCGAGAGCAAGAAGAAGGTGCTATATCATACAGTGTGGCATATTCCCGAGTATTTGATCTCGACGAGAAGCTCCTTGTCACGAACCCCGTCCAGCACGATCGGTAGCAAGACGAAAGGATCACCGGCCTTGTCAATCACGAAGGCTTCAGTCGGAATATTGGTCTCGGGCAAGGAATCCATGGTGCTTGTTTCTGTGGCTCAAAATGTATGCCCTACATAAATAAAGGGGCCTCCAGGCGAAGACCAACTGCATCGTTAAATAGCCTCAACAGTTAAACTGCATCACAGAGACCAGACCCCAGATGGAGGGTGGATATGGGGCACTAGCAACGTCCCGTTACCCCACGGGGAATCTCTCCATCGGGCGTTATGTCGTACTTATGGGGAGAAGCGAAATGAGCGGTATTTAAGTCCAAGTTTAGCGGCTCCGCGAGGGGTAACTCCAACTGTATGATTGTCGATGGATGATTCCTAATACTCTCCGCCTCGGGTATTATTCGCGCACAGGGCTTCCGGCCATGTCAGTTGCCGAAATTCATGACGCCTATTTGTACCCCTCTGTTCATGATGCAAATTCAAATATCGCATCACAGAAAAACGCTTAAGAAGAAGATCTACATAGCAACATTTGAAATCATACGAAAGAGTGTCCATCATGGCAGCGGAAATATCGTTCACGACATTCTACAATGTAAGTTCACATCGTTTAAGGCTTGACCAACTATGACATAATCTAACAGAATGTCAACTCAGGTCGTGGGCAGTGAGAAGAGAGGCGTCTCCGAGTCGAAGCTGAACGGAATTGATCCAAGCAACGGTAAGACATTGTGGGATGTTCCCGTAGCTACGCCGGCGGATCTTGACGACGCTGTTTGTGCTTCCAAAACCGCTTTCACAGCATGGTCTGCACTTCCTCACGATGAGCGAAGCAAGCTTGTGAAGGCATTTGCCAGTGCGTTGGAGCAGCACAAGGACGAATTCACCGAGTTGCTTCACCGTGAAACAGGAAAGCCGGTAAGTAGAAGGACACATTCTGCAAAAATAATTCCCGCAAAACACGCTGCGCACAATGTACTTAACGCTTCCTTGCAGACTGCCTTCGCCGAGTCCGAGGTTGTCATGGGAGTCAATACCGTCCGAGGCAATTGTAAGTCTTTTTTTTCAATATCAGTCTACTTTTTCAAATCTCTGATCAACTTTATTAGCGAACTGGTCGGTGCCTGACCAGGTACTGAAAGACGACAAGGACGTCCGCATTGTGAAACAGCACGCTCCTATCGGTGTTGTTGCGGGGATCACACCATGGAACTATCCCTTTCAGATGGCTATTCTGAAGATTGCCCCAGCTCTCATGGCTGGCTGCACCGTCATCCTGAAGCCTTCGTACGCTGCATCGTCAATACAAATACATTCCCCGCACAAACTGACAACACCACTGACAGCATGGCAGACCTTTCACCCCGTATTGCGCTCTCAAGATTGGCGAAGTCGCCGCTACCGTTTTCCCGGTGGGTGTTGTACAAGTATTGAGCGGTGACGACAAGCTGGGTCCGTGGATCACCAAACACCTTGGCATTGCCAAGATCTCTTTCACCGGTTCCACTACCACGGGCAAGAAGGTCATGGCATCAGCATCGGATACTCTCAAGAGAGTCAATCTGGAACTGCAAGTACTTCCCTCGTGATTTGTCGAAAGAAATCTCACAACATGCTAACAAGTCCGCCAGGGGTGGTAATGACGCTGCGATTGTGACTGAAAATTTCAACGTAGCTGAGGCCGCCAGCATGGTCGCCACGGCCTCCTTTGCACACTCTGGCCAGATTTGCATGGCAACGAAGCGCGTCTACGTCCATGAATCTATATACGACGAGTTCATGCGGCATCTGGTCGCCATCGTCAAGACATATCAGCCCGGCGAGGGCTTTTGCAGTCCCATCCAGAACAAGATGCAGTATGACCTGGTTCGGGCCATTTACAAGGACTGCGCAGACAACAACTACGACTTTGCCGTCGGAAACGGAGAGGTGCCTGAGTACCAGGAAGGTTCGGGATCTGGCTACTTTGTTTCTCCAGCTGTGATTGCCAACCCACCAGAGAAGTCGCGCATCGTGCAAGAGGAGCCCTTTGGGCCAATCGTGCCCGTTCTGAGCTGGAAGTCGGATGCCGAACTGATCAGCCGCGTCAATGACACGCCGACGGGTCTGGGAGCTACGGTGTACTGCCGAGACCAGACCAGGGCGTGGGCAATCGCAAGTAGCCTCGAGACAGGAAGTGTGTGGGTGAACGCCGGCCTGAAGCTACATCCAGAGGCGCTATTTGGAGCGCATAAGCAGAGTGGCATTGGCGGCGAGCTGGGACCCTTGGGTCTGGGGTACTACACCAACTCACGGACAGTGACTTATTGGAAGGACGCAGAGACGACGGCCCCAAAAGGTGATGGTGGCTTATTTGCATAGAAGACACAGTAGCATGGTCAGTCAATCGCTGGATGCTAGTACTAGCTGAGCGGAGCCTTTTTTTTTATAACAGGCTCTTTTCTAGAAATTATACACTGTTCTGGGATCTTTAGAATTGTAAGAATATAATTGCGTTTAATTAGCTTTCGAGAGGTAAAAGGGCGGGCTTTTCTACCTACTACGCGGTGTAGAAAATTACGTTACACGATATATTATCTTAGAATAGTCCGTAGGATTTTAGTAGTGTGGGCTGCCGGCGTTATTGTTTTCCGTTTCCTTTTTACGTTATATTTAACCCGCCTTAGTCATTAACATTTACCGTGTACTTTAAACGCGCTAACGTTACGGGCTACTGTTATAAAGGCACTTCCCAAAGGAGAGAGTCTCTACTAGGTGATCAGGCTAGGGAGGGGTCTTATTCGTATAAAAACAGTGAGAAGGTGTAACGGCTAAATGAGTCAACACGCGTAGTAAGAGTAGGTAGGTGTAGTGATTATATATAATAAGGGTATAGGAATAAAAGCTTATATAAGTTTATATTTTAAATAATCGGTGACGATTAAGTCTTTTGTTTAAAACAAAATGCGCAGGAATAACACATTCATTGAAAAAGAAAGAGCCAACACATGCCAATAGCACTTCACATCATCTCTGGACGAAAACCAACACCGGCGACACTGCTCCCGGTATGCCCATCGCCGCG